>CM051238.1:7087132-7389044 GCA_027917425.1 Gastrophryne carolinensis | reverse complement strand
CGGGCGTCCTGGGGGGTTTTACGTAGCGGGGCATCCCGATTTTGGATGCCCCGTGGGGAGGGATTGGATCTATAAGATTCCCGGGACGATCCAGCTGGGTGTTGTTCCACTTTAAAGTGCTGCAGCAGGCAAAGGTAATTGTTAGGCTGTTGCGTCGGGCTACATTTTGCGCCTCCTAAAAATGTTTTACGTTTTTAAATTGAAGAAGAAATGGCTGAGATGTCAAGGTTTACAGGTTCACCTTGTGATTTATTTTCTGAAAAGAGGGTGTGGCCCTTGGAGCTGTGATGCTGCATAATAAACAACATAATAAACACGTCCAAGGGTGGAAGCACAAGGAGGGGAAAGGCTGAATGGGAAGATGACTGTAGAATACTAGTGTGCTCAATCCTGCTGAGCCGACAAACGGGGGTGGAGCTATAGACCACCGGCTAAGCTCTATGATTGGTGGTCTATGGCAAAGGAATGCCACTACGCTTTGCATTGTTTCTATTTCAGGATCAGTTGCATTCTGGAAGGAAGAGGGCATACATCAGGAGGTGAGCTGCTGAATAATGGTTTATACACTTTGCCTACAGTGTCCCTTTATAGTCACCCCCAAGCCTCAGCCTGCTGCCCACACCCCTCCGGTTTTACCTTAGGGCAGTATTTACTCACCTCGCCAAGGGATCTGTCTTTTAGGTTCCTTGGTTTCCGAGCGACCTGCCGGCCGGAGGCACCATCTCGCATCCCAGCAGACACTGTACCCTGGGCCCCGATCTCGCGCCTGCGCAGTGCCCATGAGTGGGATGCAATGGGGCTGCCCGAAATCCCGTGAGACTTTGCTGAGCTGCAAAATCGGCGTGGGACATTGACGAGCACCGCTAAGGCCGTGCTAGTCATTAACAGACGGCTAAGCGGGCAGCGAGGTGAGGATTGGGCCCGGAAGCAGCCGGATGTCACAAAGGTAAATCGTTTTTTATTTTTGGTCCAATGTTCCTCTTTAAATTATATATTTTAATGCGATAAGCGCACACTAAGAAGCAAATGCAAGTATTAAGTATTATGTAACCAGGTTTAGTAACTCAGTGAAGACCGGCAAACCATTGAAATGTTAAGAGGCTGTATTATAGGTCCCATAATATAGTCTCTTTTAAGACCAGCTTTATTATAGGTCCCATAATATAGTCTCTTTTAAGACCCGGCTGTATTATAGGTCCCATAATATAGTCTCTTTTAAGACCCGGCTGTATTATAGGTCCCATAATATAGTCTCTTTTAAGACCCGGCTGTATTATAGGTCCCATAATATAGTCTCTTTTAAGACCCAGCAGTATTATAGGTCCCATAATATAGTCTCTTTTAAGACCAGCTGTATTATAGGTCCCATAATATAGTCTCTTTTAAGACCAGCTGTATTATAGGTCCCATAATATAGTCTCTTTTAAGACCCAGCTGTATTATAGGTCCCATAATATAGTCTCTTTTAAGACCGGCTGTATTATAGGTCCCATAATATAGTCTCTTTTTAGACCCAGCTGTATTATAGGTCCCATAATATAGTCTCTTTTAAGACCCAGCTGTATTATAGGTCCCATAATATAGTCTCTTTTAAGACCCGGCTGTACTATAGGTCCCATAATATAGTCTCTTTTAAGACCAGCTTTATTATAGGTCCCATAATATAGTCTCTTTTAAGACCGGCTGTATTATAGGGCCCATAATATAGTCTCTTTTAAGACCGGCTGTACTATAGGGCCCATAATATAGTCTCTTTTAAGACCCAGCTGTATTATAGGTCCCATAATATAGTCTCTTTTAAGACCGGCTGTATTATAGGTCCCATAATATAGTCTCTTTTAAGACCCGGCTGTATTATAGGTCCCATAATATAGTCTCTTTTTAGACCCAGCTGTATTATAGGTCCCATAATATAGTCTCTTTTAAGACCGACTGTACTATAGGTCCCATAATATAGTCTCTTTTAAGACCGGCTGTACTATAGGTCCCATAATATAGTCTCTTTTAAGACCAGCTTTATTATAGGTCCCATAATATAGTCTCTTTTAAGACCGGCTGTATTATAGGTCCCATAATATAGTCTCTTTTAAGACCGGCTGTACTATAGGGCCCATAATATAGTCTCTTTTAAGACCCAGCTGTATTATAGGTCCCATGATATAGTGACCGGCGGTATTATAGGTCCCATAATATAGTCTCTTTTAAGACCGGCTGTATTATAGGTCCCATAATATAGTCTCTTTTAAGACCCAGCTGTATTATAGGTCCCATGATATAGTGACCGGCGGTATTATAGGGCCCATAATATAGTCTCTTTTAAGACCGGCTGTACTATAGGGCCCATAATATAGTCTCTTTTAAGACCGGCTGTACTATAGGGCCCATAATATAGTCTCTTTTAAGACCGGCTGTACTATAGGGCCCATAATATAGTCTCTTTTAAGACCCAGCTGTATTATAGGTCCCATGATATAGTGACCGGCGGTATTATAGGTCCCATAATATAGTCTCTTTTAAGACCGGCTGTATTATAGGTCCCATAATATAGTCTCTTTTAAGACCGGCAGTATTATAGGTCCCATAATATAGTCTCTTTTAAGACCCGGCTGTATTATAGGTCCCATAATATAGTCTCTTTTAAGACCGGCTGTACTATAGGGCCCATAATATAGTCTCTTTTAAGACCCGGCTGTATTATAGGTCCCATAATATAGTCTCTTTTAAGACCGGCTGTATTATAGGTCCCATAATATAGTCTCTTTTAAGACCCGGCTGTATTATAGATCCCATAATATAGTCTCTTTTAAGACCCGGCTGTATTATAGGTCCCATAATATAGTCTCTTTTAAGACCCGGCTGTATTATAGGTCCCATAATATAGTCTCTTTTAAGACCCGGCTGTATTATAGGTCCCATAATATAGTCTCTTTTAAGACTGGCTGTATTATAGGTCCCATAATATAGTCTCTTTTAAGACCCGGCTGTATTATAGGTCCCATAATATAGTCTCTTTTAAGACCCGGCTGTATTATAGGTCCCATAATATAGTCTCTTTTAAGACCGACTGTACTATAGGTCCCATAATATAGTCTCTTTTAAGACCCAGCTGTATTATAGGTCCCATAATATAGTCTCTTTTAAGACCCAGCTGTATTATAGGTCCCATAATATAGTCTCTTTTAAGACCCAGCTGTATTATAGGTCCCATAATATAGTCTCTTTTAAGACCCGGCTGTATTATAGGTCCCATAATATAGTCTCTTTTAAGACCCGGCTGTATTATAGGTCCCATAATATAGTCTCTTTTAAGACCCGGCTGTATTATAGGTCCCATAATATAGTCTCTTTTAAGACCCGGCTGTATTATAGGTCCCATAATATAGTCTCTTTTAAGACCCGGCTGTATTATAGGTCCCATAATATAGTCTCTTTTAAGACCCAGCTGTATTATAGGTCCCATAATATAATCTCTTTTAAGACCAGCTGTATTATAGGTCCCATGTTATAGTCTCTTTTAAGACCGGCAGTATTATAGGTCCCATAATATAGTCTCTTTTAAGACCAGCTGTATTATAGGTCCCATAATATAGTCTCTTTTAAGACCGGCTGTATTATAGGTCCCATAATATAGTCTCTTTTAAGACCGGCTGTATTATAGGTCCCATAATATAGTCTCTTTTAAGACAGGCGGTATTATAGGTCCCATAATATAGTCTCTTTTAAGACCCGGCTGTATTATAGGTCCCATAATATAGTCTCTTTTAAGACCGGCGGTATTATAGGCCCCATGATATAGTCTCTTTTAAGACCCGGCTGTATTATAGGTCCCATAATATAGTCTCTTTTAAGACCCAGCTGTATTATAGGTCCCATAATATAGTCTCTTTTAAGACCCGGCTGTATTATAGGTCCCATAATATAGTCTCTTTTAAGACCAGTTGTATTATAGGTCCCATAATATAGTCTCTTTTAAGACCGGCTGTATTATAGGTCCCATAATATAGTCTCTTAACTTAACGGAGCGCCAGTCTTCACTGATCTACTAGTTTCCAAGCGGCGCCACCGCGGACCGGGCACCCTCGCTTGAACTAAGCGTAATGTGCGCTCGCCTCCGAGTATAGGGCGAACCGCTGGGTTTCACACAACACTTGGAAAAAGGAACAGCATTCCGGGTTTTGGTCGGCTGGGCATCCAAAATCACAATGTCCTGGGGGTGGGCATTAAGTGAACCGCCAGTCATTTCTGACTGCAGGTCTACATGAAATCACTCACTCATGTGACCCCAGGGTAAGTTTGTAACAATAGGGGAGAGCTAAAATAATACATGAGTAAGGTCGTGCGGCCCGAAACGCGTTGACGAGGAGACTCGCTCTTGAGAATGCCGCTTTTTCGTTGACTGTATTGATGGCTTTTTAATGTAAATGGAAATAAAAGTTGGACTTTTAATCGGTTTATGAAGCTGGCTGGTTCCATGATTTCCCTGGACTTTGCAAGACATGAGGTGAGCCGCTGCCGACATTTATGAACCTTTACTGAATGTCCTGGGCTAAAGCTGGCAACCATATTTATATTGGCTGAAAAAATACACCTCTGAGCGGCGGGTGCACCATAACTGCTCCAGCCATCCTTTCCCATAATCCTCTGCTTTGATAATGATGGAGCCATTTGCTGTGGTCAGGTATCGCCGCGTTTACAATTTTAGGGGAGACCCCATGCACATGGATGCGGTGCGAGCGCGTCCTCTGATCAGTTAGTACATGGCGGTTGCTCTGCATTTATCCCGCTTCCCGGGCGACTCGTCAGCCGGCTCTGCACTGCGCTGCGGAGGCTCCGCGTTGCCAGGCGGGCGTGATCGGAGTGCAGAATCAGGGAGATGACAATGAGAGACGGAGGGAAAAGGAGGACACGAGCGAAGCGAGCGAGCAGGGGGAGGGGGGGTAGTGCGCAGCGGAGCGAGAGAGGGGCCACAACGAGGAGTCTTATTAACCTAATTAAGCACGGCGCAGTTCCCCGAAGGCCCCGCCATTCCGGCACACAGGGGGTCACGCGCCATTATCCTAAAATCTGAGGCCAAAAAAGTTCTACAAACTGAATTTAAAACGCACGTCACCTTGTGTGCGCCACAAGTTCTAGCGTCTGGAACAACCTCCTGTATCCTCCCTTATACCCTAATAGATTGTAAGCTCTTCTCCTCCTGTATCCTCCCTTATACCCTAATAGAGTGTAAGCTCTTCTCCTCCTATATCCTCCCTTATACCCTAATAGAGTGTAAGCTCTTCTCCTCCTATATCCTCCCTTATACCCTAATAGATTGTAAGCTCTTCTCCTCCTGTATCCTCCCTTATACCCTAATAGAGTGTAAGCTCTTCTCCTCCTATATCCTCCCTTATACCCTAATAGAGTGTAAGCTCTTCTCCTCCTGTATCCTCCCTTATACCCTAATAGATTGTAAGCTCTTCTCCTCCTGTATCCTCACTTATACCCTAATAGAGTGTAAGCTCTTCTCCTTCTGTATCCTCCCTTATACCCTAATAGAGTGTAAGCTCTTCTCCCCCTGTATCCTCCCTTATACCCTAATAGAGTGTAAGCTATTCTCCTCCTGTATCCTCTCTTATACCTTAATAGATTGTAAGCTCTTCTGTATCCTCCCTTATACCCTAATAGATTGTAAGCTCTTCTGTATCCTCCCTTATACCCTAATAGAGTGTAAGCTCTTCTCCTCCTGTATCCTCCCTTATACCCTAATAGATTGTAAGCTCTTCTCCTCCTGTATCCTCCCTTATACCCTAATAGATTGTAAGCTCTTCTGTATCCTCCCTTATACCCTAATAGACTGTAAGCTCTTCTCCTCCTGTATCCTCCCTTATACCCTAATAGATTGTAAGCTCTTCTCCTCCTGTATCCTCCCTTATACCCTAATAGAGTGTAAGCTCTTCTCCTTCTGTATCCTCCCTTATACCCTAATAGAGTGTAAGCTCTTCTGCTTCTGTATCCTCCCTTATATCCTAATAGAGTGTAAGCTCTTCTCCTTCTGTATCCTCACTTATACCCTAATAGAGTGTAAGCTCTTCTCCTCCTGTATCCTCCCTTATACCCTAATAGATTGTAAGCTCTAAAACCTAAAAAGGTTGAGAACTGCTGATATAGAATACAGCTTAAGTATCATTGCGTAATCTTATCATATATCACTTACTATTCTATTTTAGGGGCTCCCAACCTTTTTTTAATCGAGGTCCACTTTCCATTTTCTGATTATATTAAGGATGACCTTTTATACGGCCATTTAAATGAATCACAAAAAGTATTATGTAGTGCAGCAATTAAGGCGCCTAACTTCAGTCTGGCCTACTAACACCCATTCACACAACACAACAATCAGTATATTAATATAATGTAATATAATAATATATGTAATAATAATGTAATATAATAATATAATTGAATCATTTAAATAATGTAATAGAGTAAATAAAAAGGTAATAAAATAATATAAGATAAATATTCATTTAAAAATAATATATTTTTAGGAAAGAAAAGTTAAATAAACCTAAAGTGACCCTAAGGGTGGGGGGAAAAAAAACAACAAAATTCATAGTAATCCAAAAAGATGTTAATAGTTGTAACTTATAATATATGTAACTGATAAGAATGATTATCAAATAATATAAAATATTTGTTTGAAACCAATAGTATGTTAATATATGTAATTGAGTAAATCAAAAGAAAGATAATAAAATAATATAGAATAAATATTAATTTGAAAATAATACATTTCTAAGAAAGAAAAGTTTAAATAAATCTATGCAGACCCCAAGTGTGGGAGAAAAAAACCCAACAAAAAATTCATTAAATACAATTGAATGAATGTTAATAATTGTAATTTAGTAAATAATAAGAGATAATAAAATAATATAAAATAAGTATTAATTTGAAAATAATACATTTTTAGGAAAGAAGCGTTAAATAAATCTATGCAGACTCTGGGGGTGGAGGGAAAAAACCAACATAAAATTAATTAAAATACAATAGAATGTTAATAATTGTAATTTAGTAAATAATAAGAGATAATAAAATAATATAAAATAAGTATTAATTTGAAAATAATACATTTTTAGGAAAGAAGCGTTAAATAAATCTATGCAGACTCTGGGGGTGGAGGAAGAAAAACAACATAAAATTAATTAAAATACAATAGAATGTTAATAATTGTAATTTAGTAAATAATAAGAGATAATAAAATTATATAAAATAAGTATTAATTTGAAAATAATAAATTTTTAGGAAAGAAGCGTTAAATAAATCTATGCAGATTCTGGGGGTGGAGAAAAAAAAACAACATAAAATTAATTAAAATACAATAGAATGTTAATAATTGTAATTTAGTAAATAATAAGAGATAATAAAATAATATAAAATAAGTATTAATTTGAAAATAATAAATTTTTAGGAAAGAAGCGTTAAATAAATCTATGCTGGGGGTGGAGGAAAAAAACTACATAAAATGAATTAAAATACAATAAAAAGTTAATAATTGTAATTGAGTAACTATTAAGCATGATAATAATAAATAATCGGAAATGAATTCTAATGAAATAATACATAATAATAAATCCGTAATGAAATAGGTGAGGCAGGAGTGTTATTATTATTTCCTGATGATGAGGGATGCTGGGTGTCTCGGTGGGGTGGTCGCCCCTGGGGCCCCTTCGGGTTGCTGGCCCAGGACCCCGTTGGAAGCCCCTCCCCCCTCTTCCTCCTTGGCGCTGGGTTTGCGGTTAGGCAGCGGGGTCAGGAAAAGTTCTCGCATGGAAAAGATGAAATAGTTTTCTCAGCTGGATTCCCCGTCCAGTGAGCGGCCGCCGCTGCCAGGAAATCTGAGGAGGGGGAAAATCCCTGGCATGGGCTCCCTAAATACCCTACAGGGGGGCAGTTATTTCCTCACCGGGGGCTAAATGTTTTAGGTGGGTCGGTGATCTCTCTGGAATAGGATTAGACTCCCCACCGGTCATGTGCAGCTCTTTTGACCCTTCTCGCTTTTTTTTTTTTTAGAAAAGAGAAAAGGAGAGAATCAAGACAACTGGACTTGCTGTAATTTTCTAGGACGTCGGTTTTCCAGCTAGCCAACAAATGTTTTTCAGTTCATTTCATAGTTGACAAATCAAGCAAAATACAGCAAGTCCAGTTGTTTTGATTTGTGAATTGTGGAACGAATTGAAAAAAAAACCCGTTGGATGGCTGGCGAACCGACTTCCTAGAAAAATACAGCAAGTCCAGTTGCCTTGATCTGTTGGTATATAATAAATTGAGCACACCAGTCGATTGACTAACGAGACGGCTTCAAGACAAATACAGCAAGCTCAGTTGCCTTTATTTGTTACTGAAGAATGAATGGAGAAGGCCGGTCAGTTGACTATGGAGCCGTATTTAGGAATAAAGCAAGTCCAGTTGCCTTGCTGGTCAGATAACTAGTGAGACATCTTGCTCTATTCATGAATACGACATCTTAGTCATCTCAGTGGCCTTCTCCATTCATTCTTCAGTAATAAATCAAGGCAACTGGACTTGCTGTATTCGTCTTGAAGACGTCTCGTTAATCATCCGACTGGTGTTCTCGATTCATTATATAAAATAAATCAAGGCAACTGGACTTGCTGTATTTTTCTAGAAAGTCGGCTCGTTGGAATAAATTGAAAAAAAAACGTTGGATGACTGGCGAGCCGACTTTCTAGCTCAATACAGCAAGTCCAGTTGCCTTGATTTATTTTATATAATAAATTGAGCACACCAGTCGGATGATTAACGAGACGTCTTCAAGACAAATACAGCAAGTCCAGTTGCCTTGCTTTGTTGCTGTATTCTTGAATAGTCAATCTGACTGGCCTTCTACATTCATTCTTCAGTAAGTCCAGTTGCCTTGCTGGTCAGATAACTAGTGAGACATCTTGAAGCAAAATACAGCAAGTCCAGTTGTCTTGATTTATTACTGGTGAATGAATGAATGGAGAAGGCCAGTCAGATGACTATGGAGCCGTATTCAAGAATATAGCAAGTCCAGTTGCCTTGGTGGTCGGATAACTAAGTGAGACATCTTCAAGAAAAATACAGCAAGTCCAGTTGTCTTGATTTATTAGTATACAATGAACTGAGAACACCAGTCGGATGACTAGTGAGACGTCTTCAGTAATAAATCAAGACAACTGGGCTTGCTGTATTTGTCTTTAAGACATCTCGTTAGTCATCCGACTGGTGTTCTCCATTAATTGTATACCAATAATTTAAGACAACTGGACTTGCTGCATTTTTCTAGGAAGTCAACTCGTTAGCCATCCGACAAGTTTTTTTTTCAGTTCATTCCATAGTTGACAAATCAAGCAAAATGCAGCAAGTCCAGTTGTCTTGATTTATTACTGGAGAATGAATGGAGAAAGCCAGTTAGATGACTATGGAGCCGTATTCAAGAATAGAGCAAGTCCAGTTTCCTTGCTGGTCAGATAACTAGTGAGACATCTTCAAGCAAAATACAGCAAGTCCAGTTGTCTTGATTTATTACTGGAGAATGAATGAATGGAGAAGGCCAGTTAGATGACTATGGAGCCGTGTTCATGAATACAGCAAGTCCAGTTACCTTGCTGGTCAGATAACTAGTGAGACATCTTGAAGCAAAATGCAGCAAGTCCAGTTGTCTTGATTTATTACTGGAGAATGAATGGAGAAGGCCAGTTAGATGACTATGGAGCCGTATTCAAGAATAGAGCAAGTCCAGTTTCCTTGCTGGTCAGATAACTAGTGAGTCATCTTGAAGCAAAATGCAGCAAGTCCAGTTGTCTTGAAGATGTCTCACTACTTATCTGACCATCAAGGCAACTGGACTTGCTCTATTCTTGAATACGTCATCTTAGTCATCTCAGTGGCCTTCAGTAATAAATCAAGGCAACTGGACTTGCTGTATTTTTCTAGAAAGTCGGCTCGCTAGTCATCCAACAGGTTTTTTCGATTTATTCTATAGTTGTCAAATCAAGACAACTGGACTTGCTGTATTTTGCTTGAAGATGTGTCAATAGTTATCTGAGCAGCAAGACAACTGGACTTGATTTATTCTTGACGTCATACGTCTCCCTAGTCGTCTGACTGGCCTTCTCCAGTCATTCATTCTTTAGTAATAAATCAGGGCAACTGGACTTGCTGTGTTTTTCTAGGAGGTCGGCTCGCCAGTCATCCGAACGGCTTTCTCACTTCATTCTATAGTAATACACCAAGGCAACTGGACTTGCTGTATTTGTCTTGGAAGACGCCCCGCTAGTCATCCGAACTGCTTTCTCACTTCATTCTATAGTAATACACCAAGGCAACTGGACTTGCTGTATTTTTCTGGAAGATGTTATTTAGTAAGCATTGTGGTGTTGGGGAGGTGAAGGTGCGACACTCCCATATAATGGTTTCCCATACAGAGTGTCAGCTTCTTGCCCCGGGCGCTGTGGTACTCACCTACCTGTCTCTCTCCCCCCGCAGGGCTCCGGAGATCATCCTGGGCTTGCCGTTCTGTGAAGCCATCGACATGTGGTCCCTGGGCTGCGTCATCGCCGAGCTGTTCCTGGGGTGGCCGCTGTACCCCGGAGCCTCCGAATACGACCAGGTAAGTCGTCCAGTACCGGAGGCCTGTGATTATATAATGTATTGTTTATTCATATAGCGCCTTCATAGTCTGTGGCGCTGTACAAAGTAATTTAATGACTCACTGAAAACAAAGTAGAGTAGAAATGAGTTTCTTGCCCATGTGAGCTTACAATCTAAAGGGTGAGTGGAGGAGACGGTATGGGGAATACTCACCTCGCCCAGCTCCTGGTGCCAGTCATCAGTTGAAGGTTTGATGGAGGGTTAGGGAGCGGCAAATGTTACAATAAAGGGAGTTCCAGGAATACTTACCCCACTCTGCCGCAGTGCCAGTAATGGGTTGCATGGGTACACACAAAGTTTGATAGGTCAGGGAGTAATGGGTTGTGTGGGTACACTGGGTACACACAAAGTTTGATAGGTCAGGGCGTAATGGGTTGTGTGGGTACACTGGGTACACACAAAGTTTGATAGGTCAGGGAGTAATGGGTTGTGTGGGTACACTGGGTACACACAAAGTTTGATAGGTCAGGAAGTAATGGGTTGTGTCGGTACACTGGGTACACACAAGGTTTGATAGGTCAGGGAGTAATGGGTTGTGTGGGTACACTGGGTACACACAAGGTTTGATAGGTCAGGGAGTAATGGGTTGCGTGGGTACACTGGGTACACACAAGGTTTGATAGGTCAGGGAGTAATGGGTTGCATGGGTACACTGGGTACACACAAGGTTTGATAGGTCAGGGAGTAATGTGTTGTGTGGGTACACTGGGTACACACAAAGTTTGATAGGTCAGGGAGTAATGGGTTGTGTGGGTACACTGGGTACACACAAAGTTTGATAGGTCAGGGCGTAATGGGTTGTGTCGGTACACTAGGTACACACAAGGTTTGATAGGTCAGGGAGTAATGGGTTGTGTGGGTACACTGGGTACACACAAAGTCTGCTAGGTCAGGGAGTAATGGGTTGTGTCGGTACACTGGGTACACACAAGGTTTGATAGGTCAGGGAGTAATGGGTAGTGTGGGTACACTGGGTACACACAAAGTTTGATAGGTCAGGGAGTAATGGGTTGTGTGGGTACACTGGGTACACACAAGGTTTGATAGGTCAGGGAGTAATGGGTTGTGTGGGTACACTGGGTACACACAAGGTTTGATAGGTCAGGGAGTAATGGGTTGTGTGGGTACACTGGGTACACACAAAGTCTGATAGGTCAGGGAGTAATGGGTTGTGTGGGTACACACAAAGTCTGATAGGTCAGGGAGTAATGGGTTGTGTGGGTACACTGGGTACACACAAAGTCTGATAGGTCAGGGAGTAATGGGTTGTGTGGGTACACTGGGTACACACAAAGTCTGATAGGTCAGGGAGTAATGGGTTGTGTGGGTACACACAAAGTCTGATAGGTCAGGGAGTAATGGGTTGTGTGGGTACACTGGGTACACACAAGGTTTGATAGGTCAGGGAGTAATGGGTTGTGTGGGTACACTGGGTACACACAAGGTTTGATAGGTCAGGGAGTAATGGGTTGTGTGGGTATACTGGGTACACACAAAGTCTGATAGGTCAGGGAGTAATGGGTTGTGTGGGTACACACAAAGTCTGATAGGTCAGGGAGTAATGGGTTGTGTGGGTACACTGGGTACACACAAAGTCTGATAGGTCAGGGAGTAATGGGTTGTGTGGGTACACTGGGTACACACAAAGTCTGATAGGTCAGGGAGTAATGGGTTGTGTGGGTACACTGGGTACACACCAGGTTTGAGACCAGGGAGAAATGGGTGTTATGAGTACACTGGGTACACACAAAGTCTGATAGGTCAGGGAGTGGCAAATGGCACGAGGAATACTCACCAGACCCAACTGCACCGGCTCTAGTATTATGTGGGCCCTTGGACGACAAAGTCTCAGCGGGGCCCCTTTTGCGTTGTGTTGTGACAAACGTGGCGGTAATGGGAAAGTCCACTTTCATAGTCCGACCTCCAAAGACCTCAGAGCAGAGAGCAGAAACAGGCCCGAGGCGACCCCCTCACCTGCCACCCAGGTGCCTCTCTCTGCTCTGAGCTCTTTTCATGGACTTTCTCTTTAAAGATGACCAAAACCCACAGAGGTCGGCCCGGGAAGCTATAGGATTCCAGGGGCCGCTTGGTTCCCTACCTCTGGCGCATCCAGAATCGGGATGCCCCTCTGTGTGAAACCCCCCAACGGTGCATGTGCGAGCAGTCGCTGCATCCCTGCTATCCCTTTGTGAATGGCCGGCGTGGGCACGCTCCCAGTTAGAGGGTAGCAGGGGATGCGCCCGCCAGCGCGCTCGGATCTGCTAGCCTTAGACGATTGGACGAGAGCCTGCGCATGCACCATAGGACTTGGGAAAAGGTGAGTTACTTCAGGTGACCTGGGGGGTTTCACACAGCGGAGTATCCCCGATCGGGGTGGCCCAGGGGTAAGCATAGTCAAAATCCTGGGTCTTGGTCCACTTTCCCGGGGCACTCCGAGTAAAACCTAACCTCACCCCACTACTGCAGTGCATGCGCGGCCGCTCGTCCAATCAGCGCTCCCGGAGCCTCTTATAGATTCCCGGCCCGATCAGATCCCTCCCCGTGGGGCATCCGAAATCGGGATGTCCCGCGGGGTGAAACCCCCCCAGGAAGCCCAGAAACCTTACCTTAACCCCGTTCCGCGTCTCGCGCTTCGATCTAGCAGGGCGCGCACCCGCGCAGGCCCTTTGTGAATGCTCGCATGGACCTAGACTCTGGCTGGGGGAAGTGGGTTTTGGTTCCCCTTTAAACCTGGATCATAATTCTCAGCTGCAGGGGTCGGCGTATGGAAAGAGAACACCGCCAAAGCTTTATATAGAGGTGACGGGGGAGCGGCTGAGGTGCCGCTTATAGACGGAGGCGCCAAGATGTCCTATGCCGGGTGCTCGGGATGGCGACAGACCCTAAGATTTATTACCCAGCCACCCGGGGAGAGAATCCCAGCAATGCCGACTGATGTAGTATAGGGGGTATATGAGACGGCGCAGGAGCCAGCATAGAGCAGGGTATATGAGACGGTACAGGAGCCAGCATAGAGCAGGGTATATGAGACGGTACAGGAGCCAGCATAGAGCAGGGTATATGAGATGGCACAGCAAGGTGAGGGCACAGGAGCCAGCATAGAGCAGGGTATATGAGATGGCACAGCAAGGTGAGGGCACAGGAGCCAGCATAGAGCAGGGTATATGAGACGGCACAGGAGCCAGCATAGAGCAGGGTATATGAGACGGTACAGGAGCCAGCATAGATCAGGGTATATGAGATGGCACAGCAAGGTGAGGGCACAGGAGCCAGCATAGAGCAGGGTATATGAGATGGCACAGCAAGGTGAGGGCACAGGAGCCAGCATAGAGCAGGGTATATGAGACGGCACAGGAGCCAGCATAGAGCAGGGTATATGAGATGGCACAGGAGCCAGCATAGAGCAGGGTATATGAGACGGTACAGGAGCCAGCATAGAGCAGGGTATATGAGATGGCACAGCAAGGTGAGGGCACAGGAGCCAGCATAGAGCAGGGTATATGAGATGGCACAGTGAGGTGAGGGCACAGGAGCCAGCATAGAGCAGGGTATATGAGATGGCACAGCGAGGTGAGGGCACAGGAGCCAGCATAGAGCAGGGTATATGAAATGGCACAGTGAGGTGAGGGCACAGGAGCCAGCATAGAGCAGGGTATATGAGATGGCACAGTGAGGTGAGGGCACAGGAGCCAGCATAGAGCAGGGTATATGAGATGGCACAGCGAGGTGAGGGCACAGGAGCCAGCATAGAGCAGGGTATATGAGATGGCACAGTGAGGTGAGGGCACAGGAGCCAGCATAGAGCAGGGTATATGAGATGGCACAGCGAGGTGAGGGCACAGGAGCCAGCATAGAGCAGGGTATATGAGATGGCACAGCGAGGTGAGGGCACAGGAGCCAGCATAGAGCAGGGTATATGAGATGGCACAGTGAGGTGAGGGCACAGGAGCCAGCAAAGAGCAGGGTATATGAGATGGCACAGCGAGGTGGGGGCACAGGAGCCAGCATAGAGCAGGGTATATGAAATGGCACAGTGAGGTGAGGGCACAGGAGCCAGCATAGAGCAGGGTATATGAAATGGCACAGTGAGGTGACGGCACAGGAGCCAGCATAGAGCAGGGTATATGAGATGGCACAGCGGGGTGAGGACACAGGAGCCAGCATAGAGCAGGGTATATGAGATGGCACAGCGAGGTGGGGGCACAGGAGCCAGCATAGAGCGGGGTATATGAGATGGCACAGCGAGGTGAGGGCACAGGAGCCAGCATAGAGCAGGGTATATGAGATGGCACAGCGGGGTGAGGACACAGGAGCCAGCATAGAGTAGGGTATATGAGATGGCACAGCGAGGTGAGGGCACAGGAGCCATCATAGAGCGGGGTATATGAGATGGCACAGCGAGGTGAGGGCACAGGAGCCAGCATAGAGCAGGGTATATGAGATGGCACAGTGAGGTGGGGGCACAGGAGACAGCATAGAGCAGGGTATATGAGATGGCACAGTGAGGTGAGGGCACAGGAGCCAGCATAGAGCAGGGTATATGAGATGGCACAGCGAGGTTAGGGCACAGGAGCCAGCATAGAGCAGGGTATATGAGATGGCACAGTGAGGTGGGGGCACAGGAGCCAGCATAGAGCAGGGTATATGAGATGGCACAGTGAGGTGGGGGCACAGGAGCCAGCATAGAGCAGGGTATATGAGATGGCACAGCGAGGTGAGGGCACAGGAGCCAGCATAGAGCAGGGTATATGAGATGGCACAGTGAGGTGAGGGCACAGGAGCCAGCATAGAGCAGGGTATATGAGATGGCACAGTGAGGTGGGGGCACAGGAGCCAGCATAGAGCAGGGTATATGAGATGGCACAGTGAGGTGGGGGCACAGGAGCCAGCATAGAGCAGGGTATATGAGATGGCACAGCGAGGTGAGGGCACAGGAGCCAGCATAGAGCAGGGTATATGAGATGGCACAGTGAGGTGAGGGCACAGGAGCCAGCATAGAGCAGGGTATATGAGATGGCACAGGCAGGTTATCCGATAAGCCCGGCCCATCTCCTTCTTGGCCAAGAACAGCTGAGCGATATCTGTCCGTCCACTAATCATCTCCCCTGACAGGAGCAGAGATAAATTGCTCCTGCCTCAGCTCTGATTACCGCTTGTGCAGTCAGTGTATCGGACGAGCGTTTGTTAAAGGGCAACTTAATAAACGTGCCACATCCACGGCAATCTGTACTTTCCTGCATCCGTTTCTGGTCCCTTTTACAATCATAATATTTATGCATAATGATGGCCTCTAATTTGATGGGAGTCTGTTATCAGGACAAGACCTTAAAGAAAACAAAGGCTCGATCCCTTCAGCTCTCTGATGCCTGTATAGTCCCTTCAAGGTATAGCCAGGGCTGTATTTACCATTAGGCAAACCTGGGCCTGTGCCTAGGGTTGCCACCAGCAAGGGGGGGGGGCACAGATTTTTACTGCTATAGTAAAAAAGTTGTTGCCGCATTCATGCCTCCTTACAAATGTTCCCGAGGCACGACTTAAAGGCAGTCTACAGCTTGGCCATGTGACTCCTGTGTGTCTGGTACTATATAATAGGATACACGCTCCTCTGCATTTCTCCCTTTAAAACCTCTCCTCCCTACGAACATTTATTTTTTATATTGGTAGAGTGTGACGTCAGGGCAGGCGTCAGCACTAGGCGTGTCCAGGCGGGTGCCGGGGCCGCTGCACATTCGGAGGGCCCACCTTTGTTTCTTTTCTTTTATTCTATTCTTTTCTCTTTCTATTTATTCTGTGTTTCTTTCACCTGTTCTTTCTGACATTCCTTTTCTTTCTTTCAACTTCTATTATTACTGTCAGTCCTTTAATTTTTTGTTTCTGGCATTCTATGCTTTCCTTCTAGGCTTTGTTTTTTTTCCTCTCATCTGTTATGCCGTTCCTTTTTCTTTCTTCTTTCCTTCTATATTTTTTTTCTATCATTCCTTCTATTCTTTCTGTCTTTCCTTCTCTTTGTTTCTGCAATTTTTCGCCTTCCAGCTTTTTTTTTTTTTTTTTCTCTGTCGCCCAAGGGCCTGTAAAAACCTGGAGCCGGCCCTGCTCAATGTAAAATAACGTAACAAAAAGGGGGGTGCCAGCACTTGAAGTGCCTAGGGCAGCGTGAACACTAAATACATCCCTGGATATAGCGAGGATGTATCATGGAGATGCAGCGTAGGATCGCAGGCGGGTGGGTGATCTGGGTGATCCCCAGGGTTTTACACACTGCGGAGCATCCGCATTCGGAATGCCCCCACTAAGCGGGAAGCCACCGATCCTACAGTGCAGACACTCCAAATAGCCATTCTGATTGGATGCTTGGACGCATGTCCTCATTCTATTGGACAATTTATAAATACACCACATGTGATCGTATTATAGCTTTACTCATGAAGAGCATAGAGGGCGAGGACACATGATGGCTGTAGAGGAGGGCGAGGACACATGATGGCTGTATAGGAGGGCGAGGACACATGACGGCTGTAGAGGAGGGCGGGGACACACGAGGCGGCTGTAGAGGAGGGCGAGGACACACATGGCGGCTGTAGAGGGGGGCGAGGACACACATGGCGGCTGTAGAGGGGGACGAGGACACACGAGGCGGCTGTAGAGGAGGGCGAGGACACATGGCGGCTGTAGAGGAGGGCGAGGACACATGATGGCTGTATAGGAGGGCGAGGACACATGACGGCTGTAGAGGAGGGCGAGGACACATGACGGCTGTAGAGGAGGGCGAGGACACATGACGGCTGTAGAGGAGGGCGAGGACACATGACGGCTGTAGAGGAGGGCGAGGACACATGATGGCTGTAGAGGAGGGCGAGGACACATGATGGCTGTATAGGAGGGCGAGGACACATGATGGCTGTAGAGGAGGGCGAGGACACATGATGGCTGTATAGGAGGGTGAGGACACATGACGGCTGTAGAGGAGGGTGAGGACACATGACGGCTGTAGAGGAGGGCGAGGACACATGATGGCTGTATAAGAGGGGCGAGGACACATGGCGGCTGTAGAGGAGGGCGAGGACACACGACGGCTGTAGAGGAGGGCGAGGACTCATGGAGGCTGTAGAGGATTGCAAGGATACATCACGGCTGTAAAGGAGGGCGAGGACACACGGCGGCTGTAGAGGAGGGCGAGGACACACGGCGGCTGTAGAGGAGGGCGAGGACACACGGCGGCTGTAGAGGAGGGCGAGGACACACGGCGGCTGTAGAGGAGGGCGAGGACACACGGCGGCTGTAGAGGAGGGCGAGGACACACGGCGGCTGTAGAGGAGGGCGAGGACACACGGCGGCTGTAGAGGAGGGCGAGGACACACGGCGGCTGTAGAGGAGGGCGAGGACACACGGCAGCTGTAAAGGAGGGCGAGGGTGAATGTGTATCCGGGGACGAGTGAATGTTACAGTGAATGTTTTCCCTGTTCTCCTGCAGATCCGATACATCTCTCAGACACAGGGGCTCCCGGCCGAATATCTCCTCAGCTCCGGAACCAAGACCACCAGGTTCTTCAACCGGGATGGAGACTCGCCTTACCCTCTGTGGAGGCTAAAGGTTGGTATTGACGTGGCCGGTGAGTGGTACTTACTGTACTGTGAGCTTTGCATATAAACTTCAGCAGGAGGGGGGACGTCCAACTGCCTCTTACCAGGCAACAAAGGATCTTCATGGTGCAGAGCGGGTGCTGGTGCCAGGGGGCCACCAGGGTGGCAAGTCCACCGCAATGGCTTACAGAGAAACCTAAACTGCCTCCCAGTCACCATCTGGTACCCTCAGCTGGTATCGGTGGTATCAGTGGTATGTGATACCCTCAGGTAGTATTTGGTACCCTCAGATGGTATTGATGGTCTATCCTGTGGTATGTGATACCCTCAGGTAGTATTTGGTACCCTCAGATGGTATTGATGGTCTATCCTGTGGTATGTGATACCCTCAGGTAGTATTTGGTACCCTCAGCTGGTATCGGTGGGATCAGTGGTATGTGATACCCTCAGGTAGTATTTGGTACCCTCAGCTGGTATCGGTGGGATCAGTGGTATGTGATACCCTCAGGTAGTATTTGGTACCCTCAGATGGTATTGATGGTCTATGCGATTGTATGGGGTACCCTCAGGTAGTATTTGGTACCCTCAGATGGTATCAGTGGTCTAGCCAGTGGTATAGGGTACCCTCAGGTGGTATTTGGTATTTGGTGGTATGGGGTACCCTCTGGTGGTATTTGGTACCCTCAGATGATATCAATGGTCTAGCCGGTGGTATGGGGTACCCTCAGGTAGTATTTGGTAACCTCAGGTGGTATAGCTGGTATGGGGTACTTTTGGATGGCATAGATGGTCCAGTTGATAAGTGGCACCCTCAGGTAGTCTAGCCATTGGTATGGTGTAACCTTAGAAGGTATAGGAAATATGGAGTGTCCTTAGATGGTATAGATGATATGGAGTACCCTTAGATGGTATAGGGTGTATGGGGTACCTTGGATGGTATAGATTGTCCAATCGATGGTAAGTGGTTCCCTCAGGTGGTCTAGCCATTGCTATGGGGTACCCTTAGATGGTATAGGTGGTACGGGGTACCTTGGATCATATAGATGGTCCAGTCAATGGCAAGCGGTACACTCAGGTGGTCCAGTCGATCATATGGAGTACCCTTAGATGGTATAGGTCATATGGAGTACCCTTGGATGGTATAGGCGATATGGAGTCTCCCTAGGTGGTATAGGTGGTGTTGGGTACCCTTAGATGGTATAGGTCATATGGAGTACCCTTAGATGGTATAGGTCATATGGAGTACCCTTAGATGGTATAGGTGATATGGAGTCCCCCCTTAGATGGTATAGGTGATGTTGGGTACCCTTAGATGGTATAGGTGATATGGAGTAACCTTAGCTGGTATAGGTGGTGCTGGGTACCCTTAGATGGTATAGGTGATATGGAGTCCCCCCTTAGATTGTATAGGTGGTGTTGGGTACCCTTAGATGGTATAGGTGATATGGAGTAACCTTAGCTGGTATAGGTGGTGTTGGGTACCCTTAGATGGTATAGGTGATATGGAGTAACCTTAGCTGGTATAGGTGATATGGAGTACCCTTGGATGGTGTAGGTGGTCCAGTCAGTGTATGTGGTACCTCTGGATGATCTTGGTAGATCAGCCATTCCAATGATGTCATTTACTGTGTCATCGGCCTCTTTGTGTTGTTGTGTAACGTCTGTGCGCTTTTCTTTGTGGCAGACCCCCGAGGATCATGAATCTGAGACCGGCATTAAATCCAAAGAAGCCAGAAAGTACATCTTCAACTGCTTGGATGACATGGCGCAGGTAGGCATTCATCAGCTGGTTGTATCACTGCTAGTTTTCCTTCTGTCACCTCCTCTGTATCCTCTGACATCATTTCACTGCTAACCTTCCATACATGAGCTTTTCTATAATGTATGACATCATCTCAGTGCTAGCTTTCCCTTTGTTTGGGGAACAAGGGAACCCTTAAGTGTTGGATAGCACCCCAACACTGAACCTGATTTGTTTTAGGCACGCTTTGTTTCAGTCTAATAATTGTCTTTCCCTTAGTTGCCTTTTCTGTATGATATGTTCTCTATCCTATGATGTCATTACACTGATAACTTACCCAGTGTTACCTCTTCTATAGCCTATACATCTTGCAGTTCATTGGCTTCTATTGACTACATGACATCATCAGGCTTCTCGTAACCACATGACATCAGGTTTATTGTAACCACATGACATCATCAGGCTTATCAAAACCACATGACCTCTTCACGCTTCCATCTTGCATTGCATTGGCTTCTAATGACCACATGACATCACCAGGCTTATCATGACCACATGACATCACCAGGCTTATCATAACCATATGACATCACCAGGCTACTATCTTGCAGTTTGTTGGCTTCTAATGACCACATGACATCATCGGGTTTCCATCTTACAGTGCATTGGCTTCTAATGACCACATGACATCTTGCTTATCATAACCGCATGACATCACCAGGCTTATCATAACCGCATGACATCACCAGGCTTATCATAACCGCATGACATCACCAGGCTTATCATAACCACATGACATCACCAGGCTTATCATAACCGCATGACATCACCAGGCTTATCATAACGGCATGACATCACCAGGCTTATCATAACGGCATGACATCACCAGGCTTATCATAACCGCATGACATCACCAGGTTTATCATAACCATATGACATCACCAGGCTTATCATAACAGCATGACATCACCAGGCTTATCATAACCACATGACATCACCAGGCTTATCATAACCACATGACATCACCAGGCTTATCATAACCGCATGACATCACCTGGCTTATCATAACAGCATGACATCACCAGGCTTATCATAACAGCATGACATCACCAGGCTTATCATAACAGCATGACATCACCTGGCTTATCATAACCGCATGACATCACCTGGCTTATCATAACCGCATGACATCACCAGGCTTATCATAACAGCATGACATCACCAGGTTTATCATAACCACATGACATCACCTGGCTTATCATAACCACATGACATCACCTGGCTTATCATAACCACATGACATCACCTGGCTTATCATAACAGCATGACATCACCAGGCTTATCATAACAGCATGACATCACCAGGCTTATCATAACAGCATGACATCACCAGGCTTATCATAACAGCATGACATCACCAGGCTTATCATAACCGCATGACATCACCTGGCTTATCATAACCGCATGACATCACCAGGCTTATCATAACAGCATGACATCACCAGGCTTATCATAACAGCCTAATATCACCAGGCTTATCATAACCGCATGACATCACCAGGTTTATCATAACCACATGATGTCACCAGGCTTCCATCTTGCAGTGCATTGGCTTTTATTGACTACATGACATCATCAGGCTTATTGTAACCACGTGAAATCATTAAGCTTATCATAACCACAGGACCTCACCACGCTTCTATCTTGCATTGCATTCGCTTTTAATGACCACATGACATCACCAGGCTTCCATCTTGCAGTTTATTGGCTTCTAATGACCACATGACATCACAAGACTTATCATGACAGTATGACATCACCAGGCTCATCATAACCACATGACGTCACCCGGCTTCCATCTTGCAGTACGTCATCAGGCTTATCATGACCACATGACCTCATCACGCTTTCATCTTGCAGTGCATTGGCTTCTAATGACCACACGACCTCAACAGGCTTCCAACTTTGGTTACTGATCACGTGACCTTGTCACACCTCCAGGACTCCCTCTAGTGGCTGTTGATGATCACTGCGCCTCCTCCTGTGTTGCTCTGCCTTTGCTGACCAGACGCTCCTCCATTTTTTCCCCCCTCCCCAGGTGAACATGACCTCAGACCTGGAGGGCAGCGACATGCTGGTGGAGAAGGCGGACCGGCGAGAGTTCATCGACCTACTGAAGAAGATGCTGACCATCGATGCGGATAAGAGGATAACGCCCATAGAGACCCTCAACCACCCATTTGTCACCATGACTCACCTCCTGGACTTTCCGCACAGCTCCCAGTACGGCCTCTTCCTGGTGTCTGCTATCGGGGCCTGAGGGGGGGAGGGGCAAGGGGGAGGCCGGGGCATTGGGGGAAAGCTGGGAAACTTAACTTTAAACCAATTATCAAAGGTCTAGACCTGAATTACTATTCACCCGAATATCAAAGTCTGGACTTAGTCTGCAGATAGGGTCTAACGTCAGCTAGGCAAAAGCAGCAGATAGATCTTATAGTGGCTAGGCTGAAGTAGCAGATAGGCTCTATTATCATCTAGGCTGAAGTAGCTGATAGGCTCTAATATCATCTAGGCTGAAGTAGCTGATAGGCTCTAATATCATCTAGGCTGATGTAGCTGATAGGCTCTGATATCATCTAGGCAGAAGTAGCAGATAGGCTCTATTATCATCTAGGCTGAAGTAGCAGATGGCTCTAATTTCTTCTAAACTGAAGTAGCAAATATGCTCCAATAGTGGCTAGGCTGAGGTAGTGGATAGGCTCTGATATCTGCTAGGCTGAAGTAGCAGGCTGTAATATAAGCTGGGCAGCAGCAGCTGATAGGCTGTAATAGCAGCTAGGCTTAGGTAGCAGATAAGCTCTAATATTAGCTAGGCTTAGGTAGCAGATAGGCTAAAAGAATTCTAAACTGAAGTAGCAGATATGCTCCAATAATGGCTAGGCTGAGGTAGCGGATAGGCTTTAATATCTGCTAGGCTGAAGTGGCAGACTAATAAAAGCTAGGCAGAAGTAGGAGGTTGAAGTAGCACATAGGCTCTAATTGCGGCTAGGTTGAAGTAGCACATAGGCTCTAATTGCGGCTAGGTTGAAGTAGCAGATCGGCTCTATTTTTGGCCAGATTTAATTAGTAGATAGGCTCTAACATTAGCTAGGCTCAGTTAGCAGATAGACTCTAATGTAGCTAGGCGAAAATGGCAGATGGGCTTTAATATCAGCTAGTCTGAATTAGCAGATAGACTCGTAAAATAAGCTAGGCTTCGGTAGCAGATGGGTTCTAATATTGGCTAGGCTAAAGTAGCTGAAAAACTCTATTTGACGATTAGGCTAAAGTAGCAGATAGGCTGTAATATCATCTAGGCGGAAGGAGCAGATAGACTCCATTGATTGTTCAGGTGAATAGCAGATAGGCTTTAATAATGGCTAGGCTCAAGTAGCAGATAGGCTCTACTGACGATAAGGCTGAAGTAGCAAATAGGCTCTAATAACAAAAGGCTTAAGTAGCCGATCAGCTCTGGAGGGAGGTCTCATATACTAGCATGCTATAGCTACACAGGGGCTGTACTGGGTAAGTGGGCGAGGGGTGAATAGTCTGTGTTTGGGAGCATGTTGTCTGCTTCTAAGTGCTCTTCTTCCTCATGGGGCTTCATGTTCATTCAGTAACGTGTCATTGTTTTCTGTTTCCTCTCATTTCCACCCATTTTCCACCTGCCATCCCCGACCTTTTCTGCTCCTCTGCACCCCCCCCATCCCTCCGCTGTCTCCCCCCCACTCTCTCTCCCCCTCTACAGCGTGAAGTCATGTTTCCAGAACATGGAGATCTGCAAGAGGCGGGTGAATATGTACGACACTGTGAACCACAGCAAGACGCCCTTCATCACGCACGTGGCGCCCAGCACTTCCACTAACCTCACCATGACCTTCAACAACCAGCTGAACACTGTGCACAGCCAGGTGGGGCCCCCTCTTGCCGCTTTAAGACCACTCTTGCTGTCCACCCTCACGTGCTAACCCTCTATGCTCCTCCTCCTCCCTAGTCCTCCGCCGCCTCCATGGCTGCCGTCGCTCAGAGAAGCATGCCCTTGCAGACGGGGGCCACGCAGATCTGTGCCCGCCCCGATCCTTTCCAGCAGGCTTTAATTGTCTGCCCGCCGGCCTTCCAAGGTAAGGGGCATCCATGAACCTACAGGGCCTGACTTTCCGTCCAGGATTTGGGTCAGCTTTAAATAATTGTGTCATCTTTCTCTAGGATTGCAAACCTCCCCCTCCAAACATGGCGGCTACTCCGTGCGGATGGACAACACAGTGCCGCTGGTCACGCAGGCCGCCGGGGCTCAGGCGCTGCAGATCCAGTCGGGACTTCTGACACAGGTATGGGATAGGGGCCTGGAGGAGGAGCAGATCCATAACTCAAATGTCAGGACCGAAATCAAACCATGTCTTATCTGCCTGTACCCACACACCACACCTGGAGGCTTGGCCGAGCCATCCCCTTTGTGACGAAACGCGTGCCCCGTGGCCACTGCTTGGCGTTGATGAAGCACCGAGATCATACAGTTAAGGCCTTTAACATCTTGACCGGTTGCGGGCTCTTCACTGCCACCAGTGAACAGAGACCCTAGCTCTGTTAGATGCACCCGGTCCGTTAGCGGGATTATATTGGGCCAGTGAGAGTTCGGGATCAAGATACAGATACAGCCCAAGATTCATTAATATATTTAATTGCTATAAGAGCGCACCTGACAAAAAATATACATACAATGAATGGATGGAATACAGGTCAGGAGGGCAAATACAAGTGTGTATGTTACAATCAGCGATAGCAGAGAAGATGTTACCTTATTGCAGTTAGATGATATGCAGTGATGCAGGGCAGCCAACAGGGAGGCAGCCTCATAATTCTTTATGGAGTACTGGCAACGGTGTGTCTGGATTTATGCTTTGAAGTGGGGTGGCCAGAGAAGGCTCTCAGCAGGGGGTGAGTCTGGTTGCAGACCTTGTTTCCCCATCGTGCAGAAGTAGCAGATACTCTAATAAAAGCTAGGCAAAAGCAGCAGGCTTTATTATCGACTAGGCTTAAGTAATAGATAAGCTCTAATATAAGCTAGACTGCACTAGCAGATAGGCTCTATTATTGACTAGGTAGAAGTAGCAGATAGGCTCTAATAAAAGCTAGGCAGAAGCAGCAGATAGGCTTCATTATCGATTAGGTTTAAGTAATAGATAGACTCTAATACAAGCTAGACCGCATTAGCAGATAGACTCTATTATCGGCTAGGTAGAAGTAGCAGATGGGCTCTAATAAAAGCTAGGCAGAAGCAGCAGATAGGCTTCATTATCGACTAGGCTTAAGTAATAGATAGGCTCTAATACAAGCTAGGCCGCATTAGCAGATAGACTCTATTATCGGCTAGGTAGAAGTAGCAGATAGACTCTAATAAAAGTTAGGCAGAATTAGCAGATGGGCTTTATTATTGGCTAGGCTTAAGTAATAGATAGGCTGTAATATAAACTAGGCTGCATTAGCAGATAGGCTCTATTATCGGCTAGTCAGAAGTAGCAGATAGGCTCTAATAAAAGCCAGTCATAAGCAGTAGATAGGCTTTGTTATCAACTAGGCTTAAGTAATAGATATGCTCTAATATAAGCTAAGCTGCACTAGCAGATAGACTCTATTATCGGCTTGGTACAAGTAGCAGATAGGCTCTAATAAAAGCCAGACAGAAGCAGCAAGTAAGTGATAGGCTTTAATATAAGCTAGGCTGCATTAGCAGATAGGCTCTAATATCAGCTAGGCAGAAGTAGCCGATAGTCTTTATTATCGACTAGACTAGTAATAGATAGGCTGTAATATAAACTAGGCTGCATTAGCACATAGGCTCTATTATCTGTTAGGTAGAAGTAGCAGTTAGGCTCTAATAAAAGCTAGGCAGAAGCAGCAGATAGGCTTTACTATTAACTAGGCTTAAGTAATACATAGGCTCTAATATAAGCTAGGCTGCATTACCAGATGGGCTCTATTATCGGCTAGTCAGAAGTAGCAGATAGGCTCTGGATCCACTTCATCAGGGATTCTGACTTAGGGGGTCTGCCTTCTCATGGCCCATGTGATTGCTGGTGGCCATTGGAGTTTTGCTGGGTGGGCGTGGACAATGCCTTTGGATGCCCGCCTACTGAATCAGATTGGTTACCGGCACCCATTATGTTCTACCTCCCATGCCTGTCTTGTAATTTAAACATGTCAGGTCCCTTTTCTCCCTATATATGGAGGCAGTTAGGAAAATTATTTGCTTGGGATGGGGGGGGGGGGTATTGGCCAGTTTGCTGATTTAACCCTTTGTACTTTTTTTATCCGCAGCAGGCTTGGCCCAGCGGCACCCAGCAGATCCTTCTACCCCCGGCCTGGCAGCAGCTGGCAGGAGTGGCGGCCCATACCTCTGTGCAACACACCGCCGTCATCCCGGACAGCATGGCCGGCTCCCAGCAGTTGGCGGATTGGCGGTAAGACGGGCCGCGACCTTGTTTGAGGGTGTGTCTGTGTTCCCCCATTAGGTTTTCATTGGATTGATTCAACAGGGAGTCGCATACCATTTGCATAAGATTTGCATTTCATTAAAGTGGACCAAAACCCAGGATTTTGACTATCGGCTAGACAGAAGCAGCAGATAGGCTTTATTATCGACTAAGCTTAAGTAATAGATAGGCTCAAAAATAAGCCAGGCTGCATTAGCAGATAGGCTCTAATAAAAGCTAGGAGCACCCTGATCGGGGATGCCCCGCTACGTGAAACCCCCCAGATCACCAGACTAAACTCACATCATCCCAGTCCTACTGCGCATGCGCGGCCACTCGTCCAATCAGCGAGTATGGAGCCGCTGAACTATGCACATCTTAGCGACGTCTTAGCAGAGCGGCTCCGAGCACGCTGGCGGCCGCATCCCCCGCTTCCCTCTAACGCCGAATGGCTGGCGCGGGCACGCATCCTGCTAGAAGGATAGCGGGGATGCAGCCGTGGCTCACACAATGCGCCGTTGGACTGGAAATGAAGGTAAGTGTATGGGCGACTTGGGGGGTTTCACACAGCAGGGCATCCCGATTTTGGATTCCCCAGGGGGAGGGAATCGATCGGCCCGGGAATGTTATAACTTTCCGGGCTGATCGCTGTGGGTTTTGGTCCACTTTAATGTCACCATCAGTGAAGCTGCGTACTATGCGCCTTTCAATTTAAATTGGGAATAAAGTGACCATTAGGCGACTAGAGGGTTACTGCATACCATTCAAGATAAAGTGTGAGTAAAGTAACCATTAGTGAAGCGACAAGATAGTTAAAGTGTAGCATTCATTTTGAAGAGGGAGTAATGTGATTATTAGTGAAGCAACAGGAGGGTTAAAGGGTTTCATTCAATTGAAAGTGGGAGTAAACTGACCAGTAGTGAATCGACGACATAGAGTGTACCATTCAATTCACAGCGGGACTAAAGTGACCAATAGTGGTCATGAGAGGTTTACATTGTACCATTCAATTTAAAGCTGGAGTAATGTGATTATTAGTGGAGCAACAGGGGGGTTAAAGGGTTTCATTCAATTTAAAGTTGGAGTAAACTGACCACCAGAGAATCAACTACAGGGTTACAGTGTACCATTCAATTCAGAGCGGGACTAAAGTGACCATTAATGAAGCCACCAGAGGGTTACAGTTTACCATTCACTTAAAATCTGGACTATAGTGACCCATAGTGAAATCATAAGAGGGTTACAGTGTAGCATTCAATTTAAAGCTGGAGCAATGTGATTATTCTAAGTATGTCACACACCCTGCTTCAAACATTGATTATTACACTTGGGTTATACCACCAGCAGGTGGCGACGTTGCAGAGAAGTCATGAAAAAACGAGCCCCTCCTGGCCCACAATACCTGGTACCTCCCACTCATTCCCCAGTGTTTCTTCTCTGCAAGATGGCGACAAGACAGAAGAAAGAAGTCTCCTGCTTGCAGGTAGCCGGGGTATCACCCCGGCCCCCC
Source organism: Gastrophryne carolinensis (assembly GCA_027917425.1). Lineage (NCBI taxonomy): Eukaryota > Metazoa > Chordata > Amphibia > Anura > Microhylidae > Gastrophryne > Gastrophryne carolinensis. Next base: position 7,361,029 of record CM051238.1, on the reverse strand, counting down.
CCCCCCATGGTCTATTCCTGCCCGGTTCTTTTGTTTTTAATCCCCTGATTGATTGGTAGCCTCCCAGCTTAGGCTGTAGGCCAGGCAAGGGTAGATGGCACTGAAGGTGCCCAGGAGATTAGCTCCTCCGCTCGACCCCATATTATGGGGCATAGCGGCGATCCGGTTGGTGATCCGGAAGTGGGATGCCCCAGTCTTATACCCCCTTAGGTCTTCCTTTGATAGCCCAGCCATTATGTGTGTTATGGATAGATGTTGTGTGTGTTTGTGGCAGGGATGGGTGGCCTGCGGTGCTGGCCCGTCCATGTCTGCCGTTTGCCTGTGTTGTTACTTTGTTCGGGGACGGGTCGGGCGGGGTTCCGTCGGCCCGTCGTTTTAATTTTATGTCCGGACGCCCTTCATTGTATTGGACTTATAGGGGCGAGGCCTGGCGTCGTGTGTTTTTTATTGCGCTTCTCTTGTTTATAGTGTATGAATTGCCTTCCTTTCAAGGTTTTTTCTTATTAGGGAGCGTTATTGGTGCAGGGGATTTAAAGTTTTACCACAGCCATTATTGTATTGGGGTCTCTGTTACACCCCTCTCCTTCTCCGTTCCCCTCTCCCATCCCCCCCCCTCCCCCCTCCTCGCGGGGGGTGACGGCAGGGATTTTTCAGCCAGGCTCTGGACATGCTGGTTGGAAGTTTTTTATTCTGGCTCATATTAATGTGTAGTGTTTTACAGCTATTGACTTATATGTATACTGGTCTTTTATTATGGCCTTGGCTCTCCTTTTCTTGCATGATCTGCTCTTGCATCTCAGTATTCTATTAATTGTGTTTTTACAGTTTGGTTGTGTGTGTGGAATGACTGTTTTCTCCGTCCTTTTGGGCTCTCCCGGTCTTATATACCTGGCTAGTTGGGGTTGGAGTTATAGTCCCTTTTGTTTTGGGTTTTTTGTTGAATTCCCCTGGTCAGGGCTATACAATCATAATATATCTATATATTTATATATATGTTGATTTACAGAGGGGCATCCCGGGTCGCTTACTGCGTAAATCCCTGGGGTCTGCGAATACCATAAATTCACCATATGGAGGCTACCAAAGATACCGGAATTGGTCCTTCAGGGCAGTCCAGGTTGTGTGGGGGGGGGGGGGTGGGACTCCGCTCCCAGGGGATGATGTCATTTTATGTATTCCATGTGCACAGCGGAACATTGAGCGCAAGTCCGGCACCCCGGTGCCCGGTACTTCGGCGGACGCGCCATCCCCCTCTCCTCCTCGCCTGTTCAGGACCCCGTGTGACGTTGTTATTGGGGTGATTCGCAATCGGAGGTATGTGCCCGTTTGGCCAGTCTTGAGAAGATGTTCTCTGCTGTGGTCGCTCGGAAGGCTCCGGCTAAACGGAAACACCTGTCTCCGCCGGACTCAGATGAGTCTTGAAGAAGGTGAGCTGGTTGAAGAATTAGAGGATCCGGAGGTTCAGCAGTTGCTGGGCGATGAGGGTGACCCAGCTGAGGGGTCCGTTCCTGATACGCCATCCATTCTGGCCCAGATGTTTGAAGTTTTGGATTTGGATCCTCCTGAAGCTGCTCCTCGACCTAAGGGTCAGCTTTTTGGGGTGCCGCGCTTGGAGTTTCCTAGTCAACAGCATTTTGAGGATGTTGTCCTTAAGCAATGGGAGCAGCCTACGCGTCTCGTTGGGGTACCGCCTAGCTGGGATAGAAAGTATCCTTTTCCGGCGGACTTGATGAAGCGTTGGTCTGTCCCTCCCGAGGTTGATGCTCTGGTCCTGGGACTGTCTGATACGGCGGTTGTTCATTCTCCTGACACGACTTCTCTCAAGGACGGCGAGGATCGCAGGATTGATCAGCTGGCCCGTCATGGTTTTGTCTGTGCGGGTTCGGTTTTGAGGCCTGTTTGTGCTTCTGCACTTTTGTCGTTGGCGGTTAGGTCTATTGTCAGGGACATATGTGTGGATCTTGATCCTACTTGTGATGTGTTTCTTGCTCTTATGCGTTGTGAATCCTTCTTGTCATTTATTCTGGCCGCTCAGGATGATGCCATGTGGATGTGTGGCAGGGCTACTGCTCTGTTGGTGGCTATTCGCCGTTCCGTGTGGTTGTGACAGTGGACGGGTGATTTTAATTCTAAAAGATTGCACACGGCTCTTCCCTTTCTGGGTTTGAGGCTTTTCGGTGAAAAGCTGGATTCTATTGCCAAGGGAGGTAAGTTACCTCAGCGCAAGAAATTTCGTCGTTCCTTTCGGGGGGCGGCCCCCTTCAATCCGTCCTTTCGGGGAGCCGGAGCCGGCAGGGGTGCGGGCTTCTCGGCCTCCAGGGGTGCCAGTTGGAATAGGGGTAGAGGCCGTGGCCGTCCCGTTCACGTATGGGGCGCCAAGCCCAAGCCAGCTGCCAAGCCCGCTCGGCAATGAGGGGGCGCCCTCACCAGTAAGGGTGGGGGGACGGTTGCGACTCTTCTCCCGAGTATGGGACCAGGAGGTCTCGGACAGATGGATCCGGGAGGTGATGTCGGCAGGTTACAAGCTGGAGTTCGAGTCCCGCCCTCCTCCAAGGTTTTTCAGGTCTCGGGTATCTTCAGATCCTTTGGCCGCGCAGGGGCTCCTGGCGGCGGTGAGGAATCTTCTGGAATTGGCACAGAGGTTTCTTCGTTTTGTGGTGGAGGATTGGCATTTCCAGTTTGTAGCTCTTCCATTCGGCCTCACCTCGGCTCCGAGAGTGTTCACCAAGGTGTTGGCGGGGGTGATGGCCCTGCTCAGAGCTCAGGGGATTCGCATTGTGCCTTACCTGGACGATCTTCTCATCATGGCGCTTTCCTTCAGTCAGGCGGAAGGGGACACCAGTATGGTGGTGTCCACGCTGGGGAGGTTCGGCTGGGTGATCAACTACCCCAAGTCCCTTCTGGTTCCGGCCAGGGTGGTGACCTTTCTGGGGATGTCCTTGGACTCTTGCCAGCACAGAGTGTTTCTCCCTCAGGCCAAGGTTCTTTTGATTCAGGAATTGGCTCAGCTTCTTCTTTCCAATCCTCGCCCGTCCATCCGGCTAGGGATGAGACTGGTGGGGTTGATGGTAGCCTCTTTCGACGGCAGTTCCCTTCGCGCAGTTTCACGCGAGGACGCTTCGGCTTCATCTTTTGGCGTCTTGGGACCGGCGACCGCGGTCGTTGGATCGGTCCTTCCGGATGTCCCCCCGGGTATGGCAGTCTCTTCTGTGGTGGATGGTCTCGGACAATCTTCTGAAGGGCAGGTCATTTCTGACCCCGCTTTGGGAAACTGTCACCACGGACGCCAGTTTGTCAGGATGGGGTGGTTTCTGGAAGGATCTTCGGTTCCGGGGGCGGTGGGGCCTTCAGGAAGCCCACTTGCCCATCAATGTTCTGGAGTTGAGAGCCATCAGGTTGGTTCTGTCTCACTTGACGCAGCATTTACAGGGCCTGCCGGTTCAGGTTCGATCGGACAATCGGACGGCGGTTGCTTACATCACAGAGCCCACAGAGAGGTGTCTCTGATCCTAGTTTGGGCATAGACTCATGTCCCTTGCAGCTCGGCAGTGTACATTCCAGGAGTGGAAAACACGGAGGCGGACTTTCTGAGCTGGTGTTCGTCTCGCCGGGGGGAATGGTCTCTCCATCCCCAGGTGTTTCGGTTGCTTTGTCTCCGGTGGGGGACGCCGGAGGTGGATCTGTTTGCCTCTCGTCACAATCACAAGCTTCCGACATTCGTGTCGCTTTCTCAGGATCCTCTGGCTCTGGCGGCGGATGCCATGGCTCTGAGCTGGAGGGACCTGGGGTTTCTTTATCTGTTTCCTCCGATTCCCATGCTAGGCAGGGTGCTGCGAAAGTTGGTTCTGGAAGGAGTTCCCGTCATTCTCGTGGCTCCCAGGTGGCCAAGGCGGGTGTGGTTCGCAGACATCGTTCGTCTGGCAGTGGATCAGTTCGTTCTGCCTCTTCGGCCGGATCTTCTCACTCGGGGCCACCTATGTTATCTCAGTTTACCAACGCTGGCTTTGACGGCTTGGCTGCTGAGACCTCCATCTTCAAGGAGGAGGGTCTTTCGGATTCGGTCATTTGGACTCTTATTAGTGCCAGGAAGAGATCCTCTTCTTCCATCTTTTATTGGGCTTGGAGATCTTATATTGATTGGTGTGAGGCTAGATCTTTGCCCTGCCGGGTCTTTTCTGTTTCTAGGATTTTGGAATTTCTTTAATCTAGGCTGGACTTTGACGGGGCAGGTTTCTGCCTTGTCTATCTTTTTACGTCATTTGCACTCCATCCTTTGGTCAGGACTTTTTTCCAGGGGGTTTCGCATCTGCGGCCTCCTAGGAAGCCTTTGCTCCCTGTTTGGGATTTGATTTTGGTTATCTCTGCTATTCAGGCTTCTCCTTGAGCCTTTGCAGGTTATTGTTCTTCCTACTCTGACTCAGAGGGTTGCCTTGTTGGTGGCCATCACTTCTGTTCGGCGTGTCTCGGAGTTGGCAGCCTTGTCGGTTCAGGCTCCTCACTTTGAGAGACATCAGGTCAAGGTGGTTTTTCCGCTTCAAACCGGACTTTCTTTCTAAGGTGGTCTCTGCCTTTCATCTTAACCAGGACATTGTTCTTCCTTCCTTGTGTCCTTAGCCTAGGAATGACAAGGAGAGGGTTTGCACTGTTCGGATGTGGTACGCTGTGTGAAGTACTGTTTGTTTACTACTTCTCTTTTTCGTAAGACTGGTGTCTTTTTCGTGGTGCCCTGTTGGGCCTAGGAAGGGTTTGGCTCCCGCTAAGTCTTCCATTAGCAAATGGATTCGTAAGGCTGTTGTTGGGGCCTATTCTACCGAGGGGAAGGTTCCTCTTTTTCGTATCACTGCTTATTCTTCTCGTGCTGTTGGAGCGTCTTGGGCTTTTCAGCACCAGGCCTCTGTTGAACAAGTTTGTAAGGCTGCTTCCAAGTTTTTACAAGGTTGATGTGCGGGCTTCAGTGGATGCTGTGTTGGGCCGGAAGGTTCTGCAGGCTGCAGTGGTTGAGTTTTGCATTATGGCCTTGTTGGATACCCGCCCTTTTGTGGACGCTGCTTTTGGATGTCCCAAGTGTAATAATGTTTGAAGCAGGGTGTGTGACATACTTAGAATAATACCATTTTGTGAATACTCACCTGTAAAATGGATATTATAAGTATGTCACACACCCTGCTTCACCCGCCCTTTTTGGTATCCTGGATTCTTTATAGGGTGAAGTTTCGTTTACAGTTTGAGGGTTTCCAATGGGTTTTTTTCCTGGTACCTTGTCTTTATTGCTGTTTGAATACTGGGGAATGAGTGGGAGGTACCAGGTATTGTGGGCCAGGAGGGGCTCGTTTTTTCATGACTTCTCTGCAACGTCGCCACCTGCTGGTGGTATAACCCAAGTGTAATAATCAATGTTTGAAGCAGGGTGTGTGACATACTTATAATATCCATTTTACAGGTGAGTATTCACAAAATGGTATTATTAGTGGAGCAACAGGGTGGTTAAAGTTTTTCATTCAATTTAAGGTGGGAGTAAACTGACCATCAGAGAATCGACGACAGGGTTAGAGTGTACCATTTAATTCAGAGCGGGACTAAAGTGACCATTAGTGAAGCCACGAGAGGGTTACAGTTTACCATTCAATTATAATCTGGACTATAGTGACCGATAGTGAAATTATAAGAGGGTTACAGTGTAGCATTCAATTTAAAGCAGGAGTAAAGTGACCATTAGTGAAGTTATGAGTGTTACAGCACACCATTCAATTGAAACCAGGACTATAGTGACCATTAGTGAATCAATGAGAGGATACAGTGTACTTGTGGAGAGATGAGTGGCGTGTGTGCTATTAGACTGTGACATCATTCCACCAATCATTTGTATTAGACTGTGACATCATTCCACTAATCATTTGTATTAGACTGTGACATCATTCCACCAATCATTTGTATTAGACTGTGACATCATTCCACCAATCATTTGTATTAGACTGTGACATCATTCCACCAATCATTTGTATTAGACTGTGACATCATTCCACTAATCATTTGTATTAGACTGTGACATCATTCCGCCAATCATTTGTATTAGACTGTGACATCATCCCACCAATCATTTGTATTAGACTGTGACATCATTCCACCAATCATTTGTATTAGACTGTGACATCATTCCACCAATCATTTGTATTAGACTGTGACATCATTCCACCAATCGTTTGTATGTTTTTTGTTTTTGTTTTTAGAAAAACCAGAAAAAAAATCAGATCTCCTCCAAAAGTACATAGCACAGCTCTGAGAGGTTCAGGTTCTATAAATAGAACATGTAATTGGCTGTAACACTGTAGCTATAAATAGATTTATAGGCAGAATCTGATTGGCCAACTGCGATCATAAAACTTTTGTTTGCACTCTTGAAATGAAGCGCTGCTTTTTTTCATACACCAACGTTGTGATTGGCTTACTGTATTTTTTATTTTTTTTTTTGCCCCGCAGGAACAGCCACGCCCACGGCGCCCACTACAACCCCATCATGCAGCAGCCGACCCTCTTGGCTGGTCATGTGACCCTACCTTCCGCTCAGCCCCTGAATGTGGGCGTGGCTCACGTCATGAGACAGCAGCCAACCAGTGCTTCCTCTTCCCGCAAAAAGCAGCACCACTCGTCGACCAGGTGAGCTACTGCCGCCGCCGTAGGAGGGGTCTGTGCTGGCCGTGCGCACGCTTGTTTCTTTTTGTTCCCTTTGATCTACTAACTGTGTGATTCCATGTGCGTTTACAATGAAAATTTGATACAATAATCGATCAAAAATGAAAGTGGACCAAAACTCGCCGCGATCGGTGCGGGGTGATAAATTCCGCCTCCCCGGGACATCCAAAAATCGGGATGCCCCGCTGTGTGAAACACCCAGGTCGCCCCATACACTTCCTTGTTTCCCGGTCCAACAGAGCATGTGCGAGCCGCATCCCTGCTATCCCTCTAGCAGGGCGCATGCCCGCTCCAGGCATTTGTGAATAGCCAGCGTGGGCACGCTCCCTGCTAGAGGGAAGCAGGGCATGCGGCCTTCAGCGCGCTCAGATTCGCTCACCATGACATGTCAGCAGCTCCGAGCGCGCTGATTGGACGAGAGGCCGCACATGCGCCGTAGGACCGGTAAGAGGCGAGTTGGGCTCGGTGATCTGGGAGGTTTCACATGGTGGGGCATCCCCGATCGGGGTGTCCCCGGGCAAAGACTAAAACCCAGGATAGTCAAAATTCTGGGTTCTGGTCCACTTTAAAACTAAAAGGAAAAAATGGGGACTTGCACTAGGACCCAATTTAATCTGTAGAGGTGCCGCTCCCAAAGCTGCAAAAGAGCTCAAACCAGGAACAAAAAAGCCATGTACGCAAGCAACTCTCAACTCATAAATTGATCATTTTTATTTTTTTATTAATGACATATTTATAATCACTACATACAATACACTCAGCATATTAAAATCCCTTAAAAACACATAAATCTAACAATAACACACCCGAAATCGGGATGCCCCGCGGGGTGAAACCCCCCAGGACGCCCAGAAACCTTACCTTATCCCCGTTCCAACGGCCGCATCTCGCGCTTCCTTCTAGCAGGGCGCGCACCCGCGCCGGTCGTTTGTGAATAGTAGTTCCTGTTAGAAGGAAACGCGAGACGCGGCCTCCAGCGCGCTCAGAGCCGCTGTGGTTGTCCATCGCTTGTACGTGCATACCACAGCGGCTCTGAGCGCTCTGATTGGACGAGCGCTCGCGTAGGAGCGGGGTGAGGTGAGTTATTTAGGGCGATCGGGGTGCCCCGCGAAAGTGGACCAAAACCCAGGATAGTGAAAATCCTGGGTGTTGGTCCACTTTAACATTCTGCCTAAAGAGACAGTCCAATCTACTTAACTCTTGTGGTTTATGGGTGCCACCATGATGGGATTACTGCAGCTTCTGCCCCATTGACTTCTATTGATGGGAGAAGGGAGGGGGGGCGGCTTTGTCTCTCGCAATTCAATAGAAGGCAATGGGGCGGCAGGCACAGGAAATCCCATCATGGCTGCTCCAATGATCTACAAGAGTTCTTTAGACCTGACTGTCATTTTAACCAATCGTAAAAGTCCCTTTTATCAAAAGGGCAAAACGCAAGCAAAACCGTTAGAGGGTCAATAAGACCCCACATTGGGGACTGACAATTAGTTGGGGGAAAAACACACACACATGACGGTGTAGCAATTGATTCGCTGTTTAACCCCCTTGTGTGTCTCCGCCCTCCAGGAACTCCTCCTCCTATGAGGTCACTTCCTCTCAATCTCACAGCTCTCCCCAGCGCTCCAAACGGGTGAAAGAGAACACGCCCCCTCGCTGCTCTGCGGCTCAGAACTCCGCCCCTTGCGTGCCTTCCATCACCTACGGCTGGGGGGCAGGTTCGGTGGCCCCCTCGCGGGCCGACCATCAGCGGCAGACGATCGTCATCCCGGATACGCCCAGCCCCGCGGTGAGCGTCATCACCATCAGCAGCGACACCGATGAGGAGGAGGAGCAGAAGCACGTCGCCCCCAGGTGAGCCCTGAACTATTTACTAATCAGCCATTGGCTGCTCCTCATCAGCCATTATTGTATGTTAAAACGGGCCTAAACCCTCCTGGCCAGGTCCGTAAGGACTCTAAGCCACCTACTCCGGGTGAGCCCCGAATTCAGGAAATGCAATTCAGGAGTCCCTATTCCAGCGTGCTCTCCTTTTGTCACCAGGAGGGGTCAGACATGTGCTGGATTATGCAAAGCTGAATGCCTCCCGAGGGGGCGAGGTGAACACGATTAGGCAGGCAGGGCTCATACCAAGTTTTAGGGACCTCCGGACACACAGACCTCGTTCCCAAAAACCCCTGTCCGAGCCCTCCTATCAGGAATACCAGGCCCGAAGCCTGCGGACACACAGATTCTTGGCTAAGGCAAAAAGATCGCTAAAGTTAAATATACGTTTTAATGCAATGAGCGCACACTAAGTAGTGATAACAAACATTTGGCTATAATGGAATATGAATGAATACAAATTCTGTTCTGAGTAGATGGTTACAGGTTACAGCGAGTTACACAGAGATATATAATAGTCAGTTACCTTAGTATGCAGTGGCAGAGTAGTGGTGATGAAGAGCTCCCACAAGAGGTAAGTGGCAAGCTTGTGGATGGACACCTCCAGCACGTGTGCACCGTGACCTCTCCAGAGAAGTGACCCCAGCCTGGCCCAGGGTCATCCCTTGTATGCGGTGAGACCCTTTCACTCCCCTCCCTTCTGTTGTCACCTCCCACTGTTCTGGAGCTTGTTTTAGCCCCTAAAACCCTTTAAGGGTTATAACTTTGAGCAGGGGGGGGTCGTATGGCTTTGGATACGGCACCAAAAGATTGGGCTGGATGCCGGTCATCTGATGAGTCCAAAAATGGGGTCCCTAAATGGGTCAGAACCTTAGATCTCCATTTTTCTAGTATTCTAAGTATGTCACACACCCCGCTTCAAGATATCCATAACATGTGGGTAATACCGACCTGAAGAGGGCGTTCTGCAGAGATGATAGCAAAAAAGAAAGCCCCTCCCTGATCCATAAATACCTGGGACCTCCCACTCATTACCCAGTTTTCCATCTCTGCAGACGGCGAGCAAGTCAGAAGATGATGGCTCCTCCTTGCACAGGGGGATTTCAGGTAGCCGGGGTAACTCCCGGCCTGTTTTTTGATTATTTCCGCTCGGACCCCCTTTTCCCTGAATAGTCCTTAAGATACATGCCTCCACAGTCTTGGCTGCTGGCCCGAGCGAGGGTATACTGGCACCTCTGGTGCTTAGGAGCAGAGCTCCCCCGTGAGACCCTAAATAAGAGGGTAGGCGGTTACACCGGGTTGGTGATCCCGGTTTGGGATGCCCCGTCCCTTGGTATTTGCCCCTGGGGGATCCCTTTACAGTCCTCCTTTTGGTCACAGTGGGGGTTGGGGGTCCCTTTCCTAGGGCTAGTAATTAATCATTTTAGTCGTTTTATTCATTTTATTATGCTTTGCACTGTAAGTGTGGTGTATGTGTGTGCGTGCTTGTACTGTCTCGGCGCCGCGGCCGCCATTACGGCCGGGGCGCCGGTCCTTTCACCTTGTGAGGGGAGCTTTCCCCTCACACACTTATGGGGGGGCGGGGCCGGCCCGCGGCGCGCTGCCGCGGCCGGCCCCCCGTTGTCTGTGTCTCCCTGCAAGAGCAGGGCGGGTGCTCCGCTGGATGCTGCGGTCGCACCCGCCTGCTGTGTCACTTAGACCGCGGCATGCGGCGGCGCCGGTCTCTGAGTAGGCTGTGAGGGAGGGAGCTTCTCCCCTCGCGTCTTCGTCGGAGGGGGGGCGGGGCCGGGCTTTCGGCGCGTCGCCGCGGCTCCGCCCCCCTCTGCTTCTGGCGCCGATGCGGAGCTTTCGGCTCCGTACTGTTGGAGGAAGGGGGCGGTCTTTGCTCTTCGCGCGGTCCGCGCTGACCACGCCCCAATTTCGGCCTGCGTCTCTCTTCAGGTGCTGCGAGGTCTCCATTGCTCCTGCTCCATACGGATCTGTGAGTGGCCCTGTGGGCCCTATTTATTCTAGCTTTACTTCCTTTATTGGTCCTATATTGGCATTTATTGGGTTCCTTTCTGTCTTTCAGGCGGAGGTTTTATCAGGAGGATCATCATTAGTATTTAGGGGGTTTCTCCCGGTCCTAGATCCCTGGGTTCACTTTTGTTTATAAATCCTCCCACTCGGGACATTAAAGGGGCATCCCGGGTTGCTTATTGGCGTAATTCCCTGGGTCATAGCGACTACTAAAAGTTCACCTTATGGAGGCATCCCCGGATACTGGGCTCGGGACCCCTTCGGGGCAACCCCGGAAGTGTATGTTGTGTGGGGTATCCATTACTGGGGACGATGTGCTTTTGTGTATACCTTGTGCACAGCAAACTATTACGCGGCAGTCCGAACCCCAGGCGTCTGGGTCAGCACCGCCGGTCACTTCATCTCCTCCTCCCACCTTGACACGCACCCCATGTGACGTCGTCATGGGCAGGGAGCTGCAATCTGAGATGTGCGCCAGATTGGCCAATCTTGAGAAAATTATTTCCAGCTCGGTCGCCCGTAAGGCTCCAGCTCCAGAAAGCATTTGTCGCCGGCTCCGCCGGTGGATGACTTTGATGAGGTTAATAATCTGGATTGGTCTGATTATTCCCCGCTAGAGGAAGGGGAGGTGTATGAGGATTCAGATATTTCGGACGACGAGCAGTCTTTTGGCGCTGATGCTGAGCTTGGTGACTTGGGGAGATTCTCGGATACTCCTCACGCTCTGGCTCTGATGTTGGAGGTTCTGAATATTGCCCCTCCAGAGGAGGCGCCACAGCAGAAGGGTGCACTTGGAGTTTCCTACGCAAAGGCATTTTTACAAAATTATTGCTAAGGAATGGGACAGGCCGGCTCGGCTCCCTGGCATTCCTCAGGGGTGGGATAAGAAATATCCTTTCCCTTCGGAGGCGGTTAAGCGCTGGGCATCCCCCCCCCCCGAGGTGGATGCACCGGTTTTGGGGTTGTCCAACTCCTCTGTTTTAAATAGACCTGATTGTTCCATTCTCAAGGATGGAGAGGATAAACGCATTGACCAGATGGCTTGTCATGGTTTTGCTAGCGTTGGGTCAGCCATGCGGCCCGTTTGCGCTTCGGCGCTAATGGTGTTGGCTGCCAGATCTGTGGTCAAGGATCTCTTGACCTCCTCCGGGCTTCGTCCTGGTAGTGAAGAGTTCCTTAGCCTTAAACGGTGTGAGTTGTTTTTATCTTTTGTGTTAACAGCCTTGGATGACGCCTTGATGATGTGTGGTAGGACGTCGGCTCTGCTGGTGACTATTCGGCGGTCGGTGTGGTTGCGCCAGTGGGCGGCCGATTTTATGTCCAAGAAGTCACTGACGGCTCTACCTTTTGTCGGATTACGGCTCTTTGGAGAGACATTGGACTCTGTCACCAAGGGTGGTAGGTTACCTCAACGCAAGAAACAACGCCGTCCCTTTCGGGGGGCGCCTTCCTTTACCCCCTCCTTTCGTGGGGCCAGATCTGGCAGGGGATTTGCCTTCCCCTCTTTCAGAGGTGATTCTGGGAGCAGGGGCAGAGGACGCGCCCATCCAGGATACAGTTGGGGCTCTAAGCGCAAGCCGGCTACTAAGCCAGCTCAGCAATGAGGGGGCGCCCTCACCCATGCGGGTGGAGGGACGGCTGCGACACTTCTCTCAGGTCTGGGATCAAGAGGTCTCGGACAGATGGATCCGGGAAGTGGTGTCTTCCGGTTACAAGCTGGAGTTCGAGCTCCGCCCCCCTTCCAGATTTTTCAGGTCTCGGATGCCTTCGGAGCCTCTGGCGGCGCAGGGACTCCTGGTGGCAGTAGAGAATCTTCTGGACATGGCTGTCATTTGCCCAGTGCCCCCCTCGGATCAGGGCAGGGGTTTTTATTCCAATCTGTTCACGGTACCCAAAAAGGACGGATCGGTCCGTCCCATATTGGATCTGAAGTTTCTCAACAGGTTCATCCGGCCGCGGAAATTCCGCATGGAAACGCTGCGCTCGGCTATTCACTCTCTTCGTCAGGGAGACTTTCTGACGTCCATAGACATCAAGGATGCTTATCTACACGTTCCGATTTTTCCGGCACACCAGAGGTTTCTCAGGTTCGTGGTGGAGGATCGGCACTTTCAGTTTGTGGCACTCCCTTTCGGGCTCACCTCGGCTCCTCGGGTGTTCACCAAGGTGCTGGCGGGGGTGATGGCTCTGCTCAGGGTGCAGGGTGTCCGTATTGTGCCCTATTTGGACGATCTTCTGATCATGGCCTCTTCCTTCAACCAAGCGGAGTTGGACACCAGGTTGGTGGTGTCCACTCTGGAGAGGTTCGGTTGGGTGATCAACCACCCCAAGTCTTCCCTTTCTCCGTCCAGAGTAGTGACCTTTCTGGGAATGTCTCTGGACACTTCGCAGGCCAGGGTGTTTCTGCCCCAGGCCAAGGTTCTTTTGATTCAGGAGTTAGTTCGGCTTCTCCTGTCGGTCCCTCATCCGGCCATCCGGCTAGGGATGAGGCTGGTGGGGTTAATGGTGGCCTCATTCGAGGCAGTTCCCTTTGCGCAGTTTCATACGAGGACGCTTCAGCTTCATCTGTTGAAGGTTTGGGACAAGTCTCCACTATCGTTGGATCAGTCCTTCCTGTTGACTCCCCGAGTTCGTCGATCCCTGCAATGGTGGCTGGGGTCTGTCAGTCTGCTGAAGGGCAGATCCTTTCTGGCGCCGTGTTGGGAAACAGTCACCACGGATGCCAGTCTGTCAGGTTGGGGGGGTGTTTGGAAGGACCTCCAGTTTCAGGGTCTGTGGGGCCCGCAGGAGGCTCACGAGCCCATCAATGTTCTGGAGTTGAGAGCCATCAGGTTGGTTCTGTTTCGCTTGACTCATCAGTTGCAGGGCCAGTTCAGGTCCGGTCGGACAACCGGACGGCGGTTGCTTACATCAATCACCAGGGGGGGACTCGCAGCAGGAGTGCCCTCAGGGAAGTGTCTTTGATTCTGGACTGGGCGGAGAGCCACGTCCCGTGTATCTCAGCAGTCTACATTCCGGGAGTGGAGAACACGGAGGCGGACTCTATGAGCAGGGCCTCCTCTCGTCAGGGGGAGTGGTCCCTCAGTCCTCAGGTGTTTCGCTCGATTTGCCTCAGGTGGGGGTTCCCGGTGGTGGACCTCTTTGCCTCCCGTCACAATCACAAGCTTCCGGTATTTGTGTCTCTCTCGCAGGATCCACTGGCCCTGGCGGTGGATGCCATGTCCCTGAACTGGAGGGATCTGGGGTTTCTTTACCTGTTCCCTCCATTTCCAATGTTAGCCAGAGTGGTGCGCAAGCTGGCCATGGAGGGCGCGTCGGTGATTCTGGTGGCGCCAAGGTGGCCAAGGCAGGTTTGGTTCGCAGATCTGGTAAGGCTGGCAGTTCGTTCTGCCTCTACTGCCGGACCTGCTCACCCAGGGTCGGCTACGCTATCCCAATTTACCTTCGCTGGCTTTGACGGCGTGGCTGCTGAAACCGCCATCTTGAAGGAGGAAGGTCTTTCTGACGCGGTGGTTCAGACTCTTATTAGCGCTAGGAAGCGCTCTTCCTCTACTATTTACTATAGGACCTGGAGGTCCTATATTGACTGGTGTGAAAGTAGGTCTTTCTCTTGTCGGGAGTTCTCCATTTCCAGGATCCTGGAGTTTCTTCAACATGGTCTGGATCTGGGGCTTCAACTTAGTACCTTGAAGGGGCAGGTCTCTGCCCTGGCGGTGTTCTTCCAAAGGTCCTTTGCACTTCATCCCTTGGTCAAGACTTTTTTCCAAGGAGTTACGCATGTACGGCCTTTTGTTCCAGTTTGGGATTTGAACCTGGTTCTTTCTGCTCTTCAGGGTCCTCCGTTTGAGCCCTTGAATGAGGTCGCTTTGTCTTCACTTACTCAAAAGGTGGCCTTTTTGGTGGCTATCACTTCGGTTAGGCGTGTTTCTGAGTTGGCAGCCTTGTCCATAAAAGCTCCGTACTTCGAAAGGCATCAGGACAAGGTGGTCTTTCGTTTTAAGCCGGATTTTCTTCCTAAGGTGGTCTCTGCCTTTCATCTGAATCAGGACATTGTTCTGCCTTCTCTATGTCCTAATCCCAGCAACGACAAGGAAAGGGCGTTGCATTCCTTGGATGTAGTTCGCGTTGTGAAATATTATCTGGTGGTTACATCTTCCTTTCGTAAGACTGATGCTTTTTTTTGTGGTGCCCTTTGGGCCTAGGAAAGGTTTGGCTCCTGCCAAATCTTCCATTAGTAAATGGATTCGTCAGGCCATCATTGGGGCCTATTCTGCCAAGGGGAGGAGTCCCCCTTTTCGTGTTACTGCTCATTCTACTCGTGCGGTTGGAGCGTCCTGGGCTTTTCAGCACCAGGCCTCTGTTGAGCAAGTTTGTAAGGCCGCTACTTGGTCTTCTGTTCACACTTTTTCCAAGTTTTACAAGGTTGATGTTCGGGCCTCAGCGGATGCTGTTTTTGGCCGCAAAGTTCTACAAGCTGTTGTGGTTTAAGTTGTACTTTGTTGCCTTGTTTTGGATCCCCGCCCTTTTATGGACACTGCTATTGGATGTCCCACATGTTATGGATATCTTGAAGCGGGGTGTGTGACATACTTAGAATAATACCATTTTGTGAAATACTCACCTGTAAAATGGGTATTATAAGTATGTCACACACCCCGCTTCACCCGCCTTTCTTGTATTCTGGATCCTTTATATTGTGAACTTTGCGTTGTTTTAACTTATATTTGCCTCTTCCTGGTCCCTTACCTTACTGCTTTTTTATACTGGGTAATGAGTGGGAGGTCCCAGGTATTTATGGATCAGGGAGGGGCTTTCTTTTTGCTATCATCTCTGCAGAACGCCCTCTTCAGGTCGGTATTACCCACATGTTATGGATATCTTGAAGCGGGGTGTGTGACATACTTATAATACCCATTTTACAGGTGAGTATTTCACAAAATGGTATTTTTCCTTTGTTGCCGAGCCCGGAGTAACCTATCTCCGTGAGCTGGTTCTGGTTCTGTACCTGGCTTGGTGCTGGGGCACATGGTGACGCAGCTATGATCCGATTTGTGTTGGTGCCACTGGTCCGCAACTCTCATCTTTGATGTGACGAATTCACAGCCAGTGGTCCTACCCCCTCCAGACCCACTGGAGCCTTCTTAGCCGGGAGGTGTGAGAAAATCAGCAGGGAGTCTGTGATCTGCCCTGCTTAAAGTGGACCAACACCCAGGGGTGATCGGCCCGGGAATCTTACCGCGGCATCCGAGATCGGGATGTCCCGCGGGGTGAAACCCCCCCCCAAAAGCCCCAAAAAACCTTACCTTATCGGCGACGGATCAGCCGCCGCCGCCTTCCGCTCGCCCCTCTAGTAGTGCGCGCGCCCGCGCCGCCCGTATATGAATGGCCGGTGCGGCCGCGCGCCCTGTAAGAGAGACACGCGGGAGGTACGTTTTTGGGGGGGTTTCACACAGCGGGGCATCCTGATCTCGGATGCCCCGCTGAAGTGGACCAACACCCAGGATAGTGAAAATCCTGGGTGTTGGTCCAGTTTATCCCATAAATGCTAATTCCTCTTCCTGGGGAGATGGGGACCTGTGCATTTATGACTAGGAAGCCTTAACGGGGGGGGGGGGGAATAAAGGGGAACTCCGGACTTGTATCTGTGATAAAATGAAATATAATTTTGTCCTAATCCTCACACCAAGTAATTCACAGGAAGCAAAGGTACACGAATCTTCTGGCACCATCTTGCTGTCTGCGACTTCCTTATAAAGGCCTGTAGGTGCGCAGCCATTGGTTCTTGGAGTCAGCTGATAAGGCTGGGGGGATAAGAAGCGCCTGCACATCTAAAGGGAAACTGGGGATGCAGCTGGTGCCTATTGCCGGGCTCTGAGTCTGAACAGAGTCGTATTCGGATCATTAATATGCGCGGCATACAGCGCTGATTGGATGAGAGCCCGCGCATCTGCCATAGGACCAGGGAAAGGTGAGTTTTTATGGGCGGTCTGCGGGGTTTCACATAGCGGGGTATCCTAAATTGGGGGCAAGGAACAAAACACAGGATAGTGGAAATCCTAGGTTTTGGTCCGCTTTAAAGCGGTCCTTCACTCTGAATAAGAGCCTATCTTTTATGTTTCCCCCATCCTGTACATACAGATTGCTCACATTAATCCGGACCCTCACCCTGAATAAGAGTCTATCTTATATGTTCCCCCCCCCCCCTGTACATACAGATTGCCCACATTAATCTGGACCCTCACCCTGAATAAGAGCCTATCTTGTATGTTTCCCACACCCTGTACATACAGAATACTCACATTAATCCGGACCTTCACCCTGAATAAGAGCCTATCTTATATGTTTCCCCCTCTGTACATACAGATTGCCCACATTAATCCAGACCCTCACCCTGAATAAGCGTCTTATATGTTTCCCACAACCTGTACATACAAATTGCTCACATTAAAAATCATCCTACCTGCATCTACTGCATATTATGAGCCTTTAAACATCCAAGATGGCGGCTCATGGAACATCAGGCAGTCTGCAAACAGGAAGTGTCTTCTGACTGTGCTGCTCTGCATTCTGGGATTGCTGACCTTTCCCTGACCCCAGCTCTGCTCTGTCTGTGCAAATCACATGTATAACCCGCCCCCAGCACTTTATCCCGCTCTCCTCAGTATGTGATGCTTCTAAGGCAAGATGGCGGCGCCTGTATCCTAAAGTCCTGAACAGAGTTGCAGCCCAGTGGGGGAAAGAATAATAAGTGACTAAAAACTTAAAATATATTAACTTTAGATGCTGGGGAATGGTTTTATAAGGGTTTGGGCTTTTCCATTAATCATGGTGAAGGTCCGGTTTAAGCTGCTCCCTAAACATCTGTAAAACTCTTCCCATCGGCAGCTGAACATTTGCATCCAAAACGACTTTGTGGGGAAATATTTTTCACGGTTTATTGACGTGCGCGCACACTAATCGGGTCCTCCGGGAAACGCGACAAAGGCCTCCATTGTCTTCCCGGGGGCGATGGCGAGGCGGCGTCCTCCACGGCGAGTCTTTTGTGTCTGTGAGAATTGTCTGAGATACGCGGAGATGTCTGCGTCTCCCGGATGCGGCCTGACCATCGCCGCCATCCATTCTGCCCCCTGACTCCCAAACTTCTGTTACCATGGCGACGTAATGTCATCAGCGGGAATGCATCTGTTCTCTGTCTATTGGGCTTCAGCCGCCACAGCGTCTCCCCCTCCCCCCCTCCTCCTCCTCGTGACCCCCAACACCCCGAGAGGGGAGGAGCTCACACTCTAATGTCTCCCTCACACACTGTTATTATACATTTATATAGCGCTGACATATACCACAGCGCTGTACATAGAAGCAGTCACATGACCCCCTGTCCCTCAGAGCTCACACTCTAATGTCTCCTCTCACACTCACACACTGTTATTATACATTATATAGCGCTGACCTATACCACAGCGCTGTACATAGAAGCAGTCACATGACCTCCTGTCCCTCAGAGCTCACACTCTAATGTCTCCTCCACACTCACACACTGTTATTATACATTATATAGCGCTGACATATACCACAGCGCTGTACATAGAAGCAGTCACATGACCTCCTGTCCCTCAGAGCTCACACTCTAATGTCTCCTCCACACTCACACACTGTTATTATACATTTATATAGCGCTGACATATACCACAGCGCTGTATATAGAAGCAGTCACATGACCTCCTGTCCCTCAGAGCTCACACTCTAATGGCTCCCCCACACTCACACACTGTTATTATACATTTATATAGCGCTGACATATACCACAGCGCTGTACATAGAAGCAGTCACATGACCTCCTGTCCCTCAGAGCTCACACTCTAATGTCTCCTCCACACTGTTATTATACATTATATAGCGCTGACATATACCGCAGCGCTGTACAGAGCCAGTGCTGGGTTGGTGGGTGGATGTGTGTGGTCACAGCGCCACCTTGAGGCCAGGAGATGATACTCACCCGTCTTGTTCTCTGTCCTCAGCCTCCCCAAGCAGCGGCGGAACGTCATCAGCTGCGTCACAGTGCACGACTCGCCCATCTCAGACTCCTCGAGCAACACCAGCCCCTACGCCTCCAACGGACAGCAGCGCCCCTCCACCACCGCCGCGGCAGCGGCGTCCCACGAGAGCAAGTGCCAGCCGGCCCTCCCCTGCTCCACCAGCTCCCGAAGCATCATCGTGCCGCCTCTGAAGACCCAGGCCAGCGAGGGGCGTCTGGAGTGCGAGCGCAGGCAGCCAGGTAGGTGCCGGGGCCTTCCAGCTTTAATGGGGAACTCTGGGGTAAAATCAAAGAAGAAGGTTAGTTTCCTGTCCCCCATTATATAGAGCTCTGCTATTAAAGGTGAGTATCTCTCTAATGCAGGGCTCACTGATGGTGAAGGTGAGGTGAGTTTCCTGTCCCCTATTAGATAGAGCTCCTGTAGGAAAAGGTGAGTATCTCTCTAATTGATGGTGTGAGAGGGAGGTGAGGTTAGTTTCCCGTCCCCATCAGATGGAGCTCTGCTAGGAAAAGGTGAGTATCTCTCTAATGCAGGGCTCACTGATGGTGTGAGGGGGAGGTGAGGTTAGTTTCCCGTCCCCCATCAGATGGAGCTCCTCTAGGAAAAGGTGAGTATCTCTCTAATTGATGGTGTGAGGGGGAGGTGAGGTCAGTTTCCTGTCCCCCATCAGATGGAGCTCCTTTAGGAAAAGGTGAGTATCTCTATAATGCAGGGCTCACTGATGGTGTGAGGGGGGAGGTGCAGTAGTTTCCTGTCCCCCATCAGATGGAGCTCCTTTAAGAAAAGGTGAGTATCTCTAATGCAGGGCTCACTGATGGTGTGCGGGGGGAGTTGAGGTCAGTTTCCTGTCCCCCATCAGATGGAGCTCCTCTAGGAAAAGGTGAGTATCTCTCTAATTGATGGTGTGAGGGGGAGGTGAGGTTAGTTTCCTGCCCCCATCAGATGGAGCTCTTCTAGGAAAAGGTGAGTATCTCTCTAATGCAGGGTCACTGATGGTGTGAGGGGGAAGGTGCAGTAGTTTCCTGTCCCCCATCAGATGAAGCTCTGCTAGGAAAAGGTGAATATCTCTCTAATGCAGGGCTCATTGATGGTGTGAGGGGGGAGTTGAGGTTAGTTTCCTGTCCCCCATTAGATAGAGCTCCTTTAGGAAAAGGTAAGCTCCGCGTCTGGCGCTAATTACACATAACCACGGATGGGGGGCGGGAAAATGCTGCACTATACTGCACACACAGTTTCCTATGCTTCTGATGACATTTGGTTTCCTCTGTAGATACGACCAGCCACCACTCGTATAAACCCAAATCCTCCACGGCGTCCGCGGCGGCGGCGGCTTCCGGCTCGCAATCCTCCAGCAGCTCCTCCTCCTACCGCCAGTCCAGGACCACCGGACACTCCTTCCAGCAACAGCCACTCAACCTCAGCCAGGTGAGATGACCCCAGGGTCACCCGGCCTATGATGGCCAAGCGTGCTGCTCGGTGTGCCCGGCCTATGATGGCCAAGCGTGCTGCTCGGTGTGCCCGGCCTATGATGGCCAAGCGTGCTGCTCGGTGTGCCCGGCCTATGATGACCAAGCGTGCTGCTCGGTGTGCCCGGCCTATGATGGCCAAGCGTGCTGCTCGGTGTGGCTCCTGTTTGGGGCGCCAACCCATAGACTGGTGCACTTGATGCGCTTTTCTCCCGGCCTCACTGCCCCTGCTACCGGTCATGTGGGAGCAGACTCCTTCGCTGATTGGCTGCCAGGGGCGGAAACTGAAGGGCAGCAGTCGCAGGACTCCGTAGGATCAAGCCTGTGGGGTGCCATTTGTTTTTTTATGCTACCTCAATGGGGATACCCCAGTGTGTGACACCCCTCGGGATGGCCTACAAACGCCTTTTCCTGTGCATGCCCCGGATCTCCGCCGGCTGCAGGGAGATCAGGGATACGGTTGCTCCCCTCTCTATATGCCGGAGCTCTGTCTGAACCTTAATAATATGTAATAATCTGATTGGACCAGAGCCCATAGGAATGACGAGAAGGTAAGTTTTAGGGGGGTTGTCCAGCGTGGCATGCCAATTTGGGATGCCCCAAGGGACAAAATCCAAATCCTTGGGAAAGTAAAAATGACTGGGTTTTGGGCCACTTTAAAGTAGAACAAAAGTATTCTCAGTAGAACAAAAGCATTCTCACCCCCCCCCCCCCCCCCCACACGGTCGAACTCAGAAAGAAGGTGAGTTTTCGGGCGACCTGGGGGGTTTGACAAAACTGATTCTGGATGCCCTGCTGTGTGATACCCCCCAGGTTGCCCGAAAACTCACCTTCTTTCCTGGTCAGGGCATGCATGAGCAGTGGCTGCATCCCCGCCATCCCTTTAGCAGGAGGCGTGGCCGTACCAGGCATTTGTGAATGGCCGGCGCGGGCACGCTCACTGTTATAGGGTAGCGGGGGGATCCGGCTGTCAGCGTGCGTGAGGAGGGGTGGAAACAATCTGATTAGACGAGGGGCCGCACATGTGCCGTAGAACCAGGGAAGATGAGTTCTGGCAACCAGCGGGGGATTCACTCAGTGGGGCAAGGATCAAAATGCTGGGGTTTGGTCCACTTTAATGGCTGGGGTGGGTACAGATGGCCGGGGGGGGAGCGGATATTCATGTTAATGAGCGATTTATGCCCCTCATTAATATGCACGGCATAGAATGCTGATTGGAGGCAGGCCTGTGCATGCGCAGTAGTATCATGGAAGAGGTAAGCATAGAGGACATTTCGGGGGGGATGTTAACCAGTGGGCATCCCACATCGGGACAACCCCGAGATAAGGAACAGAACCCTAGGTGCTAAATCCGGCACTCCCCTGCCGGTGACACCCAAAGCTTTTCTGTGACCCTCCTGTTGGTCGCTTAACATCTTGTATCCAGAACAGAAATTAGGGGGGGAGTTGGGCTTTAAAAGACTTTTTCCAGGGCTTAAATACTTACCCCGTGTCCTCCAGAGTGGCTTTCTCCTACTACAACCTGGTGCAGTTAGATCACAGGGGATCATAGGGACCACTTGGGAACAGCAGGGGGCAGTGTTGCAGTAATAGAGCATGCTAGGTGGGGTTTCCTGTGTAAGGGTGCGTGCTTGCTGCGGGACTCGATCTCAGAAAAAGTTACGTATTCCAGAGCCGGAAG
Organism: Gastrophryne carolinensis; assembly: GCA_027917425.1. Lineage (NCBI taxonomy): Eukaryota > Metazoa > Chordata > Amphibia > Anura > Microhylidae > Gastrophryne > Gastrophryne carolinensis. The sequence continues at coordinate 7,339,259 of CM051238.1, read as the reverse complement.
CTGCTGAGGTGGACAGAAGGGGGTGAGTATTATTTTGTTTTCCGCGTTAACCATCATATCTGTGGGGGTTTCACGTGAGCCGAGCGGACGCCACCGCTTCCAGAATCACGCAATACGCTTTCCTAACCCCGGTCCTCAATATCGGGATCACTAGTGAGTAATTTAACCAAAAACAACGGACTTGTGAATTTGAATCAAGGCAAACAGACGGCTCAAGTTAAATGATGTATTTTAATGCGATAAGCGCACACTAAGCAACAATACAAGTGTTAAATATTACACATACAGGTCTGAGAATGGAATACAGGCTTAAAGAGGAACATCGGACCTAAAGTTAAAAGGGACCGATCTCCCCGCCCCCCAATCAGCCCCTACTTACCTTTTTAGATGATGCCGCTGCGGCATCATCCGGCTGCTCCAGGGCCCGATCCTCTGACCCTCCCCCTCCCCTTGGCTTAACCGCCTGCAGCCATGCTTACAAAGTCCAGCAACGTCTTGCAGGATTTCGGGCTGCTTCATTGCATCCCATTCATGGGCCATGCGCAGTGCCTGATGCAAGATGGCGCCGTCCGTCGGAAGGTCGCCCGGATTCCGAGGCGCCCAGTAGATGGATTCCCCTGGGGAGGTGAGTAATTAATGCCCAAAGTTAAAACCGGAGGGGAGGGGGCTGCTGATCGGTGAGGTTTGGGGGAGGCTTTAACATACCCCGAAGTTCCTCTTTGAAGGTGAGTAATTACAAACAGAAATGAAACAGAAAGTCTGGTTACCTTAGCCAAACAGATGCAGCTTAGTGATGCAGAGCACCTCAGTGAAGCCTGCGGATGACACATGACTTCCTCCCAAATAGTGACGACAGTGATCAGCCTCAGACCTGCTTTTGCGCTGGGGCTCCTCCCTCACTGGAAGGAGGGCTTTCCCCCTCTCTCCTAGCTCACAGACAAAAAACTGACAGTCTTTTGGGTCATAACTTTTCGCTGGAAGGTCACAGGACCCTGGTTCTGATGTTAAAACGAATTGATCCAAAGCCGCGCATCTGGCGAGTCCAAGGATGAATGGGAACCTGTGTTCTGTGCTCAGTGGAGGAAGCTATGTGTGGACTTGGCTTTGTGGCCCGGTTCTGATCCCGTATCTGGCTTGGGGGCTAGGAAGAATAGAGGCCTAGTTATTCTGGAGGATAAAAGATGCTCAGCCCCCGGGGCCTACGCAGTCAGGAGCCCGGTTCTAATCCCGTATCTGGCTTGGGGGCTAGGGAGAATAGTGATCCAGTTATTCTGGAGGCTGAAAGCTGCTCAGCCCCCGGGGCCTTCGCAGTCAGGGGTGCCTTGTGGTTGCATTCAGTGGACGAAAGTGTGCGGCAGGGGGTCTTTGAAATGGGGACAGCCTGTGTTTGCTCTGCTTTTTCCCCTCTCTACTAGCTCACATAAAAAAAAACAGAGCTGTTTTGGGGTGATAACTTTTTGCTGGAAGTTCACAGGACCCTGGATCTGGTGTTAAAACTAATTGACCTCAAGCTGCGCATCTGGCGAGTCCAAGAATGAGGTATTGGGATAAATGGGAATCTGTGTTCTGTGCTCAGTAGAGGAAGCTATGTGTGGACACCACACTTTGTGGCCCAGATCTGATCCCGTATCTGGCTTGGGGGCTGGGGAGAATAGCGGGCCAGTTATTCTGGAGGATAAAAACTGCTCAGCCCCCGGGGCCTACGCAGTCAGGAGCCCGGTTCTAATCCCGTATCTGGCTTGGGGCTGGGAAGAATAGCGGCCTAGTTATTCTGGAGGCTGAAAGCTGCTCAGCCCCCGGGGCCTTCGCAGTCAGGATGCCCGGTTCGGGTGCAGTATCTGGCTTGGAGGCTGGGGAGAATAGCGGCCTAGTTATTCTGGAGGCTGAAAGCTGCTCAGCCCCTGGGACCTTCGCAGTCAGGGGTGCGTGTGGTTGCATTCAGTGGAATTAAGGTGTGCGGCAGGGGGTCTTTGAAATAGGGACAGCCTGTGTTTCGCGGATGACATGGTGCCAACATGATTAAGGACCCCCGAGTCTGAAACACGTAGACAGAGGATCCTCTAGCCTGTACTTTGATTGAGTTTTAACGATGGATCAATAAAGATTGGAATTTTATTGCAAACGCTGGCCGGCTTTTGTATCTACGACATGGCGCCAACAGCCTTTTGGGAGGAGGAAGCGTAATGCGTCAGGGCCGGGGTATCGGAGAATAACATGTAATATTTGCCCTGTTCTTCACAGTATTGATATAGAGTGATCTAATACTCACCTCTCCCCGTGTTTCTCCTGCAGGTCTCTCAGCACATGAGCACAGAGCGCTCCGGCGGCCATCGAAGACAGCAGGCCTACATCACCCCCACCCTGGCCCAGGCTCCGTACTCCTTCCCGCACAACAGCCCGAGTCACGGGGCGGTACACCCTCACCTGGCGGCGACCGCCCACCTCCCCAGCCAGCCGCACCTGTACACCTACACCGCACCCGCCGCCCTGGGCTCCACCGGGACCGTCGCCCACTTGGTGGCGTCTCAAGGATCCGCTCGTCACGCCGCCTACCCCGCCAGCATTGTGCCGGTCAGCATGGCGCCCCGGCTGCTTCCGTCGCCCAGCCTCCACCCCAGCCAGTACCAGGCTCAGTTCACCCATCAAACGTACATCCCAGCATCCCCTTCTTCCACCGTTTACACCGGCTACCCTCTAAGCCCACCCAAAGTCAACCAATACCCCTACATCTAAACTCCTGCTGCTGCTGCTGCCGAGGTGCAGCTGGGACAGGAACTCTGTAGCTAGGGCCGTAGAGGAGCCTTTTAACCGGACTGCAGAAGGGGACTTTTTTTTTTGGGAGGGAGGGATAACATTTGGATAATAACCACCTCCAGGGGGCGCTAATGGAGAAAAGCATCCAGAGATCTGGAACGTTGGACTTCTCCCCAGCCTGGAAAATGGAGGCCGGCCGTTGGGGGTCTCTTCTCTCCACTGGACCTATCGGCGCTCTAAGGGAGAGGCCGCAGACTATGCTGGACAAGTTCACCCACTGGGTTTTAGAAATGCTGTATTTATTAATCCGACGGACCCAAGAGACGTTGTAACTTACCGAGGAGTCTTTAGAGTTGTGGGGGAGGGGAAAGCGATGATTCTTTTTCTTTTTTTAGTTTTCACTTTATTTTATTCGAATCCGCGTAGAGAAAAATGCAGCTCGTTCCATCTGCGCCAACGGGAGCTCCTCACTTCCAGCTCCTTCTCTTCTTCCTTTCCCCGAAAATGGGAGGAGCTCTGTTGACTTAATAGCATCGCATTTAGGGTTTGTTTATTCCCCCCCCTTCCTGGTGGCACTAACCGTAATAACTTTACGTTTTAGAGAGTTTTAAGTTTTTTTGGGTTCTCTGTTTTTACGTTTTAGAGGATTCTCCGTTTTACCTTTTTAGAGGATCCGTCCTTTTTTTACACGTGTAGAGAAAGGTAACGAACTCTCCAGGGTTTTAAGATACCAAAAAAAAAGAAAGAAAAATGTTTAAAAAAAAAATAAATAAAACGTAAAAGGCATAGTTGTAACAAAAGAAGGTTTTCGGAATGTCGCAAACGGGTGCGAGGAGGAGTGACGACGGCCGCGGCACAGCGAGGACGACAAGAGGAGGCTACAGGGGCTGCCGCTCGGCGCGAGAGGACGTTGGGATGTTTCTGGGCCGGACTGAAAAAACGGACACAGCTGCTACTTTTTGTCATTTTTATTCCGGTGTCACTTTAACCTAAGGGGCAGCTCCTCCCTCTGCGCTACAGTGTAGTGCAGCCACGCCTGCTCCCGTTTTGTACACTAATCGGACTGAACGCACTCTTTTCTTTCATTTTCCTCTTTTACTTTGGAGTTGCACAATAGAATTAGACTTTTTTTTTATTATAATTGTTCCCCGATACGAAGCGAAACACTAACACAAACGGTGATCTCCGATACTGGCATGTAACTCGTGACGTCCCGACACGCGTGTGTATGTGTGTGTGTTCTCCCCTCCATTCCATGTCCTCCGCTCCCAGTGCCTTACAAACTGCTGATCATGTCTGCTCCTTGGTGTTTCTCTGATCTCGTCCTGTGTTGATTGTTGATGAGTAAAACTGGGTGGCATTCAAGTTGCGTCTGCCTGAGGTTTATGTCAAACTGGTACAAGGAGCACGAGAGGGTACCTTACATCCTCCCCTGCTGGAAAATACATGATGCCGGCCCGAAATAAAAATAGATGCCTTACTTTCTTGTAGGAAAAAAATACCCCATGCCTTCCCTATGCATTTGTATTCCTGCTAATTATAATATAGGGAGGGTACCCTACATCCTCCCCTGCTGGAAAATACATGATGCCCGTCTGAAATAAAAACAGATGCCCTCCCTCCTTTCTTGCAGGAGACAAATACCCCATGCCTTCCCTATGCCTTTGTATTCCTGCTAATTGTAATATAGTGAAAGTACCCTACATTCTCCCCTGCTGAAAAATACCTGATGATGTCCTGGAAGAAAAGCAGATAACCTTCCTTCCTTTCTTGTAGGAAAAAATACCCCATGCCTTCCCTATGCCTGTGTATTCCTGCTAATTATAATATAGGGAGATTACCCTACACCCTCCCCTGCTGAAAAATACATAATGCCCGCCTGAAATAAAAACAGATACCTGCTTTTCTTTTCTTGTAAAAAAAAAAAAAAATCCCCATGCCCCTTTTATTCCTCTGTATTTCTGCTAATTATAATATAGTGACATTATATATATATAGTACATTCTCCCCTGCTGGAAAATACATGATGCCTGCCTGAAAGAAAAAATACGCCATACCTTCCCTATCTCTCTGTATTTCTGCTAATTATAATATAGGGAGGGTACCCTACATCCTCCCCTGCTAAAAAAAAACAGATGTCCTTTCTCATAAAAAGAAAATAATACCCCATTCTCTTCCTATCCATGTGTATTTATGCTAATTGTAATATAGAGAGGGACACTACATTCCCCTGCTGAAATATACATGAGGCCCTCCCTTCCTTTCTTGTAGGGAAAAAAAATACCCCATGCCTTCCATACCTTCTCTGTATTCCTGCTAATTATAATATAGGGAGGGTACCTTACATCTTCCCCTGCTGGAAAATACATGATTCCCCCTGAAATAAAAACCGATGCCTGCCCTTTCTTGTAAAAAGAAAAAATACCCCATTCTCTTCCCATGCCTCTATATTCCTGCTAATTGTAATATAGGGAGGGTACCCTACATCCTCCCCTGCTGGAAAATACACTATGCCCACTTGAAATAAAAACAGATGCCTGCCCTTCCTTTCTTGGCCTTCCCTATGCCCATGTATTTCTGCTAATTGTAATATAGTGAAAGTACCCTACATTCTTCCGTGCTGGAAAATACCTGATTATGTCCTGGAAGAAAAGCAGATGCCCTCCCTTACTTTCTTGTAGGAAAAAAATACCCCATGCCTTCCCTATGCCTCCCCTGCTGAAAAATACATGATGCCCACGCTTCCTTTCTTGTAGAAAGAAAAAAATCCCTCTTGCCCTTCCTATGCCTTTGTATTTCTGCTAATTATAATATAGGGTTAAGTTACATCCTCCCCTGCTGAAAAATAACCAATGACGTCTTGGAAAAAAAAAACCAGATGCTCTATCTTCCTCTCTTGTAAAAGAAAAAAATACCCCATGCCTTCCCAATACCTTTGTTTCTGCTAATTATAATATAGGGAGGGTACCCTACATTCTCCCCTGCTGAAAAATACCTGATTACGTCTTGGGAAAAAAAAAACAGATGCTCTATCTTCCTCTCTTGTAAAAGAAAAAAATACCCCATGCCTTCCCAATACCTTTATGTTTCTGCTAATTATAATATAGGGAGGTTACCCTACATTCTCCCCTGCTGAAAAATACCTGATTAAGTCTTGGGAAAAAAAAACAGATGCTCTATCTTCCTTGCCTATCCCTACCCTTCTGTATTTCTGCTAATTATAATAATTATAGGGAGGGTACCCTACATCCTCCCCTGCTGAAATATACTCAATGCCCGTCCGAAATAAAAACAGATGCCCTCCCTTCCTTGTAGGAAAAAATACCCCATGCCCTCCCTATGCCTTGTACTCCTGCTAATTGTGACATAGGGAAGATACCCTACATCCTCCCCTGCTGAAAAATACATGATGCCCGCCCTTCCTTTCATGTAGGCAAAAAATACCCCATGCCTTCCCTGTCCTTCTGTATTTCGGCTAATTATAATATAGGGAATATACCCTACATCCTCCCCTTCTGAAAAATACATGATGCCCGTCCGAAATAAAAAACGATGCTCACCCTTTCTTTCTTGTAGGAAAAAATGCCTTTCCTATGCCTCTGTATTCCTGCTAATTATCATATAGTGAATGTGCCCTACATTCTCCCCTGCAAAAAAATGCCTGATGATGTCTTGGGGAAAAACAGATGCTCTATCTTCTCTCTTGTAAAAGTAAAAAATACCCCGTGCCATCCCTATCCCTCTGTATTCCTGTTAATTATAATATAGTGAGGATATTCCCCTGCTGAACAATAAATGATGCCCGCTCTTCCTTGCTTGTAAAAAGAAAAACACACCCCATGCCTTCCCTATCCCTCTGTATTTCTGCTAAATATAATATAGGGAAGGTGCCCTACATTCTCCCCTACTGGGAAATACATGATGCCCGCCTGAAATAAAAACAGATGCCCTCCCTTCCTTTCTTGGCCTTCCCTGTGCCCATGTATTCCTTCTAATTATAATATAGTGAAAGTACCCTACATTCTCCCCTGCAGAAAAATACCTGATTATGTCCTGGAAGAAAAATGGATGTCCTCACTTACTTTCTTGTAGGAAAAAAAATACCCCATGCCTTCCCTATCCCTCTGTATTTCTGCTAATTATAATATAGGGAGGATACACTACATTCTCCCCTGCTGAAAAATACATGATGCCCATCTTTCCTTTCCCTATTGCATGGCACGGCCTGCTTCAAGAAGTCCTTACGTATGGGATATTCCGCCACAAGGTGGCGCAGTGTACTGCAGAAGAGTTGTGGCATTTCCCGGCCCCATATAAAAACAGGAATCACCATAGACCTCTCCAGTGTTTTCTCTGCAGTGACACTACGAAAATAGAAGATGGCTCTTTATATTGCGCAGGTGAGCGGGGCAACCAAGCCTGCAGCCCTGCAGGTCTATTTCCACCCGTTTCCGGACCCTCTGTGCCTCCCAGCCTCGGCTGACAGATCGGGTGAGGGTAGAAGAGCACTAGGGTCAGGTGCTCAAGGAGCGCTGCTCCAAGCCGCAGACCCTGTACCACAAAGGGTAGCCGGCCATAGGCTTTATGGTGAGCTTACTAGGGCGGCGGAGTTCCTGTCATAGCTTCTGAAGGGGTGAGTGTTTTGGGGACTGTGTGCCCTGTTTCTCTGGTGTCTGGCGCCCCCCCGCCCCGGGCCTGGCTCTCACCGCTGCCTGTTCGCTCTCCCCGGCATGTGTTCGGGGTGGGGGGGGGGCAGGTGGTAGCGGCGAGTGCTTTAACTGTGTTTTTACTTGTATTCTTAGTATATAGTACGTCCTGCTCCAGAAAGAATACTTACTATCGGGTAATACTCCGCCAGATGGCGCTGGACTGCAGAGACATCGAAAATAGGCTCCTCCCGGCACTTCAAATACCCGGGGACCTCCCACAAATCCCCAGAATTTCTCTGCAGTCTGGACTGCGAAGGACAAGAAGATGGCTCTCTCGTCTCGCAGGTGAGTGGGGCTATTAGCCTGCGGCCCTGTAGGACTATTCCCACCCGTTCCATTAGTAATGTGCCTCCCAGCCTTGGCTGCGCTGGTCGGGTGAAGGTAGGCAGCACCGCCGTTGGTGCTTAGGAGCGCTGCTCCACCGCAATCCCCCACCAAAGGGTAGGCGGTTCAGGCTTATGGTGAGCCTCTATGGGATGCCCCTTCCGCACTATTGCCGCTTGCCCCTGTCTATCGGTGGGCCCTATGTAAAGTGGCCGCTGTCCTCCCTCGCTCTCCTTGTAGCCTTCGGGGGGAAAGAGGAGGGGGGCGTGTGTGTGCGCGCGTGTGTGTATATATGTATTTACATGTATTGGCTTTGTGCTTTATTACATTCGCTTTGTGTCAGCCGCCGCGCTGACTTGTCTTATTTTCACTATACTTAAAATTGCCGCCGCCACCACCGCACGCCTTTTTGTCACCATGCTCCGCGCTTGGCTGCGGCGTTACCTCAGGCACCGGCGCGCCGTCATTGGCTGCTTGTCACTTGCTGGCTTGGCGCTCTTCGGGGGGCGGAGCCTGTCTCTGGCGCGTTCCGCGTCATTGCTTGTGCGGGACCGACGCCATTTTGTCTGCTTGGTCGGCTTCTGCGTGACGGACCTCTACCTACCGCGGTCCGTAAGTGCCCTTGCGGGTGGCTTTATATTTTTTTTTATTGTCTGCTTACGGCTCATTTGATTGTGTCTTTCAGACGGGTGAATCCGTTGGCTTCTCCCGGCCCTCTATTAGTTTGTTAACTTGTGAGGCCTAGTGTAATTAATCCCACTCCCTAGCGGGTTATTGGGGCATCCAGGGTTGCTTTATAGCGTTAATCCCTATCAGCCTATAGCGCCGCTATAATCACCATATGGAGGCATCTCAGGATAATGTGACCGGGGTTCCTTCGGGACAAGCCCGGCTGTGTGCAGCGTGTGGGCAGCCTCATGTTGACGCCTCATGTTCATGTTGAGAAATATGCTTGACAGTGCCCCTGATGATTTGCCTTGTGAGGTGTTTAATGCACTCTCTAGCTGTGATGTTTTTGTAAATTTTGTCCTCTCTGCCTTGGATGACACCATTACAACGTGTGCCAGAACATCTGCCCTTGTGGTGGCTCTACGCCGCTCGGTTTGGCTACGCCAGTGGGCTGCTGACAACGCTGCCAAGAAGGCCCTCACTGGGTTTCCCTTCAAAGGACTACGCCTGTTTGGGGACCGCCTGGACCATTTTGCTAAGGGAGGCAGGTTACCCCAGCGCAGGCGGCAGTCTCGGCCCTTTCGGGGTCAGGGCTCGGGGAGACTTCTGGGGTAGGGGCAGAGGACGTGGACGTCCTGGCTCCTCCTGGGGCCCCAAGCTTAAGTCCTCTCCCAAGCCCCCTCAGGCATGATGGGGCGCCCTCACCCATCCGGGTGGGGGGATGGCTTCAGCACTTTGCTCACGTCTGGAGGCTTCATGTCTCAGACCGGTGGATTCAGGAGGTAGTGTCCTCTGGTTAGAAGATAGAGTTTGCTGCCTGGCCGTCCCCAAGATTCATCAGATCCCGGATTCCTCAGGACCCTGTGTCAGCTCAGGAGCTAGTGCAGGCAGTGCAAGGCCTCCTGGAGCTGGGGGTCATCTGCAAGGTCCCTTTTAAGAGAAAAAGGAAAGGGCTTCTATTCCAACCTATTCACAGTACCCAAAAAAGATGGGTCAGTCAGGCCCATCCTGGACTTGAAGATCCTCAACAAATTTGTCAGAAGCAGGCGCTTTCGCATGGAAACTCTGCGCTCTGCCATCAGTTCCCTGCGCCCAGGGGATTTCATGACTTCTGTGGACATCAAAGATGCTTACCTTCATATTCCTGTATTTCCAGGTCATCAAAGGTTCCTCAGGTTCGCTCTGGAGGATCAACATTACCAGTTTGTGGCTTTGCCCTTTGGTCTCACCTCAGCTCCCAGGGCATTCACCAAGGTGCTGGCTGGCGTGATGTCTCTGCTCAGGTTTCAGGGCATCTGCGTGCTGCCTTATCTGGACGACATTCTCATCACTTCCCAGTCTCTACATCAGGCAGAGTTGGATACTCAGCTGATGGTATCCACCCTGTAGTCATTTGGATGGGTGATCAACCACCCCAAGTCTTCGCTGTCCCCCTCCTTGGTGACTCCCTTCCTAGGAATGAATCTGGATACAGTTCAGGCAAGGATCTTCCTTCCTCAACAGAGGGTGGACAGTCTGATTGCACAGGTTCAGTTCCTGCTATCTTGTCATCATCCCTCCATCAGGCAGGGAATGCAGCTGGTGGGCCTGATGGTGGCGTGCTTCGAGGCGGTCCCTTATTCTCAGTTCCACTTGAGGCCTCTGTAACTCCACCTCTTGTCGGTGTGGGACAAGGATCCAGCGTCCCTGGACAGGGTCTGTGTGCTCTCCCCCCTGGTCAGGAGGTCCCTCTCGTGGTGGATGGACTCAAGGAATCTGTTGGGGGGCAGATCCTTTCTGACCCCTTCCTGGGAGACAGTCACCATGGATTATCATTATTATTATTATTGTTTATTTATATAGCGCCATCATCTTCCGTAGCGCTTTACAAAGTAGTAATTACAGACAGGGTAGAAACATACGGTACATATACTATTTCAAATGCAGTTTTACAGAGTTGACAATGGATATTCTGAGTACAAGATACAATAGGGGAGAGAGCCCCGCCCCCGAGGAGCTTACAGTCTAAAGGAAGAGGGGTGAAGACGAGGGGGAAGGATCACAAACAGTCAATATGGAAGAGGGGTAATTACAGGCCAGTTAGTTTAACATGTATAGTGGTCAAATTAATGGAAACACTCTTAAAAAAATTCTAAAAATTAATGACCTATTGGACCCAAAACAGCACGGCTTTATTGAGAGCCGATCATGTCAGACCAATCTTATTGATTTCTTTGACAATGTCACTAAAGTGTTAGATGAAGGTGGTGCTGTGGATATCGCCTACCTGGATTTTAGCAAAGCCTCTGACACTGTACCACATAAAGAGCTCATAGATAAGTTATTGAAGGTAGGACTCAATCCCTGGATAGTTCAGTGGATTTCCAGTTGGCTGAGGGATCGGTATCAGAGCGTTGTTGTAAATGGTGTGCAATCTGAACAAAGGCGAGTTACAAGTGGTGTGCCGCAAGGCTCTGTCCTGGGTCCCATTCTTTTTAATATATTTGTAAGTGACATAGGAGAAGGCTTGGTAGGAAAAGTTTGTCTGTTTGCTGATGATACAAAGGTTAGTAATAGGGTGGATATTCCTGGATGTGTCTGCAACATGGAAAATGATTTAGCTTTACTGGATAGATGATCAAAACTGTAGAAACTAGAGTTTAATGTCTCTAAATGTAAAATCCTGCACTTGGGTAGAAGGAATCCCTGCTCTGAGCACCGTATGGGCAGCACTGTGTTAGCCAGGACCTCGGAGGAGAGAGATTTAGGGATACTGATTACTGAAAGCTGCAAGATGATTGGACGGTGTAGCCAGGCAGTGGGAAAAGCAAGCAGGATGCTCGGCTGCATAGCTCGAGGCATCACCAGTAGGAAGAGGGAGGTTGTGATGCCGCTGTATAGAGCCCTGGTGAGGCCACAGCTAGAATACTGTGTGCAGTTCTGGAGACCTTACCTGCAAAAAGACATTATTCAAATAGAACGTGTCCAAAGGCCGGCAACAAAAATGGTGGAAGGATTTAAACTTAAAACTTATCAGGAGAGACTTAAAGAACTTAATTTGTACAGTCTGGAGGAAAGAAGGGAGAGGGGGGACATGATTGAGATCTTTAAATATGTGAAAGGATTGAATAAGGTTCAGGAGGGAAGTGTTTTTAAGAAGAAGCTTAATGATAGAACAAGGGGCCCAACCTGAAGCTGGTCGGGGGGAAGATCAGGAGCAATGTTAGAAAATATTATTTTACAGAAAGAGTAGTAGATGCTTGGAACAAACTTCCAGCAGAGGTAGTTGAAAAATCAACGGTCACTGAATTTAAACATGCCTGGGATAAGCACACATCTAACCTAAGATAAAGAGTACATACAGTATACACATAAGGGCAGACTAGAGCGTATGGTCTCCTTCTGCCGTCAACCTTCTATGTTTCTATGTAATGGATGCCAGTCTGTCAGGTTGGGGGGGCTTCTGGAAGTCCCTGCGGTTCCAGGGGAGGTGGGGCCCTCAGAAGGCCCACACACCTATCAACGTCTTGGAACTGCGAGCGATCAGGTTAGTCCTGGCTCAGTTGACTACTCACCTTCGGGGCCTGCCTGTTCAGGTGCGCTCGGACAACCAGACGACAGTTGCCTACATCAATCATCAGGGAGGGACCCGGAGCAAGGGGGCCCTCCAGGAAGTGTCTCTGATCCTGACCTGGGAGGAGACCAATGTCCCCTGTATATCAGCTGTGTACATCCCGGGGGTGGAAAATCTGGCAGACTCTCTGAGAAGGGGGACCTCTCACCATGGTGTCACCGTTGGGGCCAACCAGATGTGGATCTGTTTGCGTCCCATCACAATCACAAGCTCCCAGCCTTTGTCTCCCTGTCCCAGGAGCCTCTGGCCTTGACCTCAGATGCGCTAGCAATGTCATGGAAGGACTGTCAGTTCCTGTATGTCTTCCCTCCATTTCCCCTGCTGGGCAGGGTTCTGCGCAAGATTGCTCTGGAGGGGGTGCCAGCAATATTGGTGGCCAAGAAGAGTGTGGTTCGCAGACGCGGTGCAGCTGGCAGTAGATCAGTACGCTCTGCCCTTAGTGCCAGATCTGCTCACTCAGAGCCCCTTACGCCATCCCAATTTACAAACTCTGGCTTTGACGGCCTGGCTGCTGAAACCTCCATCTTGATGGAGAAGGGGCTGTCTTCCTCGGTGGTTGATACCATGATAAAGGCTAGAAAGAAATCTTCCTCTTCCATTTATTACAGGGTTTGGCGTGCCTACATTGACTGGTCTGAGTCTAAGTCTCTTCCCTGTCGTGTGTTCTCTATTCCCAGGATTCTGGAGTTCCTGCAGCATGGGTTGGAGATGGGGCTCCAACTCAGTACTCTGAAGGGGCAGGTCTCTGCCCTGGCTGTTTTCTTTCAGAAGTCCTTTGCTCAGCACCCTCTGATCAGGACTTTTTTCCAGGGGGTTACTCATGTGCGTCCCCCACGTAAGCCTATGGTGCCTGTTTGGGATTTAAACTTTGTCAGCCTTGCAGGGTGCTCCCTTTGAACCTGTGCAGGATGCTGCCCTGGCCATTCTTACTCTCAAAGTTGTCTTTTTGGTGGCTATCACTTCTGTCAGGCGTGTGTCTGAGTGAGTTGGCGGCGCTGTCCATTCAGCCCCCTACTATGAGAGACACCAGGACAAGGTGGCGTTTCGCTTCAAGCCAGATTTTCTGCCTAAGGTAGTGTCTGCCTTTCATTTGAATCAGGATATTGTTCTTCCTTCCTTGTGCCCTAATCCTAGCAATGCTAAGGAGAGGGTTTTGCATTCTTTGGATGTGGTTAGGTGTCTGAAGTACTATCTGGTGGCTACTGCACCTTTCAGGAAAACTGATGCTATTTTTGTGGTCCCTTCTGGTCCTAGGAAGGGTTTGGCTCCTGCCAAATCTACTATCAGCAAATGGATCCGTCAGGCTGTGATTCAGGCCTATTCTGCTAATGGGAAGAATCCTCCCTTCCTACTGCTCATTCTACTTGTGCTATTGGTGCCTCTTGGGCCTTCCAGCACCAGGCTTCTGTTGAACAAGTTTGTAAGGCCGCTACTTGGTCTTCTGTTCATACCTTTTCAAAGTTTTACAAGGTTGATGTTAGGGCCTCAGCTGATGCTGTCTTTGGCCGCAAGGTTTTGCAGGCGGCAGTGCTTTAAACTGTCTGCTGTTACCTTTGGGGATCCCACCCTATTGTATGGACACTGCTATTGGATGTCTCGATAGTAAGTATTCTTTCTGAAGCAGGACGTACTGTATACTAAGAATAATACAATTCTGTGAAATACTCACCTGTAGAATTGGTATTATGAGTATACAGTACGTCCTGCTCCACCCCACCCTTGGTTTGCATTAACTTGGATCCCCTGTATGGTGATTGTTATTGTTATAGTTGATAGTTTGGCTTGTTTAATGCTCCCGGCTTCTCGTTAACTGCTTTTCAATGCTGGGGATTTGTGGGAGGTCCCCGGGTATTTGAGGGGCCGGGAGGAGCCTATTTTCGATGTCTCTGCAGTCCAGCGCCATCTGGCGGAGTATTACCCGATAGTAAGTATTCTTTCTGGAGCAGGACGTACTGTATACTTGTGTCCTCCGGTTACAAGATAGAGTTTGCAGCCTGGCCGCCCCCAAGATTCAGCAGATCCCGGATGTCTCAAAACCCTCTGTCAGCTCAGAGTTTGCGTCTTGGTGTTCAACGGCTGTTGGAGTCAGGAGTCATCTGCCTGGTGCCTTCCCAGGAACGGGGTCAGGGGTTCTACTCCAATCTTTTCACGGTCCCCAAAAAGGACGGGTCCTTGAGGCCCATCCTGGACTTGAAGGATCTCAACAAGTTTGTCAGGTTCAAGCACTTTCGCATGGAGACGCTACGCTCGGCTGTCGGTACCCTTCGCCCTGGCGACTTCATGACCTCCGTGGACATCAAGGATGCCTATCTTCATGTGCTAATCTTTCCAGGTCATCAGAAATTTCTGAGGTTCGCTCTAGAGGATCAGCATTACCAGTTTGTGGCTTTACCGTTCGGTATCACCTCGGCACCTCGGGTGTTCACCAAGGTGCTGGCGGGCGTGATGGCTCTGCTGCGGAATCAGGGCATTCGCATCCTTCCTTACCTGGACAACATTCTGATTGCGGCTCAGTCTCTTCATCAGGCCGAGAATGATACTCAGGTGGTGACTTACACTCTAGAGTCCTTCGGCTGGGTGATCAACTTTCACTGTCTCCGTCTTTGGTGAGGTCTTTTCTGGGCATGACTCTACCTATAAGGTCAAGGTGTTCCTGCCTCAACAGAAAGTGGAGGGCCTTCAGAAGCAGACACGGGCTCTGCTTTTGTGTCCTCTTCCCTCCATCCGGCAGGGGATGCAGTTAGTGGGCCTGATGGTGTCCTGCTTCGAGGCGGTCCCCTTTGCTCAGTTTCACATGAGACCTCTTCAGTTGCACCTCTTGTCAGTTCTGTGTCCCTGGATCAGGAATTTGCTTTGTCCCCTCTGGCCAGACAGTCCCTCTCGTGGTGGCTGGACTCAAGGAACCTTCTAGTGGGCAGGAAACTGTCACCACAGATGCCAGTCTGACCGGTTGGGGGAGCTTTTGGAAGTCTCTGAAGTTCCAGGGTCGGTGGGGCCCCCAGGAGGCCCATGCTCCCATCAATGTCCTGGAACTGAGGGCGATCAGGTTGATTCTTTCTCAGCTGACCACACACCTTTGGGGTCGGGCTGTTCAGATCCGCTCGGACAACCAGGCGGCGGTTGCCTACATCAATCATCAGGGGGGACTCGAAGCAAGCGAGCCCTCAAGGAAGTGTCCCTGATACTGTCTTGGGCGGAAGAGAATGTCCCTTGCATCTTGGCGGTCTACATTCCGGGGGTGGAGAACCAGGAGGCAGACTCCCTGAGCAGGAGGACGGCTCTGCTGGGGAAATGGTCCCTCAGCAACGAGGTATTTCACTGCTGGGGTCAGCCGGATGTGGACCTGTTTGCGTCCCGCCACAATCACAAGCTTCCCAGGTTTGTCTCTCTGTCCCAGGACCCTCTGGCCTTTGCGACGGATGCGCTAGCAATGCCTTGGACGGAGTTTCGGCTCCTCTATGTGTACCCTCCATTCCCTCTGCTGGGCAGGGTGCTGCGCAAGATAGCCCAGGAGGGGGTACCAGCCATTCTGGTGGCCCCCTTGTTGGCCAAGGAGGGTGTGGTTCGCAGACATCGTGCAGTTGGCAGTAGATCAATACGTCTTGCCCAAGGATCCAGATCTGCTCACTCAGGGACAACTGTGCCATCCCAATTTACAAACGCTGGCTTTAACGGCTTGGCTGCTGAAACCTCCATCTTGATGGATAAGGGGTTGCCGGCTTCTGTTGTAGATACTATGATTCGTGCTAGGAAGAAGTCCTCGTCCTTTATCTACTACAGGATCTGGCATGCTTACATTGCCTGGTGTGAGTCCAAGTCTCTTCCTTGTCGGGTGTTTTCTATCCCCAGGATTCTGGAATTTTTGCAACATGGTTTGGATTCGGGCCTTCAACTTAGTACCCTCAAGGGACAGGTGTCGACTCTGGCAATTTTTTTCCAAAGATCCTTTGCCAATCACCGGATGGTTAGGACTTTTTTCCAGGGAGTTACTCATGTGCGTCCGCCACGTAAGCCTATGCTACCAGTTTGGGACTTGAATCTGATGTTGTCAGCTCTGCAGGGTCCTCCCTTTGAGCCTATCCGTGGGGCTGCGTTGCCCATTCTGACTCTTAAGGTGGCCTTTTTGGTGGCCATTACTTCGGTCAGGCGAGTTTCTGAGCTGGCGGCGCTTTCCATTAAACCTCCTTATTTTGAGCGGCATCAGGATAAGGTGGTGTTTCGGCTTAAGCCGGATTTCTTACCTAAGGTTGTGTCTGCTTTTCATATCAATCAGGACATTGTTTTGCCTTCTTTGTGTCCTAACCCTGCTAATTCCAAGGAGCGGACCCTTCATTCTCTGGATGTTGTCAGGGCTCTGAAGTTTTATTTGGTTGCTACTGAGCCTTTCAGGAAATCTGATGCTCTTTTTGTTCTTCCTGCTGGACCTAGGAAGGGCTTGCCTCCGGCTAAATCCACTATCAGCAAGTGGATCCATCAGGCGGTGGAGCAGGCCTATTCTGCTAGGGGGAAGGTTCCTCCTTTTACTGCTAATTCTACTTGTGCTATTGGTGCATCTTGGACTTTTCAGCACCAAGCTTCTGTTGAACAAGTTTGTAAGGCCGCAACTTGGTCTTCTGTTCATACCTTTTCCAAGTTTTACAAGGTTGATGTTAAGGCCTCAGCTGATGCTGCCTTTGGTCGCAAAGTACTTCAGGGGGTGGTGGTTTGAAGTGCCTGCTGCTACTTTTTGGGGATCCCACCCTACCTTACGGACACTGCTGTTAGACGTCCCATACGTAAGGACTTCTTGAAGCAGGCCGTGCCATGCAATAGGAAAAAGACAATTCTGTGAGTACTCACCTGTAGAATTGCTTTTACTATGCATGGCAAGGCCGTGCTTCAACCCACCCTTGTTATCGTTATTCTTGGTTGCCTCTTTATGGTGATTGTTCCAAGTTAGTTGGGGTTTGTTACCTTTTTTTTTACCTTTATTACCTTCCGGCTTCTTGTATAACTGCTTGTCAACACTGGAGAGGTCTATGGTGATTCCTGTTTTTATATGGTGCCGGGAGGAGCCACAACTCTTCTGCAGTACATTGCGCCACCTTGTGACGGAATATCCCATACATAAGGACTTTTTGAAGCAGGCCGTGCCATGCATGGTAAAAGCAATTCTACAGGTGAGTACTCACAGAATTGTCTTTTCTTGTAAAGAGAAAAAAATTCCCTATGCCTTTGTATTTCTACTAATTATAATATAGGGAAGTTACATCCTCCCCTGCTGAAAAATAACCAATGACGTCTTGGAAAAAAAAACAGATGCTCTATCTTCCTCTCTTGTAAAAGAAAAAAATACCCCAAGCCTTCCTATTCTATACGATGCCTGCCCTTTCTTGTAAAATTAAAAAAATACCCCATTCTCTTCCTATGCCTCTCTATTCCTGCCAATTATAATATAGGGAGATTACCCTACATCCTCCCCTGCTGGAAGATACACTATGCCCACCTGAGATAAAAACAGATGCCCGCCCTTACTTTCTTGTAGGAAAAAAATACCCCATTCCTTCCCTATGCCTCTGTATTCCTGTGAATTATAACATAGTGAAGGTACCCTACATTCTCCCCTGCTGAAATATACATGATGCCCGCCCTTACTCTCTTGTAAAAAAAAAAAAAATACCCCAGGCCTTCCCTGTTCCTCCGTATTTCTGCTAATTATAATATAGGGAAGGTACCCTACATCTTCCCCTACTGAAATATACCTGATTCCCTCCTGGGGATTGGGGATGCCCCACTGTGTAAAATCCCACAGATCCTCTGAACTAACTCACCTCTCCCTGGTCGCAGGCATGCGCGGCCTCCTGTCCAATCAGCGCGCTCGGATCCACTTCTGCCCACTCTTCTCAGGATCACCTAAGACTCGGCTTCAGCCAAGTCCTGATGAGCGGATCCGAGCATCCCCCCACTACCCTCTAACAGGGAGTGTACCCACGCCAGCCATTCATAAATGCCTGGCGCCGGCGCGCTCTCTGCTAAAGGTATAGCAGGGAGCAGTGCCGTTCGCGCATGCGCCGTAGGATCAGGGAGGAGGTGAGTTTACTGGATGACCTGAGGGGTTTTACACAGCGGGGCATCCCAATCTGAATGCCCCGGGGGAGAGGGAGTATGTGCCCGGGAGTCTCATAGACTCCAGGGTGGGTTTTGGTCCACTTTTAGTTGCACAGCCAACACCGCTAACAGCAAGTGGTTGTTTCGCCTAATTAGGCTGGAGTCCGTATTGGCTGCCAGAGGTGTGAAAGCTGTCAGCGTGGGGTCTTTGAGGCCGAAGCCTCCTGCTGGAACACTTGAGCTGCGACTGTTAAATGAGGTCTTTTGTTTCTGACGCCACACATGAGGTCGGCAGGTGTTGAAAAATGATTGATAAGGGGGGCTTCTATACCACCACATAGGAGGAGCCTCAGTGAAATCCCCCTATGTAGCGAGTGATGTCACTGGAGGGGGGATTCCACAAGCTCCTCCTCTGAGATGGTAAATGTAGCGATAACCCTTATCGCCGGAGGGCTTCACCGCCCGAGACGTCCTTTTCCCAATCGTAAGAGGTGCTGCTGGAATTCCAGAGTCGTCCGTGAGGAAACAGGAACAGCCCTTACAAGGGCTAGTGAACTGTAATATAGCGTTTCCCCCAATAAGAGACAGAACTCAGTATTGAGGGTGAAGGTGAAGTGTTTTTATTAGTGCCACTCTAGGCCTTATATACACAAGTCTCCATGCAATGGGACCTCCCCCGTGGACCTCATGACAAATACACAGACCACTCTGCCGGTGACGCAATCAGCAAAACAATAGGCGTCTGTAATACACTCAATTAGAACAATGCCATTGCCTGTGACGTAATCAATTAACACAAAGGCAGTTTATAATACAATCCAAACTACAATGACCTAATTAAGAAAAGGCCAGTGAATGGCCCGGTGGGCAACTGAATAGTGATGACATCCAAAAGACAGAGCGTCTGTCACAATGCCCCCTTTTTGTGGAACACCCGGCAGACCCGGATTGACCCTGTTCGGGTTAACGTGGGGCTGTCCGGACTCTTGTTATGGGCAGAGTTCTGTGTAAGGACAAGTCTGCACATAGTGAGTAACCGGACTAAACATTGACGTAGGCTGTACATAGGAATCGGTCATGGGTGGGGTCCAAACATTGGGATATTGTGGCGTTGGTGAGTTCAGCACCAAAGTCCTTGGTTGGATGTGTGCACAGGTGCTCTGCTTTCTTATAGCTGGCCCAAGTTTCAATCTCTTTCCATGGAAGCTGATCGGAGAATCCACAATTTTCTGCACATCTACATCATCGTAAAAGTAGACAAAACCATAACCCTTAGAAACGCCAGAGGCATCCCTAATAATTTTGACATTCTTTACAGCGCCATACTTTGAAAAAACATCCTTAATTCCAGGCTGATTAATCCGACGGCCAATGCCCCCAACAAAAATAGTGTTTGGCATAAGTTTCCCTTCTGGAAGGACGTAACCTGACGGCTGATCCTCTTCTTGACTTCGTGTAACAGACATGACGTGATGCAGACGAAACCCCTGGGTCTCCCCGACCAGTGGGCTGGAGTCGGCAGCTCGGGCTGAAGCCTGGGTTGTAACAGGGTTGACGCTGGCTGGTCCAGAGGTAGCGTAGGCAGAAGTCATTGGTCCTAGATCATTTCCCAATAGTACTTCTGCTGGTAAGTTGTCCATAAGTCCCACCTGTACCCTGCCGGATCCAGCGCCCCAGTCAAGATGTACTCGGGCGGTGGGGAGTCGAAACACAGCTCCTCCCGCCACCCTTACTGCAACGGTGTGTCCGGTGCGGTCTTTGTTCTTGACCAAATGAGGTTGGAGCAAGGTAAGTGTGGCTCCGGTGTCGCGTAATCCTTGCGCGGTGCGCCCATTGACTCGTACCTCCTGGCAATGGTGCTGTCGGTTGTCTTGGATGGCCGCTTGTACGGGATCAGCTTCGTACAGTACCCCCAGATACTCTTCCGAACTGCTCTCAGCTTCCAAACAGTGTGCCACAGGAGTACGGGAGGTGGAAGGTTGCTTTTGCCCCCACGTGTTTCGGGGAGGCTCTAGGGCGCAATCACTGCGATAATGTCCCCATTGTTTGCAACGATGGCACTGAACTGTGGAGAGGTTCGGTTGCTGCGCTGGCCTATGTGGCCCAGAGTAACGAGTTGGCGCGGAAGCCACGGGTGCTTGAAACTTAATGGGAGGTGGTGGTTTTGGAGCGGACTGTTCTGTCCGGCGAGCATCGGTGTACTCGTCGGCTAGACGAGCAGCCTCAGGTAGCGTTAGAGGCCTCCGGTCACGTACCCACTCTCTTAGCTCTGGTTGCAGGGCATTGAGAAAATGTTCTAGTAAAAATAACTGTAGTACATCCTCAGCGGTCGTGGCTTTGCATCCAGTGACCCAGTGTGATGCTGTACGATGGAGGCGACATGCCCACTCCGTGTAAGAATCCCCTCCCTTCTTTTGGGATTCCCGAAATCGTCGCCTGTAGGCTTCCGGGGTGACAGCGTACCGGGCTAACAAAGCCTCCTTTACCAAATGGTAGTGTGGTAAGTCCGCATCAGGGATGGCCCGGAAAGCATCGGAAGCTTTCCCAGATAGTTTCCCTGATAATATGGTGACCCATTCCTCCGTGGGTACCCGGTGTAAAGCGCACTGGCGTTCAAAATCGGCCAAAAATCCGTCAATCTCGTCGTCACTTTCCTGGAAGGACTTAAATGCTGCAAATGGAATCTTTCTCCCCCCAGTGTAACTGAGGCTGAGAGGCTGCTGGGTTGAAAGTCGCCGATCTTCCCTTCGCTTACTGGCCTCTGCCTCCGCTGCGGCGAAGACTCGGTCGATCAGTTCCTGTGATGGATTCGGGCCATAGACCGACAATCTGTTCCGAACCGCTTGAACGAGAGCAGCGTCTTCATCGGTCTCTATATTGGTTTCGGTCCTCACTGCTGCACGATCCATTTCGATCAGCTCGGCTATCAGTTCCTGACGTGGGCGGTTGCTAGCTGACCTTCCCCGGCTCTCGAGTAGATCCTTCAGGGTCAGCCTTTTCAACTTGTCCTACTGACTCTCCATCAGGGTAGCACTCTCTCTGGGTAGAAAGGACCATCCGACCGCTTGCCACCAATTGTAGCGATAACCCTTATCGCCGGAGGGCTTCACCGCCCGAGACGTCCTTTTCCCAATCGTAAGAGGTGCTGCTGGAATTCCAGAGTCGTCCGTGAGGAAACAGGAACAGCCCTTACAAGGGCTAGTGAACTGTAATATAGCGTTTCCCCCAATAAGAGACAGAACTCAGTATTGAGGGTGAAGGTGAAGTGTTTTTATTAGTGCCACTCTAGGCCTTATATACACAAGTCTCCATGCAATGGGACCTCCCCCGTGGACCTCATGACAAATACACAGACCACTCTGCCGGTGACGCAATCAGCAAAACAATAGGCGTCTGTAATACACTCAATTAGAACAATGCCATTGCCTGTGACGTAATCAATTAACACAAAGGCAGTTTATAATACAATCCAAACTACAATGACCTAATTAAGAAAAGGCCAGTGAATGGCCCGGTGGGCAACTGAATAGTGATGACATCCAAAAGACAGAGCGTCTGTCACAGTAAAAACTACAGTAGCTGCTCTCCACCAGCAGCAGACCAGCACCAGGACCAGGAGGGACCCGATCTGTCAAACCCGCAAAGAGGACATCAGCGTACCTACCAACTTTTCAGGGTGGGAAAGAGGGACATTTGTTAATTTAGGCCACACCCCTCATTGAGAGATGGATAAAGCCACGCCCCCTCAATGAGGGATGCATAGGAGATACATTGTAACAGTTAAAACTATAGAAACACTTTGAATAAGCAAATGAATCATTTATTGCTGCAGATCTGCATGTTACACCTCAAAGAGGGACAAATGGGAACAACGAGGGACATGGACTCAAAAGAGGGACAGTCCCTCCAAATCGGGGACACTTGGGAGTTATGTGCAACATTGAAGGAAGATGCAGCGACAGTAAGTTATTCAACTGTAAGTGGACCCCCGGTCACAGGGTAGTGATGGCCGGCATTGGCAGCATTGGTGGATGACTTGTTGGTATCCAGGATGGGGCAAATCAGCAAGATCCTGCTTCAATCTATCTTCAAGTGGAACAAAACCCACCAGCAGCCGGCCTGGAATTTTAGAAGCTTCCAGGGCAAGCCACTAGATTTTCCCCAGTGTGAAACCCCCCAGGTCGCCGGTAATTTCTTACCTTTCCCCGGTCCAACGGCGCATGCGCGGGCTCTGGTTCAATGAGAGTCGTGACTACGTAATTCGGCAGGAGTCTCTAATTGTTTTGAATGGAGAGCTGCCGCATCCCCGGCATCATGCGCACGCTTCCGCCCCAGCCGCCGCATCCCCTGTATCCCTGGTCTCGTGCACGCTCCTGCCCCCCATTCAAGTCAATGAGAGATATTTGCTGAAAGAGTTAAACCCAGCTAATGGCTCTCACTTAGGCCTTGATTCACAAAGGGTTGAAAAAAACTCTCACGGTACTATTAGTAACATTCATTTCATGAGAAAAAAGCCTGAGAATGTCACTGTTATTGAATCACCAGATAAAAAGACAATGAAAGTCAGTGACACTTTTTACTACAGGTAAAAAGGGTTAAAAAGTTCAATACTTTTTCCAGGAGTAAAAAAGTGCCATTGACTTTCATTGTCTTCCTATCTGCTGATTCACTAACAGTGACGTTCTCAGGCTTTTTTCTCATGAATTACATTTTTTACTACCATGAGAATTTTTTTCAACGCCTTAGTGCCCACGAATGCACCACTGGAACGTGGGAGAGATGAGTTTTTGGGGCTTTCTGGGCTCACACAGTGGGGCATCCCGAATTGGGGTCAAGTCTCCGGGGTTTTGTTCAGCTTTTAGCCTGGATCCATAGCCCATCACTAGTGATAAGCTGTCTGCACACCTATCCCTCGTGGCTGCCATGGGTTAAATGGGCAGTTTATCAGAGTTGCAGTAAGGGATGATTATTGGCTCGCGGGCCCGGGATGCCAGTTATTTCTGAAACGGTGCAGTTTGTGAACTTGCGCTGCTGTTAAGTGTACGGTAAGTGGACCGACGTCCCCACTGCGAATAGAAGGAAAACAAAGGCCAACACCCCTAATATTATCTAGGCAAAATGCAGCACCACTGAATTCTAATCCAATTGTATCAAATGTTATTTCATTTCATATTGTTGCCAACAAGACATATATGGACGCAATTATATACATCTAACACAAAACACACAAGGGGGCGCTAACACTATATCATCATGAATCTATGTATCACTAATCCAAAAGCTATTAAAACCTAACCTATCCAAATTTTTCCCAGAAATCAATTACAGTGTATATCTTATACTACAAACTATATATGTCAAATCAATATATGTGCAATTATATGCACAACAAATGCTCAGTGCTTAAAGTGGACCAACACCCTCCCATGATCGGCCCGGGAATCTATAAGATTCCCGGACCGATCAGACCCCTGACTGCGGGGCACCCCGATCCGGGCACCCCCAGAAACCCCTAAATTCCTACCTTATCCACGATCCAGCAGCGCCCGCCTCCCGCGCGTCCCTCTAGCAGGACGCGCACCCGCGCCGGCCGTTTGTGAATGGCCGGCGCGGGCGCGCGCCATGTAAGAGTGACGCGCGGGAGGCAGCGGCGGGCGCACTCTCTTGTCCGTCGCTGCCTCCCACTTGTCCGTCGGCGGGGATTGTCACGGAGCGAGGAGAGGTGAGTTTTTCAGGGTTTCTGGGGGGTTTCACACAGCGATCGGGGTGCCCCGCCGAAGTGGACCAAAACCCAGGATAGTCAAAATCCTGGGTGTTGGTCCACTTTAAAGTGCTAACAAATAAATAGGACAAGCCGGGTCAAGGATAGGCAGGATAATAAAGAAAAATTTAGTCTCACATAGAAACATAGAAGGTTGACAGCAGAAGGAGACCATACGTGTTATCTAGTCAGCCCTGAGAACTGTATGTTCTCTGTATCTTAGGATAGATGGAGGCTTATCCCAGGCATGTTTAAATTCAGTGACAGTTGATTTTTCAACTACCTCTGCTGGAAGTTTGTTCCAAGCATCTACTACTCTTTCTGAAACATAATATTTTCTAACATTGCTCCTGATCTTCCCCTCAACCAGCTTCAGGTTGGGCCCCCTTGTTCTATCATTAAGTTTCTTTTTAAAAACACTTCCCTCCTGAACCTTATTCCCTCCTGTCACATATATAAATGTCTCCATCATGTCCCCCTCTCCCTTCTTTCCTGCAGACTGTACAAATTAAGTTCTTTAAGTCTTTTCTGATAAGGTTTAAGTCCTTCCACCATTTTTGTTGCCGGCCTTTGGACACGTTCTATTTGAATAATGTCTTTTTGCAGGTAAGGTCTCCAGAACTGCACACAGTATTCTAGCTGTGGCCTCACCAGGGCTCTATACAGCAGCATCACAACCTCCCTCTTCCTACTGGTGATGCCTCGAGCTATGCAGCTGAGCATCCTGCTTGCTTTTCCCACTGCCTGGCTACACTGTCCACTCATCTTGCAGCTATCAGTAATCAGTATCCCTAAATCTCTCTCCTCCGAGGTCCTGGATAACACAGTGCTGCCCATACGGTGCTCAGAGCCGGGATTCCTTCTACCCAAGTGCAGGATTTTACATTTAGAGACATTAAACTCTAGTTTCCAAACTGTGGAAACTAGAGTTTAACGTATCTTAATGTAAAATCATGCACTTGCTCATGAACACCAGTTAGGGCCCCCCAGGATCACCGCCCACTGCGAATAAGCGACCTGGAAACTAAGTGCCACTGATGGGAGAGGTGAATGTTGGTGACAAGGTTGCGCGAGGGGAGGATAAGGTTGCCACCCGGCTGGTGTTACTGCTACGGGTATTTTATTTTTTTACCGGCCATATTAATGGCGGGTATTTTGAATGGGGCCGCGGGCACAGCCATGGCGCATCCCACCCAGTCCATCATTGCAGAGCGCTGCCTTGCAAAGCACGATGTATGCACAACTGACGCTCCTCCAGAGTCCCTCCTCTCCTCAGCTTGCAGTCACCGTGATGTCATTTATGATGTCATCCATGGCCGGTTCCAGGGTTATGTGGGCTCCTGGGCGGCATGGTCTCAGTGCAGGGCCGCCTCCAGGGTTATGTGGGCTCCTGGGCGGCATGGTCTCAGGGGGCCTCTTTGTGGTGAAGAGTCGCATCACGAGGGACGTCCCAAATCTGGATGCACCTAAGGATCAGGCTATTTGGACCAAAGCTCTAGTTCTGGTCTACTTTGAAGCGCACCAAACCCCTTTGATTCTGACCTCTAAACCTGACGCCTAAACTAATCTAGATCCTCCTGATTTTGGATGCCCCTGTGTGTGACCCCCTCTCCCCCCCTTTGTTCATTACTTACCTCGATCTGGTGAATGCACTGTGTCGCCAGTTTGAGTTACAGGCCAAACCAGGGAGGATCTTTCACATACAGGGGCATCCCAAATTAAGATGCCTCTATAAAGCGGACCAAAACTCAGGGATGGAATTGCTTGCATAGTGGGTATGCCGGCGATCCCAGGGGGTGTCACACAGGAGGGTATCACAGATTGGGATGCTCCAGGGGTAAGTAATCAGCTGGGGTGAGCGACTTAAAAGCAGAACAAAACCCAGCACTTCCTCCCCTGGAATCTAAATCTAGATGCCCCGTTGTGTGGAACCTCCGCCATTCGAAGAGATGTGGCACCAGCTGTGGCGGTGCCCTCCCAGTCCACTGTTGGTCAAGCGCCGTCGCACAACCCAAAGGCCGGCCCTGTCAGTGGGCCCCCCTGGAGGGTGGGGGCCCCTGGCAGCTGCCCTGCCTTGCCGGATGCTGACACCGGCCTTGATGTCAGCCATGCCCCGCCCCCAGTGTCCTCCCTCACCTCCCCCATCTGTGTGCTCTGACAGCGGCGTACATAGCTGTGATGGGGCCCCATAGCAGGTCCCCCATGGACCCTCACCAGCCGGGTTCGAAAGGTGCTCCGGCACCTGTCCCTCACTGTCATGTGCGCCGACGGATGGAAGGGGGCAGCATGGCTAGGTAAGTATTTGCCAGGTACATACCACAAAAGCAATGGAGGCAGCGTGGGCCGGGCCCCCTTGTTCCATGGGCCCGGGGGCAGGTGTCTGCTCTGCCCCTATGGTATGTACCTCCGCATTATTGAAGACCAGCTGTCCTGGAAATAGAAAATAGAGAACCACGCTCCAGCACTTCTGGGGTGTCCCGTGTGGGGTGGGAGCCTGCGGGGGGGGTGACGGCACCTCCATTTGGCCACCATGGTAATGGTGTCCAATGAGAGCCACCCGCAATAATGTCCACGTAATTCGACCAGCCTCTCTCATTGTTTTAAATGGGAAACGCTCACTGCCGCTTCCCCGGCGCTGTGCACATGCTCCGGACCCAGCCATTTAGATAAGCCGGAATGGGAGCGCGCATGAGGATGGAGATATATGGAAGGGGCAGCGCACTCCCCATTCAAGTCAATGAGAGCCATTTGCCAAAAGACGTAAACACAGCAAACGACTCTCATTGGTGGAGAACCCGCACATGTGCCGTTGGACCGAGGCAAGGTGAATTTTACTGGGCGAACTGGGGGGTATCACACAGTGGGGCATCCCTAATCAGGATGGAACAAAACCCAGAAAAGTCAAATACCCGGGTTCTGTTCCGCTTTAACCATATGTGCCCTTGGAATCGCAGCCAGAGGGGAGCGGCCACCAGCAGGGGGCATTCGGCAATTGTTTCAGAATAGACTGCGAGGCATTAAAACGCACTGCGACCTGTTCTGATTAAACGAGAGCCTGTGGGAGCATGGGTCGAGGTGAGTAAGCAGCCAGTCCCCTGTAATGCGGACCCAAACCCATGCAAGGGAAATTCCCCAGTCCGCTTTGGGATGCCCAACTCCTAGAGCTATACTAGAAAATAGACAAAAACTCAGTATGACCACTCTCCAGCACTTATGGGGTGTCTCGTGTGTCCGCCACGGGCCGGTGGGGTTTGTGGGGTGGGAGCCTGTGGGGTTTTGACGGCGCCTCCATTTGGCCACCATTGTAAGACTTCATGAGGACGGGCTTCCCGAATCGAAATGGAGGGTCTTAATTAATTTTTGACTTTGGGTCCGCATTATGTTCCTGGTAATCACATGACATTGCTGGATGAATGGGGAGGGGTCCCGTTGCTCATCAATATTTCAGAGGCTGAAGGCGGAAGTAATAGAATGTCACCGACCTGATGAAACAGACGCGCACAGAGGCTAGATTAAAGTGGACCTATCACCAGCCTGATCGACTGGGGTATGGTGATTCGGGATGCCCCACTGTGTGAACCCCCTCGACACGGGGCCGCGGCGGTGTCCCTGCAAGGAAGAGCGCTCCTGCGGCTGGCCATAGGCTGTGATGGGAGCGCGCACAAGTACGGGGATATGGGGAAGGGGAAGACTTATAGCCTCTAAGGAGCAGGTTGCTCCTATTTAAAGCGGATCAAAACTCTGGCAACCCGGCTTTAGAACCAAAAAGACTCCAGAGCAAGGTTACAGCTCACACCCACGGCACATGTCTGGGCCTCCAGCGGCATCCCCGGCACTCCTCCAGCTATCTGAGAGACTATCTTATATGCTTCCCACACCCTGTACTTACAGATTGCCCACATTAATCCGGACCCTCACCCTGAATAAGAGCCTATCTTGTATGTTTCCCCCTGTACATACAGATTGCCTACATTAATCCGGAGCCTCACCCTGAATAAGAGCCTATCTTGTATGTTTTCCACACCCTGTACATACAGATTGCTCACATTAATCCGGACCCTCACCCTGAATAAGAGCCTATCTTGTATGTTTTCCACACCCTGTACATACAGATTGCTCACATTAAAAATCATCCTACCTGCATCTACTGCATGTTATGGGCCTCTAAACTTCCAAGATGGCAGCATCAGGCAGCCTGCAAACAGGAAGTGTCTTCTGACTGTGCTGCTCTGCATTCTGGGATTGCTGTCCTTTCCCTGACCCCAGCTCTGCTCTGTCTGAGCAAAGCACAGCTATATCCCCGCCCCCTGCACTTTATCCCGCTCTCCTTTCCTCAGTATGTGATGCTTCTGAGTCAAGATGGTGGCGCCCGTATCCTAAAGTCCTGAACAGAGTTGCAGCCCAGTGGGGGAAAGAATAATAAGTAAATGACTAAAAACTTAAAATATATTAACTTTAGATGCTGGGGAATCGTTTTATAAGGGTTTGGGCTTTTCATTAAATCCTGGTGAAGGTCCGGTCTCAGAACACATTGCTGGGCATGATTATGTAAGGAGCCCGCGCATGTGACGCGGGGGGCTTGGATCGAGTGTTTGTAAATGGCTGATCCTGGGGGTTTCACACGCAGGGGGCGTGTCTGAATAATGCAGACCAAAACCCAGGTAGGCAAAAAATAAAAACAGGGTTTTGCTCTGCTTTAAAGTGGGCCAAAACCCAGAGCGATCGGCCCAGGAAGCTATAAGATTTCCAGGCTGATCGATTCACAACCCCTGGGGCATCCAAAATCGGGACGCCCCGCTGTGTGAAACCCCCCAGCTCGCCCTGTACACTTACCTTGCTTCCTGATCCAACGGCGCATGCGCGGACTGCAGGCGCATCCCCGCTATCCCTCTAGCAGGGCGCATGCAGCTGGCTTTAGACAGTGTGATGTCAGCGGCTCTGAGCGCGCTGATTGGACGAGCGGCCGTGCATGTGCCGTAGGACCAGGAAGAGGTGATGATGTCAGCGGCTCTGAGCGCGCTGATTGGACGAGCGGCCGTGCATGTGCCGTAGGACCAGGAAGAGGTGATGATGTCAGCGGCTCTGAGCGCGCTGATTGGACGAGCGGCCGTGCATGTGCCGTAGGACCAGGAAGAGGTGATGATGTCAGCGGCTCTGAGCGCACTGATTGGACGAGCGGCCGTGCATGTGCCATAGGACCAGGAAGAGGTGAGCTGGCTTCTGGGATCTGGGGGATTTCACACAGCGGGCATCACCAATCGGGATGCCCCAGGGGAAAGGACCAAAGCCCAGGATAGTCAAGATTCTGGGTTTTGGTCCACTTTAAAACTCACAGCCAATTTGTAGCCACATCCTGCTGTCTCCAATGTAAAAACACATCCCTTCCTCTGACACCACAACCTTAATGCTGCCCTGATCACCTCCCGCCTGGACTGCTGCAACCCTCTCCTCTGTGCTCCTCCAGTAACCAGACTGCCACTGGGGATACGGGGGATGCCCTTTACCGAAATGCAAACGGCTCTGCACGGGTGTCCGCACATGTGAGGGCAACCTGTGGGGTTTTACATCACAATTCAGGGTACCCCGGGACATGAAACAAAACCTGGGGTTTTTTCCGCTTTAACCTACAAAGCTCTCTCCAGCCCAGCCGCTCCCTACATTTAAAGTGGACCAAAACCCTCGGGATTCTAGAACATTCCCGGGCTGATCGATTCCCTTCCCCCTGAGGCATCCAAAATCGGGATGCCCTGCTGTGTGAAACCCCCCAGGTCACCCCATTCACTTACTTTGCTTCCCGGTCCAATGGTGCATGCGGGAGCCGCATCCCCGCTATCCCTCTAGCAGGGCGCGTGCCCGCGTCAGGCATTAGTGAATGCCCGGCACGGCTGTTAGAGGGAAGCGGTGGATGGGGACGCCCGCGCGCTCGGAGCTGCTCGCCTTACACGACGTGACGTCAGTGGCTCCGAACGCGCTGATTGGACTAGCAGCTGCACATGCGCCGTAGGACCGGGAAGAGGGGAGTTGCGCTCGGCAATCTGGGGGGGTTCAGACAGATCGACGTGCCCCGGGGGCAAGGCCTGAAACCCAGGATAGTAAAAATCCTGGGTTTGGTCCACTTTCATGTCACAACAACCCAGAAGCAGCGTCCGCTCTGCCTCGGGACTTCTCCTGTGCTCCACCCTGCTCACCTTCTCTCTACTCCTCTGGAACATCAATTCAATGCTCCCCAACCCTCCAAGCTTTCTAAACTGCCCTCCAAACCCACCTCTTCAGACATAAGCGTATAACCTGGTTTAAAGTGGACCAATACCCAGGATTTTGACTATCCTGGGTTTTGGTCCACTCCCCCCGGGCCACCGATCGGGGGAGCCCTGCTATGTGAAACCCCCCAAATCACCAGCTTCAACTCACCTCACCGCTGCCCTACGGCACATGCTCGGCTGCTCGTCCAATCAGCACGCTTGGAGCCGCTGAGCTATGCAAGTCCAACCTGACGTCTAAGCTCAGCGGCTCCGCTGGCGGCCGCATCCCTCTAACACGTGCCCTGCTAGAGGGATCGCGGGGATGCGTCCGCAGCCCACGCATGCACCGTTGGACCGGGATTAAGGTAAGTGTAGCTGGTGCCCTGGGGGGTTTCACACAGCCAAAATCAGGATGCCCCGCGGGGAGGGAATGGATCGGCCCGGGAATCTTATAGATTCTCTGGCTGATCCAGCTGGGTTTCAGTCCACTTTAAAGTGGTGCTGACGAAACTCAGCACAGCCAGCCCTGGAATCTAAAAGATTCCAGGGCTGGCCTTTGACCTTAACCTCTGAGGGTGCTGCCCAACTCACCTGGTGCCGCGTCTCCGGCATCTTTGGGCTGTGGGCACATCACACCCAACAGCCATTCAAATAGGCCGGGTGCGGGAGCGCGCACCGCTGGGGATGCGGCCGCTTGTGATTCAATTGCCGCAAAGGCCGTTGGCTGAACAC
This sequence comes from Gastrophryne carolinensis, assembly GCA_027917425.1. Classification (NCBI taxonomy): domain Eukaryota; kingdom Metazoa; phylum Chordata; class Amphibia; order Anura; family Microhylidae; genus Gastrophryne; species Gastrophryne carolinensis. The sequence goes on along the minus strand of CM051238.1, from coordinate 7,308,368 downwards.
TAAACATGCACAGCAAACTGCTCTGATTGGACGAGAGCCCGCGCATACGCCGTAAGGCTGGGAAGAGGTGAATACTGCTCTGATTGGACGAGAGCCCGCGCATACGGCGTAGAGCCGGGAAGAGGTGAATACTGCTCTGATTGGATGAGAGCCCGCGCTTACGCCGTAAGGCCGGGAAGAGGTGAATACTGCTCTGATTGGATGAGAGCCCGCGCATATGCCGTAAGGCCGGGAAGAGGTGAATACTGCTCTGATTGGACGAGAGCCCGCGCATACGCCGTAAGGCCGGGAAGAGGTGAATACTGCTCTGATTGGATGAGAGCCCACGCATACGCCGTAAGGCCGGGAAGAGGTGAATACTGCTCTGATTGGACGAGAGCCCGCGCATATGGCGTAAGGCCTGGAAGAGGTGAGTACTGCTCTGATTGGACGAGAGCCTGCGCATACGCCGTAAGGCCTGGAAGAGGTGAGTACTGCTCTGATTGGACGAGAGGCCGCGCATACGCCGTAAGGCCGGGAAGAGGTGAATACTGCTCTGATTGGACGAGAGCCCGCGCATACGGCGTAAGGCCTGGAAGAGGTGAATACTGCTCTGATTGCACGAGAGCCCGCGCATACGGCGTAAGACCGGGAAGAGGTGAATACTGCTTTGATTGGACGAGAGCCCGCGCATACGCCGTAAGGCCTGGAACAGGTGATTACTGCTCTGATTGGACGAGAGCCCGCGCATACGCCGTAAGGCCGGGAAGAGGTGATTACTGCTCTGATTGGACGAGAGCCCGCGCATACGCCGTAAGGCCGGGAAGAGGTGATTACTGCTCTGATTGGACGAGAGCCCACGCATACGCCGTAAGGCCTGGAAGAGGTGAATACTGCTCTGATTGGACGAGAGCCCGCGCATACGCCGTAAGGCCTGGAAGAGGTGAATACTGCTCTGATTGGACGAGAGCCCGCGCATACGCCGTAAGGCCGGGATGAGGTGAATACTGCTCTGATTGGACGAGAGCCCGCGCATATGCCGTAAGGCCGGGAAGAGGTGAATACTGCTCTGATTGGACGAGAGCCCGCGCATACGCCGTAAGGCCTGGAAGAGGTGAATACTGCTCTGATTGCACGAGAGCCCGCGCATACGCCGTAAGGCCTGGAAGAGGTGAATACTGCTTTGATTGGACGAGAGCCCGCGCATACGCCGTAAGGCCTGGAACAGGTGATTACTGCTCTGATTGGACGAGAGCCCGCGCATACGCCGTAAGGCCGGGAAGAGGTGATTACTGCTCTGATTGGACGAGAGCCCGCGCATACGCCGTAAGGCCGGGAAGAGGTGATTACTGCTCTGATTGGACAAGAGCCCGCGCATACGCCGTAAGGCCGGGATGAGGTGAATACTGCTCTGATTGGACGAGAGCCCGCGCATATGCCGTAAGGCCGGGAAGAGGTGATTACTGCTCTGATTGGACGAGAGCCCGCGCATACGCCGTAAGGCCTGGAAGAGGTGATTACTGCTCTGATTGGACGAGAGCCCGCGCATACGCCGTAAGGCCTGGAAGAGGTGATTACTGCTCTGATTGGACGAGAGCCCGCGCATACGCCGTAAGGCCGGGAAGAGGTGATTACTGCTCTGATTGGACGAGAGCCCGCGCATATGCCGTAAGGCCGGGAAGAGGTGAATACTGCTCTGATTGGACGAGAGCCCGCGCATACGCCGTAAGGCCGGGAAGAGGTGATTACTGCTCTGATTGGACGAGAGCCCACGCATACGCCGTAAGGCCGGGAAGAGGTGAATACTGCTCTGATTGGACGAGAGCCCGCGCATACGCCGTAAGGCCGGGAAGAGGTGAATACTGCTCTGATTGGACGAGAGCCCGCGCATACATCGTAAGGCCTGGAAGAGGTGAATACTGCTCTGATTGGATGAGAGCCCGCGCATACGCCGTAAGGCCTGGAAGAGGTGAATACTGCTCTGATTGGACGAGAGGCCGCGCATACGCCGTAAGGCCGGGATGAGGTGAATACTGCTCTGATTGGACGAGAGCCCGCGCATACGCCGTAAGGCCGGGAAGAGGTGATTACTGCTCTGATTGGACGAGAGCCCGCGCATACGCCGTAAGGCCGGGAAGAGGTGAATACTGCTCTGATTGGATGAGAGGCCGCGCATACGCCGTAAGGCCTGGAAGAGGTGAATACTGCTCTGATTGGACGAGAGCCCGCGCATACGCCGTAAGGCCTGGAAGAGGTGAATACTGCTCTGATTGGACGAGAGCCCGCGCATATGGCGTAAGGCCTGGAAGAGGTGAGTACTGCTCTGATTGGACGAGAGCCCGCGCATACGCCGTAAGGCCTGGAAGAGGTGATTACTGCTCTGATTGGACGAGAGCCCGCGCATACGCCGTAAGGCCTGGAAGAGGTGATTACTGCTCTGATTAGACGAGAGCCCGCGCATACATCGTAAGGCCGGGAAGAGGTGATTACTGCTCTGATTGGACGAGAGGCCGCGCATACGCCGTAAGGCCTGGAAGAGGTGAATACTGCTCTGATTGGACGAGAGCCCGCGCATACGCCGTAAGGCCTGGAAGAGGTGAATACTGCTTTGATTGGACGAGAGCCCGCGCATACGCCGTAAGGCCGGGAAGAGGTGATTACTGCTCTGATTGGACGAGAGCCCGCGCATACGCCGTAAGGCCGGGAAGAGGTGAATACTGCTCTGATTGGACGAGAGCCCGCGCATATGCCGTAAGGCCGGGAAGAGGTGATTACTGCTCTGATTGGACGAGAGCCCGCGCATACGCCGTAAGGCTGGGAAGAGGTGATTACTGCTCTGATTGGACGAGAGCCCGCGCATACGCCGTAAGGCCGGGAAGAGGTGATTACTGCTCTGATTGGACGAGAGCCCGCGCATACGCCGTAAGGCCTGGAAGAGGTGAATACTGCTCTGATTGGACGAGAGGCCGCGCATACGCCGTAAGGCCTGGAAGAGGTGAATACTGCTCTGATTGGACGAGAGGCCGCGCATACGCCTTAAGGCCGGGAAGAGGTGATTACTGCTCTGATTGGACGAGAGCCCGCGCATACGCCGTAAGGCCGGGAAGAGGTGATTACTGCTCTGATTGGACGAGAGCCCGCGCATACGCCGTAAGGCCGGGAAGAGGTGAATACTGCTCTGATTGGACGAGAGCCCGCGCATACGCCGTAAGGCCTGGAAGAGGTGAATACTGCTCTGATTGGACGAGAGCCCGCGCATACGCCGTAAGGCCTGGAAGAGGTGAATACTGTTCTGATTGGACGAGAGCCCGCGCATACGCCGTAAGGCCTGGAAGAGGTGATTACTGCTCTGATTGGACGAGAGGCCGCGCATACGCCGTAAGGCCGGGAAGAGGTGATTACTGCTCTGATTGGACGAGAGGCCGCGCATACGCCGTAAGGCCTGGAAGAGGTGAATACTGCTCTGATTGGACGAGAGCCCGCGCATATGCCGTAAGGCCGGGAAGAGGTGATTACTGCTCTGATTGGACGAGAGCCCGCGCATACGCCGTAAGGCCTGGAACAGGTGATTACTGCTCTGATTGGACGAGAGCCCGCACATACGCCGTAGGGCTGGGAAGAGGTCACGCTCCAGTACGGAGAGACGCACATCTGCAGTACCCAACACTGGCCTCTGGGTGTCTCCCCTCTAGTCTCCAGTATATAGTGAGGTGAGGTGCAGTTCCCCGGCAGGCCTCTGGGTGTCTCCCCTCTAGTCTCCAGTATATAGTAAGGTGAGGTGCAGTTCCCCGGCAGGCCACTGGGTGTCTCCCCTCTAGTCTCCAGTATATAGTGAGGTGAGGTGCAGTTCCCCGGCAGGCCACTGGGTGTCTCCCCTCTAGTCTCCAGTATATAGTAAGGTGAGGCGCAGTTCCCCGGCAGGCCACTGGGTGTCTCCTCTAGTCTCCAGTATATAGTGAGGTGATGTGCAGTTCCCCGGCAGGCCACTGGGTGTCTCCCCTCTAGTCTCCAGTATATAGTGAGGTGAGGTGCAGTTCCCCGGCAGGCCACTGGGTGTCTCTCCTCTAGTCTCCAGTATATAGTGAGGTGAGGTGCAGTTCCCCGGCAGGCCACTGGGTGTCTCCCCTCTAGTCTCCAGTATATAGTGAGGTGAGGTGCAGTTCCCCGGCAGGCCACTGGGTGTCTCCCCTCTAGTCTCCAGTATATAGTAAGGTGAGGCGCAGTTCCCCGGCAGGCCACTGGGTGTCTCTCCTCTAGTCTCCAGTATATAGTGAGGTGAGGCGCAGTTCCCCGGCAGGCCACTGGGTGTCTCTCCTCTAGTCTCCAGTATATAGTGAGGTGAGGCGCAGTTCCCCGGGCAGGCCACTGGGTGTCTCTCCTCTAGTCTCCAGTATATAGTGAGGTGAGGTGCAGTTCCCCGGCAGGCCACTGGGTGTCTCCCCTCTAGTCTCCAGTATATAGTGAGGTGAGGTGCAGTTCCCCGGCAGGCCACTGGGTGTCTCCCCTCTAGTCTCCAGTATATAGTGAGGTGAGGTGCAGTTCCCCGGCAGGCCACTGGGTGTCTCTCCTCTAGTCTCCAGTATATAGTGAGGTGAGGTGCAGTTCCCCAGCAGGCCGCTGGGTGTCTCCCCTCTAGTCTCCAGTATATAATGAGGTGAGGCGCAGTTCCCAGGCAGGCCACTGGGTGTCTCTCCTCTAGTCTCCAGTATATAGTGAGGTGAGGTGCAGTTCCCCGGCAGGCCACTGGGTGTCTCTCCTCTAGTCTCCAGTATATAGTAAGGTGAGGCACAGTTCCCCGGCAGGCCACTGGGTGTCTCTCCTCTAGTCTCCAGTATATAGTGAGGTGAGGTGCAGTTCCCCAGCAGGCCGCTGGGTGTCTCCTCTAGTCTCCAGTATATAGTGAGGTGAGGTGCAGTTCCCCGGCAGGCCACTGGGTGTCTCCCCTCTAGTCTCCAGTATATAGTGAGGTGAGGTGCAGTTCCCCGGCAGGCCACTGGGTGTCTCCTCTCCTCTAGTCTCCAGTATATAGGGAGGTGAGGTGCAGTTCTCCAGCAGGCCACTGGGTGTCTCCCCTCTAGTCTCTAGTATATAATGAGGTGAGGCGCAGTTCTCCAGCAGGCCGCTAGGTGTCGCCCTTTCTTAGTGTGGAGGCTGGAGAAGCTGCAGTAGCGGCCCCGGGATGCCGCCGCCGCCTCCCCGCTGATCGTTACACCGGGACATGGATCCGGGGGCCTCCGCCATCCTCGTCACCATCCTCAGCCTGATCCTGCAGCTCCAGCCCGGGACGCCCGAGGGTGAGTGTGAGGGGCGGGGGGGTATAGAGCTCCTATATAATGTATAGTATGTGCCTCACCCTGTGTCCAGGCTCCCGCATCTGTCCTCCTGGCTCCCTATAGGCGCCCTGTGCCGGGATACTGGGGGCAGAGGGGAGTATAGATGATGCCACCCGTGTGCCCGGATACCCCCCATCACATCACAGGTGACGGAAGAGAGGACCAATGGCTGCTGGGAACCCGGCATCACCTATAGAGACCTGGACCGCCCAGCGCACTGAGCTATATGTGCCACCCACTATATAATCCCTGATCTGTCTATAGATGTCACCCATTATCTAACCCCGGATGTCACCCACTATATCATCCCTGATGTGTCTATAGAGGTCACCCACTATATAATCCCAGATCTGTCTATAGATGTCACCCATTATCTAACCCCGGATGTCACCCACTATATCATCCCTGATGTGTCTATAGAGGTCACCCACTATATAATCCCAGATCTGTCTATAGATGTCACCCACTATATAATCCCTGGTGTCACCCACTATATGATTCTGGATGTGTCTATAGATGTCACCCACTATATAATCCCAGATCTGTCTATAGATGTCACCCACTATATAATCCCTGGTGTCACCCACTATATGATTCTGGATGTGTCTATAGATGTCACCCACTATATAATCCCGGATGTCACCCACTATATAATCCCGGCTGTGTCTGTAGATGTCACTAACTATATAATTCCATATGTTTCTGTAGATGTCACTCACTATATAATCCTGTATGTGTCTATAGATGTCACCCACTATATAATCCCGGATGTGTCTATAGATGTCACCCACTATATAATCCTGTATGTGTCTATAGATGTCACCCACTATATAATCCCGGGTGTGTCTATAGATGTCACCCACTATATAATCCCGGGTGTGTCTATAGATCTCACCCACTATATAATCCTGGATGTGGCTATAGATGTCACCCACTATATAATCCTGGATGTGGCTATAGATATCACCCGCTATATAATCCCAGGTGTGTCTATAGATGTCACCCACTATATAATCCTGGATGTGTCTATAGATATCACCCGCTATATAATCCCAGGTGTGTCTATAGGTGTCACCCACTATATAATCCTGGATGTGGCTATAGATGTCACCCACTATATAATCCCTGATGTGTCTATAGATGTCACCCACCATATAATCCCTGATGTGTCTATAGATGTCACCCACTATATAATCCCGGATGTCACCCACTATTTAATCCCTGATGTGTCTATAGATGTCACCCACTATATAATCCCGGATGTCACCCACTATATAATCCCTGATGTGTCTATAGATGTCACCCACTATATAATCCCTGATGTGTCTATAGATGTCACCCACTATATAATCCCGGATGTCACCCACTATATAATCCCGGATGTGTCTGTAGATGTCACCCACTATATAATCCCAGATGTGTCTATAGATGTCACCCACTATATAATTCCGGATGTTTCTATAGATGTCACCCACTATATAATCCCGGGTGTGTCTATAGATGTCACCCACTATATAATCCCGGAAGTCACCCACTATATAATCCCGGATGTCACCCACTATATAATCCCTGATGTGTCTATAGATGTCACCCACTATATAATCCCTGATGTTTCTATAGATGTCACCCACTATATAATCCCTGATGTCACCCACTATATAATCCCTGATGTCACCCACTATATAATCCCTGACGTGTCTATAGATGTCACCCACTATATAATCCCTGATGTCACCCACTATATAATCCCTGATGGTTCTATAGATGTCACCCACTATATAATCCCAGATGTCACCCACTATATAATCCCTGATGTCACCCACTATATAATCCCTGATGTCACCCACTATATAATCCCTGATGTGTCTATAGATGTCACCCACTATATAATCCCTGATGTCACCCACTATATAATCCCTGATGGTTCTATAGATGTCACCCACTATATAATCCCAGATGTCACCCACTATATAATCCCTGATGTCACCCACTATATAATCCCTGATGTCACCCACTATATAATCCCGGATGTGTCTATAGATGTCACCCACTATATAATCCTGGATGTCACCCACTATATAATCCCTTATGTGTCTATAGATTCAATTAGTGGACTTTCCGATCGATGCGGCTTTTATATCCCGTCGTGTCGCCTGAGTTGCGGTTTTGTCGGCTAATTGCAGAGATGACCCGGATCACATGACTCGCTCTGGTGTTTCACTTTAGGATAAGTCCAGTTGCCTTGATTTATTACGAAGGTAGAAAAGTGACATTCCATATCTATAGTAATGAGTCAGGTCAACTGGACTTTTATTCATTTTATTTTCTTGAAGGCATTTTGCGAGTCCTCCGGCTGTTTCTCTTTATCTGTAATAAGAAATCAATGCAACTGGACTTGCTGGAATTTTTTTGTACAGCTTTGCTAGCCATCCGAATGACTTTTTATATATGTAGTAACAACTCAAGGCAACTGGACTTGCTGTATTTTCCTTTGAAGGTGTTTCTTTAGTGATCCATATTTGTAGTAACAATTCAAGTCACCTGGACTTGCTGTATTTGTTTTCCTGAACAGCTTTGCTAGCCATCCAACTGACTTTGTATATATGTAGTAATAAGTCAAGTCAACTGGACTTGCTGTATTTTGTTCTTAAACAGTTTAGCTAGCCATCGTACTGGCTTTCTTTATCCTTAGTAATAATTCAAGCCAACTGGACTTGCTGGATTTTCTTTAACATCTTTGCTTGCCATCCGAATGTATTTTTCTATCCGTAATAAGTCAGGACTTTTTTTTTTAAGATGCTTTGCTAGTCATCCAACCGGCTACAATTATCTTTAGTGATGAATCAAGGCAACTGGACTTGCTGTATTTTTCTCTCTGTGAACACTATAGCTATAGTAATAAATCAGGGCGACTGGACTTGCTGAATTTTTCTCTCTGAACACTATGTCTATAGTAATAAATCAAGGCGACTGGACTTGCTGTAGGAGTGTGGCTACACTGGGCCTTGCAGCGGAGGAGCAGCAGTTGTGCTGTGGAGATTCTCCCGACGTTTCGGCTCTCGGGAGGCCGGAGGCTCCATTTGTCTATTTACCATCACAGAGCCTATTAGTGTCAGTGATGAGTGTGAGCTCTGCTCCCCGGGGGGCGGGGCCTTGGAGCGTGTGAGCGTTCCCCGGGGGGCGGGGCCTTGGAGCGTGTGAGCGTTCCCCGGGGGGCGGGGCCTTGGAGCGCGTGAGAGCGAGAGGAAGGCGCTGAGCAAGAAACGCCGCATCATGTGACCTGGAAAAAGCCCAGCAGCTATTCCTTCCTTTCCGCGTGCCATCCGGCGCTCCCCAACCCTCAATACTCTCATAAGCCTGTAACTCGGGACCCAGCATCCCCCGGGACACACACACATAGTAATAAGTCAGGGCAACTGGACTTGCTGTATTTTTACTTGCTAATCATCCAACTGTTTTTCTATATCTTTAGTGCTAGCAAGTAAAAGACTAGCAAGTAAAAACACAGCAAGTCCAGTTGCTTTGATTTAGTACAATAGATAAAGTGTTCAGAGAGAAAAACACAGCAAGTCCAGTTGCCTTGATTTATTACTATAGATATAGTGTTCAGAGAGAATAATACAGCAAGTCCAGTTGCTTTGATTCATTACTAAAGATATAGAAAACCAGTTGGGTGATTATCAAGTAAAAACACAGCAAGTTCAGTTGCCTTAAATTATTACTGTAGATCTAAAACATGGATGCACAACCTGTGGCCCGGGGGACGCATGCGGCCCACGCTGCCCTCACTTGCGGCCCCCAGCGCCCCTCAGTAAGCTGAGCTTTCCTTGCAGTGCCAGCGAATGACCAGTAGAGGGCAGCGTATCTCCTAAGCAGAAAGTGGGTCACCAATAAACTTCTCTGTAGAGGTGGATGACACACTGGAGTGGTGCCTGGAGATGCCAGCATACCTGTGCTCACAGCTTTCCTACTTAACTGTACTCATTGTACCTCTACTTACCTCTTCCCTCCTTGTTTCAGGTTACCTCTGCTTCCCTCTACCTATCTCTCTCCACTTCACCTCTACCCATCGCTTCTCTTCCTATCTCACCTCTACCCATCACTTCTCTTCCTATCTCACCTCTACCCATCGCTTCTCTTCCTATCTCACCTCTACCCATCGCTTCTCTTACTCTCTCACCTCTACCGATCACTTCTCTTACTATCTCACCTCTACCCCTCACTTCTCTTACTATCTCACCTCTGCCCATCGCTTCTCTTACTATCTCACCTCTACCCCTCACTTCTCTTCCTATCTCACCTCTACCCATCGCTTCTCTTCCTATCTCACCTCTACCCATCGCTTCTCTTACTCTCTCACCTCTACCGATCACTTCTCTTACTATCTCACCTCTACCCATCACTTCTCTTACTATCTCACCTCTACCCATCGCTTCTCTTACTATCTCACCTCTACCCATCGCTTCTCTTCCTATCTCACCTCTACCCATCGCTTCTCTTACTCTCTCACCTCTACCGATCACTTCTCTTACTATCTCACCTCTACCCCTCACTTCTCTTACTATCTCACCTCTACCCCTCACTTCTCTTCCTATCTCACCTCTACCCCTCACTTCTCTTCCTATCTCACCTCTACCCATCACTTCTCTTACTATCTCACCTCTACCCCTCACTTCTCTTACTATCTCACCTCTACCCCTCACTTCTCTTCCTATCTCACCTCTACCCCTCACTTCTCTTCCTATCTCACCTCTACCCCTCACTTCTCTTCCTATCTCACCTCTACCCATCACTTCTCTTACTATCTCACCTCTACCCATCACTTCTCTTACTAATTCACCTCTACCCATCACTTCTCTTCCTATCTCACCTCTACCCATCACTTCTCTTCCTATCTCACCTCTACCCCTCACTTCTCTTACTATCTCACCTCTACCCATCACTTCTCTTCCTATCTCACCTCTACCCATCACTTCTTTTCCTATCTCACCTCTACCCCTCACTTCTCTTCCTATCTCACCTCTACCCCTCACTTCTCTTACTAATTCACCTCTACCCATCACTTCTCTTCCTATCTCACCTCTACCCATCACTTCTCTTCCTATCTCACCTCTACCCATCACTTCTCTTACTATCTCACCTCTACCCATCACTTCTCTTACTATCTCACCTCTACCCATCACTTCTCTTACTATCTCACCTCTACTCATCACTTCTCTTACTATCTCACCTCTACCCCTCACTTCTCTTCCTATCTCACCTCTACCCATCACTTCTCTTACTATCTCACCTCTACCCATCACTTCTCTATCTCACCTCTACCCATCACTTCTCTTACTATCTCACCTCTGCCCATCACTTCTCTTACTATCTCACCTCTACCCATCACTTCTCTTACTATCTCACCTCTACCCATCACTTCTCTTACTATCTCACCTCTACCCATCACTTCTCTTACTATCTCACCTCTACCCCTCACTTCTCTTACTATCTCACCTCTACCCCTCACTTCTCTTCCTATCTCACCTCTACCCCTCACTTCTCTTCCTATCTCACCTCTACCCATCACTTCTCTTACTATCTCACCTCTACCCCTCACTTCTCTTACTATCTCACCTCTACCCCTCACTTCTCTTCCTATCTCACCTCTACCCCTCACTTCTCTTCCTATCTCACCTCTACCCCTCACTTCTCTTCCTATCTCACCTCTACCCATCACTTCTCTTACTATCTCACCTCTACCCATCACTTCTCTTACTAATTCACCTCTACCCATCACTTCTCTTCCTATCTCACCTCTACCCATCACTTCTCTTCCTATCTCACCTCTACCCCTCACTTCTCTTACTATCTCACCTCTACCCATCACTTCTCTTCCTATCTCACCTCTACCCATCACTTCTCTTCCTATCTCACCTCTACCCCTCACTTCTCTTCCTATCTCACCTCTACCCCTCACTTCTCTTACTATCTCACCTCTACCCATCACTTCTCTTACTATCTCACCTCTACCCATCACTTCTCTTACTATCTCACCTCTACTCATCACTTCTCTTACTATCTCACCTCTACCCCTCACTTCTCTTCCTATCTCACCTCTACCCATCACTTCTCTTACTATCTCACCTCTACCCATCACTTCTCTATCTCACCTCTACCCATCACTTCTCTTACTATCTCACCTCTGCCCATCACTTCTCTTACTATCTCACCTCTACCCATCAATTCTCTTACTATCTCACCTTTACCTATCACTTCTCTTACTATCTCACCTCTACCCATCACTTCTCTTACTATCTCACCTCTACCCATCACTTCTCTTACTATCTCACCTCTACCCATCACTTCTCTTACTATCTCACCTCTACCCCTCACTTCTCTTACTATCTCGCCTCTACCCATCACTTCTCTTACTATCTCACCTCTACCCATCACTTCTCTTACTATCTCACCTCTACCCATCACTTCTCTTATTATCTCACCTCTACCCATCACTTCTCTTCCTATCTCACCTTTACCCATCACTTCTCTTATTATCTCACCTCTGCCCATCACTTCTCTTACTATCTCACCTCTACCCATCACTTCTCTTATTATCTCACCTCTACCCATCACTTCTCTTACTATCTCACCTCTACCCATCACTTCTCTTACTATCTCACCTCTACCCATCACTTCTCTTACTATCTCACCTCTACCCATCACTTCTCTTATTATCTCACCTCTACCCATCACTTCTCTTACTATCTCACCTCTACCCATCACTTCTCTTACTACTCTTACTATCTCACCTCTACCCATCACTTCTCTTACTATCTCACCTCTACCCATCACTTCTCTTACTATCTCACCTCTGCCCATCACTTCTCTTATTATCTCACCTGTACCCATCACTTCTCTTACTATCTCACCTCTACCCATCACTTCTCTTACTATCTCACCTGTACCCATCACTTCTCTTACTATCTCACCTTTACCCATCACTTCTCTTACTATCTCACCTGTACCCATCACTTCTCTTACTATCTCACCTCTACCCATCACTTCTCTTACTATCTCGCCTCTACCCATCACTTCTCTTACTATCTCACCTCTACCCATCACTTCTCTTACTATCTCACCTCTACCCATCACTTCTCTTATTATCTCACCTCTACCCATCACTTCTCTTCCTATCTCACCTTTACCCATCACTTCTCTTATTATCTCACCTCTGCCCATCACTTCTCTTACTATCTCACCTCTACCCATCACTTCTCTTATTATCTCACCTCTACCCATCACTTCTCTTACTATCTCACCTCTACCCATCACTTCTCTTACTATCTCACCTCTACCCATCACTTCTCTTACTATCTCACCTCTACCCATCACTTCTCTTACTATCTCACCTCTACCCATCACTTCTCTTATTATCTCACCTCTACCCATCACTTCTCTTACTATCTCACCTCTACCCATCACTTCTCTTACTACTCTTACTATCTCACCTCTACCCATCACTTCTCTTACTATCTCACCTCTACCCATCACTTCTCTTACTATCTCACCTCTGCCCATCACTTCTCTTATTATCTCACCTCTACCCATCACTTCTCTTACTATCTCACCTCTACCCATCACTTCTCTTACTATCTCACCTCTACCCATCACTTCTCTTACTATCTCACCTCTACCCATCACTTCTCTTACTATCTCACCTCTACCCATCACTTCTCTTACTATCTCACCTCTACCCATCACTTCTCTTCCTATCTCACCTTTACCCATCACTTCTCTTATTATCTCACCTCTGCCCATCACTTCTCTTACTATCTCACCTCTACCCATCACTTCTCTTATTATCTCACCTCTACCCATCACTTCTCTTACTATCTCACCTCTACCCATCACTTCTCTTACTATCTCACCTCTACCCATCACTTCTCTTACTATCTCACCTCTACCCATCACTTCTCTTATTATCTCACCTCTACCCATCACTTCTCTTACTATCTCACCTCTACCCATCACTTCTCTTACTACTCTTACTATCTCACCTCTACCCATCACTTCTCTTACTATCTCACCTCTACCCATCACTTCTCTTACTATCTCACCTCTGCCCATCACTTCTCTTATTATCTCACCTGTACCCATCACTTCTCTTACTATCTCACCTCTACCCATCACTTCTCTTACTATCTCACCTGTACCCATCACTTCTCTTACTATCTCACCTTTACCCATCACTTCTCTTACTATCTCACCTGTACCCATCACTTCTCTTACTATCTCACCTCTACCCATCACTTCTCTTACTATCTCGCCTCTACCCATCACTTCTCTTACTATCTCACCTCTACCCATCACTTCTCTTACTATCTCACCTCTACCCATCACTTCTCTTATTATCTCACCTCTACCCATCACTTCTCTTCCTATCTCACCTTTACCCATCACTTCTCTTATTATCTCACCTCTGCCCATCACTTCTCTTACTATCTCACCTCTACCCATCACTTCTCTTATTATCTCACCTCTACCCATCACTTCTCTTACTATCTCACCTCTACCCATCACTTCTCTTACTATCTCACCTCTACCCATCACTTCTCTTACTATCTCACCTCTACCCATCACTTCTCTTACTATCTCACCTCTACCCATCACTTCTCTTATTATCTCACCTCTACCCATCACTTCTCTTACTATCTCACCTCTACCCATCACTTCTCTTACTACTCTTACTATCTCACCTCTACCCATCACTTCTCTTACTATCTCACCTCTACCCATCACTTCTCTTACTATCTCACCTCTGCCCATCACTTCTCTTATTATCTCACCTCTACCCATCACTTCTCTTACTATCTCACCTCTACCCATCACTTCTCTTACTATCTCACCTCTACCCATCACTTCTCTTACTATCTCGCCTCTGTCCATCGCTTCTCTTATCTCACCTTTGCCCACCTCTTTCCTACTTACCTGTGCTTATTTTACCTGTGCCTACCTGTACTCACCTCTTCCCGCCTTGTCTCAGGTTACCTCCACTCCCCTCTACATATCTCTTTTAACCTTTTATCACCCATCACGTCTCTGCTCACCTCTTCCTATCTCCCCCTACCCACCTCACCTATGTCCATTGCTTCTCTTACCATCTCACCTCTGCCCAGCTCCTAAGGGGCAGTTGTGGCCTAGAGGTAAGGGGAGCGTACTTGTGACCTGGGGGTGGCAGGATTGAACCCCGATCTATGCATTAAACCGCACCGTCAGCATCATTTAATGAAAAGCCCAAACCCTTAAAAAACTATTACCCAGCATCTAAAATGAATATATTTGACGCTTTAGTTACTTACCTTTATTCTTTCCCCCACTGGGCAGCAACTCTGTTCAGGACATTAGGATACGGGCGCCGCCATCTTGGCTCAGTAGCATCACATACTGAGGAGGGGAGTGGGGGGTGGTGTTATAGCTGTGCTTTGCACAGACAGAGCAGAGCTGGGGTCAGAAAAAGGTCAGCAATCCCACAATGCAGAGCGGCACAGTCATAAGACACTTCCTGTTTGCAGGCTGCCTGATGCTCCATGAACCCCCATATTGGATGTTTAAAGGCTCAGAAAATGCAATAGATACAAGTAGGATGATTTTAATGTGAGCAATCTATATGTACAGGGGGGGAAACATACAAGATAGGCTCTTATTCAGGGTGAAGGTCCAGTTTAATTATTTTATTATTCATTAATTTATTACCTCCCCTCTTCCCCAAATGGAAAGTGGACCAAAACCTACGGCAGTCGGCCTGGGAATCTAGAAGATTCTGGAGCCGATCGATTCCATCCCCCCAGGGCATCGAAAATCGGGATGCTCCGCTGTGTGAAACCCCCCCAGGTCGCCCATAAACTCACCTTCTTTCCCGGTCCAGTGGCGCATGCGCGACCCACTGCCGCATCCCCGCTATCCCTCTAGCAGGGCGCATGCCCGTGCCAGGCATTTGTGAATGGCCGGTGTGGGCACGCTCCCTGTTAGAGGGAAGCAGGGGATGCGGCCGTCGTTGCACTCGGAGCCGTTCGCCTCCGAGCACGCTGATTGGATGAGAGGCTGCGCATGGACCGGGAAGAGGTGAGTTGGCTTCGGCGTTCTGGGGGGTTTCACACAGCGGGGAATCACCGATCAGGGTGCCCCGGGGGAAAGGACCAAAACCCAGGATAGTCTAAATCCTGGGTTTTGGTCTGCTTTAACCTCTGCTGAAATGATCTTTTCCTGCCCCACCTCTGCCCACTCCTCCTCACCTCCCCTACCCACCTCTGGTCACCTGACTTCTTCCACTTCCTTTCCTCCCGCCTCTTCCTGCCACCTCTGGTCACCTGACTTCTTCCACTTCCTTTCCCCCCGCCTCTTCCTGCCACCTCTGGTCACCTGACTTCTTCCACTTCTTTTCCTCCCGCCTCTTCCTGCCACCTCTGGTCACCTGACTTCTTCCACTTCCTTTCCCCCCGCCTCTTCCTGCCACCTCTGGTCACCTGACTTCTTCCACTTCCTTTCCCCCACCTCTTCCTGCCACCTCTGGTCACCTGACCTCTTGCACTTCCTTTCCCCCCGCCTCTTCCTGCCACCTCTGGTCACCTGACTTCTTCCACTTCTTTTCCACCCGCCTCTTCCTGCCACCTCTGGTCACCTGACTTCTTCCACTTCTTTTCCACCCGCCTCTTCCTGCCACCTCTGGTCACCTGACCTCTTGCACTTCCTTTCCCCCACCTCTTCCTGCCACCTCTGGTCACCTTACCTCTTGCACTTTCTTTCCCCCGCCTCTTCCTGCCACCTCTGGTCACCTGACCTCTTGCACTTCCTTTCCCCTGCCTCTTCCTGCCACCTCTGGTCACCTGACTTCTTCCACTTCCTTTCCCCCGCCTCTTCCTGCCACCTCTGGTCACCTGACTTCTTCCACTTCCTTTCCCCCCGCCTCTTCCTGCCACCTCTGGTCACCTGACCTCTTGCACTTTCTTTCCCCCGCCTCTTCCTGCCACCTCTGGTCACCTGACCTCTTGCACTTTCTTTCCCCCACCTCTTCTTGCCACCTCTGGTCACCTGACTTCTTCCACTTCATGCCCCCTCGCCTCTTCCTGCCACCTCTGGTCACCTGACCTCTTGCACTTCCTTTCCTCCGCCTCTTCCTGCCACCTCTGGTCACCTGACCTCTTGCACTTCCTTTCCCCCGCCTCTTCCTGCCACCTCTGGTCACCTTACCTCTTGCACTTCCTTTCCCTCGCCTCTTCCTGCCACCTCTGGTCACCTGACCTCTTGCACTTCCTTTCCCCGCCTCTTCCTGTCACCTCTGGTCACCTGACTTCTTCCACTTCCTTTCCTCAGCCTCTTCCTACCACCTCTGGTCACCTGACTTCTTCCACTTCATGTCCCCCCACCTCTTCCTGCCACTTCTGGTCACCTGACCTCTTGCACTTTCTTTCCCCCGCCTCTTCCTGCCACCTCTGGTCACCTGACTTCTTCCACTTCATGTCCCCCCACCTCTTCCTGCCACTTCTGGTCACCTTACCTCTTGCACTTTCTTTCCCCCGCCTCTTCCTGCCACCTCTGGTCACCTGACTTCTTCCACTTCATGTCCCCCCCACCTCTTCCTGCCACCTCTGGTCACCTGACCTCTTGCGCTTCCTTTCCCCCGCCTCTTCCTGCAACCTCTGGTCACCTGACCTCTACCACCTACTTTCTTCCCGCCTCTTCCTGTCACCTTTGCATATACATAAAGGCATTAGCAGCTTACATTTTATTCGCGGCCCCTTGAAATGGAACAAAAAGACAATGTGGCCAAAAAAAGGTTGTGTCCCCTGCTCTAGAATGACACCTAGAAAACTAGCAAAACATCTTCAATAAAAAGAAACACAGCAAGTCCAGTTGCCCTGAATTATTACTGTAGAGCTAAAAGTCCAGTCGGATTGCTTGGGAAACCATCAAAAAATGATACGGCAAGTCCAGTTGCCTTGATTTATTACTACAGATATAGAATGGCACCTAGATAATTAGCAAAACATCTGTAAGGAAAAAAAAAATCTGGCAAGTCCATTTGCCTTGACTTAGTACCACAGATACAGAATAAAGTCGGATGACTAGCGAAACTGTTTAAGAAAGTATATACAGCAAGTCCAGTTGCTGGACTTGCAGATCTGCAGCAATAAATGATTAATTTGCCTATTCAAAGTGTTTCTATTGTTGTAACTGTTACATATCTCCTATCCATCCCTCAATGAGGGGGCGTGGCTTCATCCATCCCTCAATAAGGAGGCGTGGCTTCATCCATCCCTCAATGAGGGGTGTGGCTTAATCCAACCCTCAATGAGGGGGCATGGCTTCATAAATCCCTCAATGTTGGGGCGTGGTCTCATCAATCCCTCAATAAGGGGGAGTGGCCTAATTTAACAAACGTCCCCCTTTCCCACCCTGAGAAGTTGGTAGGTATGCATTATATTTAACATGAATAAGGAGCTTCGGACGGAGTTCTGCTTTAAGTAGGTTCTACCCTCTCGTCGCTTTATCCGCAATGAAGT
This sequence comes from Gastrophryne carolinensis, assembly GCA_027917425.1. NCBI lineage: Eukaryota > Metazoa > Chordata > Amphibia > Anura > Microhylidae > Gastrophryne > Gastrophryne carolinensis. The sequence goes on along the minus strand of CM051238.1, from coordinate 7,290,514 downwards.
TTTTGCCCGGAGTTGCGCTTTACATAGCGTCGGTGTCTCAGCCCTGGGGAGCGCCGCGCATGCGCGCCGGATGGTTCCAATTAGCTGCTGTCCGCGTTTCCTGTTGCCACTCGCGGAGGATGAAACAGGGAACAGGCGCGTGGCCAGACCAAGGGCTGGAAATTATCATCGCGGCCCCGGGACCCCCAAACATGGCGGCAGCGCGCCCCCGCTGGCCGGATTCATTATCCGCGCGAGACGCATTATTCTTATGCCGGTGCATCGGAGGTTAAATGTCACATGATCTGTTTGGCATGTCATGCGATCGTCCTTTTTAATATTTTAAAGGGGACCTTTCGCGGCTCACCGGTCTCCCGGCGTTAGCCCTGGTGTCGCACCCGGGGTGGAGAGCGGAACCCGCGCCCTCTGTCTGGGAGCTTCTTAAAGGGTACCTACACCCTTAAAGGGACACCTGTGGTTCATAGGAGGAACCGTGATGGAATTACTTGATTTCCTTTGTGGTGTATAAGACAAAGGGCATGATTAATGAAGGGATAGCGGCAGGTAGTGCCTGTACAGCGGCAGGCAGCGGCAGGTGAACGCCGGACACGGCAGCAATTACACATTTATGAAGCCGAATCTGGTGAGCGACTGGGATAACGCCATTTAGCGTCCGATTCATCATTATTCCAGGCTCAGCGTACAGCCCCGGCGTTCAGCCTTGCAGAGCGCCAGGTCTTACCTGTCGCTACCTGGCGCTCTCCCATACATTTTTATGGACCATCCTTAAATCCATTTCCTGATCCCAAGATTTCTCAAATCTTTCTGACATTTATCCTGGGCTAGAAAATGAAATTTTTGAAAACTTTTTTGATTAATAATATTTTTATGCAGAATTGTCCTCACATGTCTGGTATTAAAGTGTTCATGTTACAATGTTATAACAATGTCATTCCATATGTTTTCGCTTTGTTACTGGTGGATACATGTTCATAAACAGCCTTTAATCACACAGCCTCTGGCGCTCTGGGCTACAACTACCCGATTTTGAGCGCCGGCGATGTTTGAGGCTGTTTTTGAGTCAGTCGCACTGAGCTGGCTTTACGGTTCACTCCCATACAGCGTAGTACTGCGAATCACACATCATATTCATCAATGACGGCCAGCGACTGAGACGCTCTGAAACAAGATCCATGGCTGAGCACAGCGCCTACTAGCGGTCGCACTGAAATCCTCGCTACAGACGCTCATCTGTTGTGCTGGCGTTAGTAATGAATCGGCCTGTTAGCCCCTCCCTTCTTTTCTCAATGGAAGACAATAGGGCGGCAGCCGCAGGTAATTCCATCATGGCTGCTCCCATGAACCACAAGAGGTATTTAAACTTGATTGGCCCTTTAAAGTGGACCAAAACCCACGCCCCGACGGCCCTGAAATCTATAAGATTTCCCATAACAGTGAGACGCCGACACCAGGAGGACCCATAACAGTGACAAACTGACACCAGGGGGTCCCATAACAGTGACAAACTGACACCAGGGGGTCCCATAACAGTGACAAACTGACACCAGGGGGTCCCATAACAGTGACACGCTGACACCAGGGGGTCCCATAACAGTGACAAACTGACACCAGGGGGTCCCATAACAGTGACAAACTGACACCAGGGGGTCCCATAACAGTGACACGCTGACACCAGGGGGACCCATAACAGTGACACGTGGTCATTGTAATCCTTGTCCTTTAAGCTTGCAATCCACAGGTTCCTCATCAGGGACCCTGCAAAGGCTCCACCAGCAGCACTGTTAATAATTGATAATAGCGGAGCTCCGGGAAATTCCGACTGTCCAGTGGAGTGTGATGAACACGCTGTGCTGCACACCCTGACACTGATCCCCCACCGGCCCGCTGCCATTAACCCTGCCATTTAATCTGCAGGACACCCAATCCCTTACCTGCCTGCTGCCATTAACCCTTCTCATCCCTGACAGTAATCTGCAGGGTTAATGGCGGCAGGCAGGTGAGGGATTGGTGCCAAGGAACAGAGTCCTGCAGATTATCTGACACCATTAACCCCCTTCTTATACCCGGTGATAATCTGCAGGACTCAGATCCCTTACCTGCCTGCTGCTATAAACCCTTCTTATACCCGGTGATAATCTGCAGGACTCAGATCCCTTACCTGCCTGCTTCTATGAACCCTCCCTATACCCGGTGATTATCTGCAGGGCACAGATCCCTTACCTGCCTGCTGCTATAAAACCTTCTTATACCCGGTGATAATCTGCAGGACTAAGATCCCTTACCTGCCTGCTTCTATAAACCCTTCTTATACCCGGTGATAATCTGCAGGACACAGATCCCTTACCTGCCTGCTTCTATAAACCCTTCTTATACCCGGTGATAATCTGCAGGACTCAGATCCCTTACCTGCCTGCTTCTATAAACCCTCCCTATACCCGGTGATAATCCGCAGGACACAGATCCCTTACCTGCCTGCTTCTATAAACCCTCTTTATACTCGGCGATAATCTGCAGGACACAGATCCCTTACCTGCCTGCTTCTATAAACCCTTCTTATACCCGGTGATAATCTGCAGGACTCAGATCCCTTACCTGCCTGCTTCTATAAACCCTCCCTATACCCGGTGATAATCCGCAGGACACAGATCCCTTACCTGCCTGCTTCTATAAACCCTCTTTATACTCGGCGATAATCTGCAGGACACAGATCCCTTACCTGCCTGCTTCTATAAACCCTTCTTATACCGGTGATAATTTGCAGGACTCAGATCCCTTACCTGCCTGCTTCTATGAACCCTCCCTATACCCGGTGATAATCCGCAGGACACAGATCCCTTACCTGCCTGCTTCTATGAACCCTCCCTATACCCGGTGATAATCCGCAGGACACAGATCCCTTACCTGCCTGCTTCTATGAACCCTCCCTATACCCGGTGATAATCTGCAGGACACAGATCCCTTACCTGCCTGCTTCTATAAACCCTCCCTATACCCGGTGATAATCTGCAGGACACAGATCCCTTACCTGCCAACTGCTATAAACACTCTTTATACTCGGCGATAATCTGCAGGACACAGATCCCTTACCTGCCTGCTTCTATAAACCCTCTTTATACTCGGCGATAATCTGCAGGACACAGATCCCTTACCTGCCTGCTGCTATAAACCCTTCTTATACCCGGTGATAATCTGCAGGACACAGATCCGTTACCTGCCTGCTGCTATAAACCCTTCTTATACCCGGTGATAATCTGCAGGACACAGATCCCTTACCTGCCTGCTTCTATAAACCCTCCTTATACCCGGTGATAATCTGCAGGACACAGATCCCTTACCTGCCTGCTTCTATAAACCCTCCTTATACCCGGTGATAATCTGCAGGACTCAGATCCCTTACCTGCCTGCTTCTATAAACCCTTCTTATACCCGGTGATAATCTGCAGGACACAGATCCCTTACCTGCCTGCTTCTATAAACCCTTCTTATACCCAGTGATAATCTGCAAGACACAGATCCCTTACCTGCCTGCTTCTATAAACCCTCCTTATACCCGGTGATAATCTGCAGGACTCAGATCTCTTACCTGCCTGCTTCTATAAACCCTCCTTATACCCGGTGATAATCTGCAGGACTCAGATCCCTTACCTGCCTGCTGCTATAAACCCTTCGTATACCCGGTGATAATCTGCAGGACACAGATCCCTTACCTGCCTGCTTCTATAAACCCTTCTTATACCCGGTGATAATCTGCAGGACTCAGATCCCTTACCTGCCTGCTTCTATAAACCCTCCTTATACCCGGTGATAATCTGCAGGACTCAGATCCCTTACCTGCCTGCTTCTATAAATCCTCCTTATACCCGGTGATAATCTGCAGGACTCAGATCCCTTACCTGCCTGCTGCTATAAACCCTTCGTATACCCGGTGATAATCTGCAGGACACAGATCCCTTACCTGCCTGCTTCTATAAACCCTCCTTATACCCGGTGATAATCTGCAGGACTCAGATCCCTTACCTGCCTGCTTCTATAAATCCTCCTTATACCCGGTGATAATCTGCAGGACTCAGATCCCTTACCTGCCTGCTGCTATAAACCCTTCGTATACCCGGTGATAATCTGCAGGACACAGATCCCTTACCTGCCTGCTTCTATAAACCCTCCTTATACCCGGTGATAATCTGCAGAACTCAGATCCCTTACCTGCCTGCTTGTATAAACCCTCCCTATACCCGGTGATAATCTGCAGGACACAGATCCCTTACCTGCCTGATTCTATGAACCCTCCTTATACCCGGTGATAATCTGCAGGACTCAGATCCCTTACCTGCCTGCTGCTATAAACCCTTCTTATACCCGGTGATAATCTGCAGGACTCAGATCCCTTACCTGCCTGCTGCTATAAACCCTTCTTACACCCAGTGATAATCTGCAGGACTCTGGCTGTGTGCTCTCAGAGTCCTGCAGAGAACTCAAGTCACAGTTTTTTTGCTGAGCCTTGTCCTGTATATCGCGCCAGTATATGTCAGTGACATTCAATAGGGTCTGTCGCGTTAGAGCCTTTACCCACTAGATACACAGCTGTGAATATTTGTGTGATATCGGATAATCCGCCGCCCGCAGTGTAGAATGGGAACAGTGCCGCTAATAGTTGGCGAGACAGTTGTTGTTTTTATATCTGGAGCTCTCTATTTAGGTGCCTGCCGTCTCTTTTTACCCCCACCCGAAGGGGGTATGTGAAGATTGGGGGGGGGGGGGGGGGGTCTCCGGGGTTTGGAGGTCTGCACTTGAATGCTATGCCAGGCACAGGCCACATGTCACATAAGGAGCCCCACAGTGTCTCCCATCTGCTGCAAGCTGATTGGTCCTGCTTGCCCCGCTGTCAAGCCCCTCCTCCAGCTCCATACCTGGCTTAGCTTTTCAGCCAGGCAGTAGGTCACCAATGGCTGCGCATGTATTTTTCCATTAATGTGGACCAAAACTCATATAAATAAGCCGGGCCCCCTTTAAAGCGGACCAAAACCCAGGATTTTGGTCCTCTCCCCCGGGGCACCCCGATCAGAGGTACCCCGATGTGTGAAACCACCCCAGATCGCCGAAGCCAACTCACCTCTTCCTGGTCCCACGGCGCGTCTAAGAGCAGTGTCTCTAACGGCCGCATCCTCCGCTTCCCTCTAGCAGTGCGATACCCATGCCAGGCATTTGTGTTAGAGGGAGGCAGAGGATGCGGCCGACAGAGCCGCTGCTCAGACTCTCGGTGGGACCGGGAAGAGGTGAGCTGGGTTCGGGCATCCTGGGGGGGTTTCAAACCCAGGACCAAAACCCAGGATAGGCAAAACTACTGACTATCCTGGGTTTTGGGTTTAGGGTATTGTTCCTCTATGCGGCGGTATCCCAGATCGGGATGCCCCGCTGCATGTATCCCCCGCAGGTCGCCCCATACACTCGTCTTCCTGTTGCTCCGACGGTGCAGACTCCAGGGGGTCGCTCATCCAATCAGCACACTCGCTTTCACTCAGTTCCCTTCGGCTACGCCGAGCTGCGCCGAAGGGAGCCGACAACCGCATTCCCCCGCTCATCTCCTAGCCATGGCGCCTGTGCCGCACATTCAGAAAAGCCGGGTGTGGGTGCGCGCACAGCTTTAGATAATCGGGGACGCGGCTGAAACGCAGAGACACGGCGAGGGCACTGGGAAAAGGTGAGTGAATTGAGGCTTCCTGTGTGGTCTTACACAGCCCAATTCGGGATGCCCCAAGGAGTGGAAGACTCCAGGACCTGCAAAGTTCCTCTTTAATCCGGACCTTCACCATGATTTATTGAAAAGCCCAAACCCTTATAAAACGATTCCCCAGCATCTAATATTAATATATTTTAAGTTTTTAGTCCCTTACTTATTATTCTTTCCCCCACTGGGCTGCAACTCTGTTCAGGACTTTAGGATATGGGCGCCGGCATCTTGACTCAGTAGCATCACACTTACTAAGGAGAGGAGAGCGGGATAAAGTGCAGGGGGGCCGGGTTATAGCTGTGCTTTGCACAAACAGAGCAGAGCTGGGGTCAGGAAAAGGACAGCAATCCCAGAATGCAGAGCAGCACAGTCAGAAGGCACTTCCTGTTTGCAGGCTGCCTGATGCTCCATGAGCCGCCATCTTGGATGTTTAAAGGCTCAGAACATGCAGTAGATGCAGGTAGGATGATTTTTAATGTGGGCAATCTGTATGTACAGGGTGTGGGAAACATATAAGATAGGCTCTTATTCAGGGTGAGGGTCTGGATTAATGTGTGCAATCTGTATGTACAGGGGGGAAACATATAAGATAGGCTCTTATTCAGGGTGAGGGTCTGGATTAATGTGGGCAATCTGTATGTACAGGGGGGGAAACATATAAGATAGACTCTTATTCAGGGTGAAGGTCCGGATTAATGTGAGCAATCTGTATGTACAGGGGGGAAACATATAAGATAGGCTCTTATTCAGGGTGAGGGTCTGGATTAATGTGTGCAATCTGTATGTACAGGGGGGAAACATATAAGATAGGCTCTTATTCAGGGTGAGGGTCTGGATTAATGTGTGCAATCTGTATGTACAGGGGGGAAACATATAAGATAGGCTCTTATTCAGGGTGAGGGTCCGGATTAATGTGGGCAATCTGTATGTACAGGGGGGAAACATATAAGATAGGCTCTTATTCAGGTTGAGGGTCTGGATTAATGTGTGCAATCTGTATGTACAGGGGGGAAACATATAAGATAGACTCTTATTCAGGGTGAAGGTCCGGATTAATGTGAGCAATCTGTATGTACAGGGTGTGGGAAACATATAAGATACACTCTTATTCAGAGTGAAGATCCGGATTAATGTGAGCAATCTGTATGTACAGGGTGTGGGAAACATATAAGATAGACTCTTATTCAGGGTGAAGGTCCGGATTAATGTGAGCAATCTGTATGTACAGGGTGTGGGAAACATATAAGATACACTCTTATTAAGAGTGAAGGTCTGGATTAATGTGAGCAATCTGTATGTACAGGGGGGGGGAAACATATAAGAAAGGCTCTTATTCGGGGTGAAGGGCCATTTTAAATGTAACCAAAACCCAGGAATTTCACTTACCAGGGTCCACATTACAGGGACATCCTTGGTGTGTGAAACCCATGTGATCACCTATTTACTCACTTCGCTCCATGCTCCCACCGCGCATGTGCGTACTCAGAATTTACCACCGTGCATAATTATGCACGGCAAGGAGGTCTCAATGGAACCAACTGCCGGGCACCTTCCACTGGCGCCTCCTGCCTCCAGACATTCAAGAGATCCTTCACTCTGAATAAGAGCCTATCTTATATGTTTCCCACACCCTGTACATACAGATTGCCCACATTAATCCAGACCTTCACCCTGAATAAGAGCCTATCTTATATGTCTCCCACACCCTGTACATACAGATTGCCCACATTAAAAATCATCCTACCTGCATCTACTGCATGTTATGAGCCTTTAAACATCCAAGATGGCGGCTCATGGAGCATCAGGCAATCTGCAAACAGGTATTGCCTTCTGGCTGTGCTGCTCTGCATTCTGGGATGCTGACCTTTTCCTGACTCCAGCTCTGCTCTGTCTGAGCAAAGCACAGCTATAACCCCGCCCCCTTGCACTTTATCCCGCTCTCCTCAGTAAGTGTGATGCTTCTGAGTCAAGATGGCGGCGCCCGTATCCTAAAGTCCTGAACAGAGTTGCAGCCCAGTGGGGGAAAGAATAATAAGTGACTAAAAACTTAAAGTATATTAAAGCGGACCTTCACTCTGAATAAGAGTCTATCTTATATGTTTCCCACACCCTGTACATACAGATTGCTCACATTAATCCGGACCTTCACCCTGAATAAGAGTCTATCTTATATGTTTCCCACACCCTGTACATACAGATTGCTCACATTAAAAATCATCCTACCTGCATCTACTGCATGTTATGAGCCTTTAAACATCCAAGATGGCGGCTTATGGAAGCCGCCATCTTATCAGGCAGCCTGCAAACAGGAAGTGCCTCCTGACTGTGCTGCTCTGCATTCTGGGACTGCTGACCTTTACCTGACCCCAGCTCTGCTCTGTCTGAGCAAAGCACTCTTATCCCACTCTCCTCTCCTCAGTAAGTGTGATGCTTCTGAGTCAAGATGGCGGCGCCCGTATCCTAAATTCCTGAACACAGTTGCAGCCCAGTGGGGGAAAGAATAATAAGTTAGTGACTAAAAACGTAAAATATATTAATTTTAGATGCTGGGGAACCGTTTTTTAAGAGTTTGGGCTTTTCATTAAATCACGCTGAAGGTCCGGTTTTAGAGGTAGTTGCGCACACAGAGGGTGCCAGGGATGCCATGCATGTGCCCTGGGATCGGATCTCGAGTATACAGTGCATTTTTTTTACCTCCCCCCTAGAAATAGAGACTGATGGGGGGTCCAGTGATGGGTGCTGGCAGCAGAGGGGTGAGGGGTGCTCTCTGCATCAGACATGGTGAGCAGGGCCCGGGAAGCTGTGCTGCACTATACACTGATGTCCCGCTGTGTAATGGGAGGTGACAGATGAGGCGCAGGAATCCGCCATCCCCACTGCACACGTGCTGCACGAGCCCCGTGGCTCCCGGGAATCTTCTGACCTAGAGAGCAGAATCGCTTTATCCGCTCTGTGATTCTTCTTACAAACCAGATGAGACACCCACGCCTGCTGCAGGCATCCCGAGACCCCCGTATCTATAGGGTGCTGGGGTGACATCATCAGAGCCCATCAACAGCCGCTCTGTGTATGTGCAGTAATGTGCTGCCTTATTCCTTATATTCTAATAGAGTGTAAGCTCTTCTCCTCCTGTATCCTCCCTTATACCCTAATAGAGTGTAAGCTCCTCTCCTCCTGTATCCTCCCTTATACCCTAATAGAGTGTAAGCTCTTCTCCTCCTGTATCCTCCCTTATACCCTAATAGAGTGTAAGCTCTTCTCCTCCTGTATCCTCCATTATACCATAATAGAGTGTAAGCTCTTCTCCTCCTGTATCCTCCCTTATACCCTAATAGAGTGTAAGCTCTTCTCCTCCTGTATCCTCCCTTATACCCTAATAGAGTGTAAGCTCTTCTACTCCTGTATCCTCCCTTATACCCTAATAGAGTGTAAGCTCTTCTCCTCCTGTATCCTCCCTTATACCCTAATAGAGTGTAAGCTCTTCTCCTCCTGTATCCTCCCTTATACCCTAATAGAGTGTAAGCTCTTCTCCTTCTGTATCCTCCCTAATAGAGTGTAAGCTCTTCTCCTTCTGTATCCTCCCTTATACCATAATAGAGTGTAAGCTCTTCTCCTTCTGTATCCTCCCTTATACCCTAATAGAGTGTAAGCTCTTCTCCTCCTGTATCCTCCCTTATACCCTAATAGAGTGTAAGCTCTTCTCCTCCTGTATCCTCCCTTATACCCTAATAGATGCCCTCAATATTCAATTAGTTTTAACCCCGCTACACCCGATCATAATAAAAAATGGCGCCTGGCTTTATACATTATATACAGACTGCTAAGGGGTTAATGCCGTGTGATGTAGCCATGAACACATCTAACTCTTATTCTCCAGCAGATGCCGGTGATGATGGGGGGAGAAAGGCTCACCACAGGGATTCTGGGAGTCAACATGGCCGACAGGTGCGGTGAAAGGAGAGACTGCAGTCAAGTGTCTGCCAATCCCCCCTCAGCCTCCTCCTCCTCCTCTATTTGCCGCTCTGATCCTCTCAGCAGCCTCCATCTTTGCATTAACCCTTTCCTGTCCAGGCCGGGCCCTGAGTTTCAGCTTTCTTAGGCTTTACTTGCACTAGTGAGATGTCGTACAGGGCCGATAATTGTTTGTTTTTTTTTCCCCACAACTATTGTTATTATTTCATATACTTATTATATGTATTTGTAGCCGTTTCTCGGTTGCCATGCTGAGCTTTCCCCGTTGCTATGGGCAACAAAAACAAAACTGTTACTAGGAAAGTGACGGCTGTAATCTGGTTGCTATGGGCAACAAAAACAACACTGTTACTAGAAAAGTGGCGGCTGGAATCAGGTTGCTATGGGCAACAAAAGCAAACCTGTTACTAGGAAAGTGACGGCTGTAATCTGGTTGCTATGGGCAACAAAAACAAACCTGTTACTAGGAAAGTGACGGCTGGAATCTGGTTGCTATGGGCAACAAAAGCAAACCTGTTACTAGGAAAGTGACGGCTGGAATCTGGTTGCTATGGGCAACAAAACCAAACCTGTTACTAGCAAAGTGATGGCTGGAATCTGGTTGCTATGGGCAACAAAAACAAACCTGTTACTAGGAAAGTGGCAGATGGAATTTGGTTGCTATGCGCAACAAAAACAAACCTGTTACTAGGAAAGTGGCTGCTGGAATCTGGTTGCTATGGGCAACAAAAACAAACCTGTTACTAGGAAAGTGGCGTCTGGAATCTGGTTGCTATTGGCAACAAAAACAAATCTGTTACTAGGAAAGTGACGGCTGGTATCTGGTTGCTATGGGCAACAAAAACAAATCTGTTACTAGGAAAGTGGTGGCTGGTATCTGGTTGCTATGGTCAGCACCTCATTAGTATTTATAATGGCGGTCATCCCGGTCCCCGCTGTGGGCCCATTGTCTTCCCTCGCAGGCAGTGGTCATTGTCTCACAAGGGAAGGTTGCGGCGGGCGAGCGCATCGCCATCATGGAGATCTTTTGTCTCCCCCACCCCCCATCTTCCTGAGAGAATAGGAAATCGGATTGCGGAGACAAATCCTCTCACCTGCCACCTGTTGCCGCCTGTAAAGCAATCCTCTGCCACGGAGGCCGTCTGCCATGATGCGGTGATGCGGTGGTGCGCGTGGTGGCGATTGTGTCGGATGAATAGGCTGTGCAGGCCGCATTGCTTGACACCACAATTATGAGGTGATGACTTTGAAAATGGCAGCATGGGACGTCTGATCGAGGGAATCAATCGGCACGGGAATCTTATAGGGTGAAGGGGGTAAAAACTGGGTGACTCGGGAGATATGGCATCTCCCCAGTCCTATGGCGCACATGTGGGCTGCTTGCCGGGCATAGCGAAGTGGACCAAAACCCAGCTGGATCGGCCCGAGAATCTATAAGATTCTTGGGCCGATCCATTCCCTCCCCCCGGGGCATCCAAAATCGGGATATGTGAAACCCCCCGGGTCGCCCGCTACACTTACCTTAATCTCGGTCCAATGGCGCATGCGCGGGCCGCATCCCCGCTATCCCTCTAGCAGGGCGCGTGCCCGCACCAGGCGTTCACAAATGTCCCTGTCAGAGGGAAGCGCGAGATGCGGCCGCCAGCGCCCTCTGAGCCGCTGAGCTAAGACGTCGGGTTAGACGTTCATAGCTCAGCGCCTCTGAGTGCGCTGATTGGACGAGCATCTGCGCATGCGCCGTAGTACCAGGATTTTGACTATCCTGGGTTTTGGTCCACTTCCGGGGATGCCTCGCTATGTGAAACCCCCCAGATCGCCTTTGCGGCGTCTTAGCTCAGCGACTCTGAGCACGATGGCGGCTGCATCTCGCGCTTCCCTCTAACAGGGAGCGCGCCCTGCTAGAGAGAAGCGCGAGATGCAGCCGTGGCCTGCGCATGTGCCTTTGGACCGGGATTGAGGTAGGTGTAGCGAGCTTCCTGGGGGTTTCACACAACGGGGCATCCCGATTCCCGCAGGAAGGGAATGGATCGGCCCGGGAATCTATAAGATCCAGCTGGGTTTTGTTCCACTCTAATGCGCAATCTCTGGGGGTTTCACATAACGGAGGAATGGACCAAAACCCAGGATAGTCAAAATCCTGGGTTTTGGTCCACTTTAATGATTGGCGTACAACTCTGTTTAGCCTAGTGCTCAGGAATCAGGAAAGGCCGCGGTTTCCTTTAGATTGAGGCGTGTTCCTGCCCTCAGCTTATCTGAATAGCTGGGTGCGGGAACGCGCCTTAGCCCAGAGATGCTGGGGATGCGGCCATGTTTTTTTACATCACTGTGAGAGCCACTGGGAAAGGTGAGTTTTGCAGCTACTCAGGGGGAGGGGGGGTCACAGAGCGGGGTATCCCGATTTGGGATGCCCCGGGGAAGGCCAGCTGAACCTTTTTTGAATGGACGCAGGTGGGCAGCCATCTGCCCAGGAGCTTGCTAGTGAATGAAGGACAGGCCGGCAACGCTGCTGGACTTGATCTCAGAAACCGGTATGTTTTATAGCGCCTGATTAGAACAGAGAGGCTGATTCAGCACGTGAGAATTTTTTTCTCGCTTTTTCTTTTTGGGAGAAAAAATGTTTTATAATGATTTTTTCATCTGCACAATTCAGCATCATTTTGTGGGAATTAAAATTTGCACAGCTAAAAATGGTGCTGAATTGTACTAAGGATAAAAAAATTCCAATACATTTTTTCTAAAAAAAAAAAAAAATGCGAGAAAAAATAATTCTCATGGTGCTGAATCAGCCCCATTGTTATAACCAATTTAAAGCCAACATCTAGGCAACGTTTTTTAATTTGTGATCATTTACAAAAAGAAAAGTTGATCTTTTCTTTTCTTCTCCTTTTTATGACATTTGTGTGATGAAGCCCATTGGCTGGGGCGCTGCGTCGCGTTTCCCTCGTACAATAAAGCGCGCCTGAGGCGCTGGAGCGGGCTCTAAAGTCCGGCGTCATTTATCTGAGGCCGCGCTGTGCATTTCAATGAGCGCGCACCCGCCCGTTCCCCGCTCTCCGCAGCCGATCCTCATCAGTCATCGCTGATCCTTTTTACCAGGAGGAGATTGTCTCCCGGCAGATAAATGTGCGACGGCGCTCCCGCGCTGCACCCAATGTCTTCACTGTATTCTACAAAGGTGAAGGTTTCCAGGGCTGTAAATACTTTTTATAAGGATACTAATCATCCTGATTAGCCTTTAGGGCGGGGATGCAAAACCTGTGGCCCGGGGGCCGCATGTGGCCCCCAGTTCCATATGTTGCGGCCACAAGCTCTACCTGCAATTGGGGCTGACTACTAGAGGGCGGTGTGTTGCTAATTCCCAAAGCAGGAAGTGAGGCACAGATTAAAGTGGACCAAAACCCAGGATTTTTTGGTATCTTGGGTTCTGGCCCTTGCGTGAACCCCCCCTCAGATCGCCGAAACCAACTCACCTCCTCCCGGGCCTACTGCGCATAAGCGTCCACTCGTCCTATCAGCGCGCTCAGATCCACTCACATCAGCGCGTCTAAGGCTAGTGATTCCGAGAACGCTGGCGGCCGCATCCCCCTCTTCCCTCTAACAGGGAGCGTGCCCGTGCTGGCTATTCATAAATGCCTGGCGCGGACGCACGCTCATCTAGAGGGATAGCAGGATGCGGTCGCGGCTCACGCATGCGCCGTTGGACCAGGAAAAAAGGTAAGTGTATGGGTAACCTGGGGGGTTTCACACAGCCTGATTTTAGATGCCCTGAGGGGGAGGGAATCGATCGACCCAGGAATCTTATAGATTCCCAGGCCGACCGCTGTGGGTTTTGGTCCACTTTAAACTGGAACTTCGCAGGCCATTCGAGTTCCACTCCTTCGGAATGACCCACTGTGTAAACCTCCCCCGGGAAGTCCCGATACACGCCCTTTCTTCTTCTAGGTGAGCGGGGGATGCAGCGGACCTTCATCCTGATTAGCCTTTAGGGTGGGGGTGCAAAACCTGTGGCCCGGGGGCCGCATGCGGCCCACAGTTCCATATGTTGCGGCCACAAGCTCTTTCTGCAGTGCAGGCAGCAGGCGGTATGTTGCTAATTCCCAAAGCAGAAAGTGATTGGATTAGATTAAAGTGATTAGACAGATTAAAGTTGACCAAAACCCAGGATTTTAGCTATCCTGGGTTTTGGTCCTTGCCCCCAGGTCGCCGAAACCAACTCACCTCTGGTCCTACGGCGCAAGCGTGGCTGCTCGCCAATCAGCTCGCTCGGATCCACTTACGCCACTTTGTCTAAGACGAGCAGCTTCTCTCTAACAGGGAGCGTGCCCGCAAAAGAAAAAAAACCCTTCCCTTAAATCAGGGGCCCCGGCTCTCCTCCCGGTCTCCCACGGCCGCCGCAGGAAAAGCTAGAAAGCAGCATCTCCCAGATCCACATGCGCTGCTGCCGCCCATTCACTTGAATGGAGGGGCAGGAACGTGCACAGAGCTGGGGGATGCGGCTCTGTGTTTTACTACCAGGAAGGCCATGAACCAGGATCCGGAGTGACGGATGAGCGGCTCAGAACCCTGGTTTAAGTTAACAGGTTTTTTTTTTTCATAATAACTCCATAATAGTTGACTGAAGTTCTACTTTAAGGAAACAAAACGGCAACTCATGGATCTGCAGGCCACCTGCAAACAGGAAGTGCTGCTGGGTTTCCTGTTACTGTACATTGTCAGTTATGCCAGTTGGGAAAGGAAGCTCCAAAATGGCCGCTACCTTTCTTTTCTAACTGTGCCAGGCTGTCGATCCGGTGTAAGTCCTGTGTCACATCATCAATAAACACTAGTGACCCAGTGCCACTGGCAACCATGCACGCCCACGCCATCACACTGCCTCCCTCCGCTGGGTGTTACACATGATGTGCTATACTTTGGTTCATGAGCTGGACCACGCCTTCGCCATACATTTTTCCTTCCCATCATTCTGGTAGAGGCTTTTTTCTATCTCCAATCTGGCCTTTTTATTCTTAAAGTGGACCAAAACCCAGGATAGTCAACTGGGATAAGGTGAGTTGCTGCGGAAATCTGGGGGGGGGGGGGGGGGGGGTTCACTCAGCAGGGCACCCCCATTCGGGATGGCCACAGGGAAAAGACCAAAACCCAGGGTAGTCAAAATCCTGGGTTTTGGTCCACTTTAAGGCTTATGAGTGCCTTGCAGTGACCCCTCTGTATTTACTTTCATGCAGTTTTCTCTTTATGATAGATTTGGATATTGATACATTGCCGACATCCTGGAGAGAATATAATACACCAAGAGGGTGGGCCAGACAAAGTATGCACCTCTATATATACATTAAACAGACAAAATCATTTATTTGGGATTAATATATACACATACATGGACAATAAAACTTAGCATAAAAAACATACACCAATACGGGGTCAAACTATGCAGACCCTAATTCATATTCCAAATATAAGCCATAATACTAGCCCCCTTTATTTCAATATATCTTTATTAAGATTTTATGCATTATACAGAGCAGAAGAAAAAACAATAGCAAAGAGAGTCACAGGGTGAGAATGACACGGCAGCTCAGCAAACAGGTCGGTATCTCATTTAATATAGGAGGGTCCGGGCGAGCCTCGTTCCCATCGGGGTACACTGAAAGATCAGGCACGGGGTAATCGCAGACAACCACCAATAGTGCCCAGCGTATCAACCGGGTCGCCTCCCCTAAAAGAAGGCGCTCCCCTATCCACAGGCCCGTCCCCTCATCCAATTCCAATGTACGGCAACCGTAGCCATCCCCCCGCGGTCAGAGAGAAGAAAGTGGAAATGCAGAGAAAAAAGAAAGTAACGTACAGGGAGAAAAGTTTACCTAGGAAAGATTTTAAAAGGAAGAAAGGGTAGAAAAAGACAAGGAAAAGGAACGAAGCACCTGGGCTTCAGGAGCCCGTTGGCCCTATCCCCAACCCCCCCCCCCCCCCCCTCCGGCCAGACCCCATTGCTTCCACTAAAGGGTCTAACCCTCGCTCAAGGCTCCCCCTCCCCCTCCGCTCAACCACGCTCCAGCAGTATCTGAAAGTCGGGGGAGACCCGCGCGACCTCCCAGAGGGTCCACGTCCTAAGAAACCTCTGGGCACCCCCCTCTACCCCCTCCAGAGTCAGTTCCTCCATCCTCTTAATGCTCTCGACCTCCCCATACCACTCCACCAGGGACGGGACAACATTAGTACGCCAATGCCTAGGTATCACCGACCTAGCGGCTGTGAGTAAATGCCTCAGTAACCCCTTCTTATTTGTTGACACCGATCCAGGGATCATTGACAGGAGGGCGACCTGCGGAGTGTGTGGGACCTTCTCAAGTGTCAGGTGTTCGTATATTCCCAGGACTCCCTCCCAAAAGGCTTTCACCCTCGGGCACTCCCACCAAATATGCAACATGGTCCCCGGGGCCCCGCCGCACCTCCAGCAGTCCCCAGTGTCCGCTCCCCCAAATTTCACAAGATCCGATGGGCATCTATACCATCACGCCAGGATTTTGTAGTTTTGTTCCTGAGCCCTGGACGCCACAGACAGTCTGTGAGTAAGCGCAAAGGATTTTTCCCACTCGCCGGGCTCGAATGTTTGTCCCAGGTCCTCCTCCCACCTCTTACAGTACCGGGGCAACTCCCCTTCCTCCTCCCCTTCCCAGAGAATCCTATAGAGAAGAGATATCACATGCTTAGGGGGAGAAGGGTCCCGCAGGACTCCTTCCAGAGGCGTGAGAGGGCAGGAGAGGCTCGAGACCGGCGCAAGAGACTTGATATAGGTGACCAGCTGAGCATGTAGAAACCAGGAGATATTCCCATGTTCCCCTCGGGCCCGTAAATCAGAAAGGGAGGGGGGACCCACCCCTGATATTATATCACCCAACCTGGTGTCTTGAGATATATCCCACACAAGGAAGGACCTAACATTCACCCCTGGAGGGAAGGACGGGTTGTCAAATAGTGGGGTGAGGGGACCCGGTCTGCGTGACAGTCTTCCCCGTCTCAAGAACCTGTCCCAAATCTTCAGCAGAGGGCCCACCAGGTAGGGCAAACCCTGAATCCCGGGCCTGTGTGACGGGTCCACCCAGGGCAAGGCCACCAGACCAAGGGGGGAAACGTCTCCCTCGATACCAACCCAGCATTTATCGTCTTTATGATGAAACCAATCCGAAAGACGTACCAGCACCGAGGCAGCGTGGTAAGTCCGGAGGTCCGGAACCCCAAGCCCCCCCCCTCGATTTTGATCTGAGAAGCGTCTCCCTCCGAATCCTGGGTCTCCCACTGCCCCAGACAAATTTGAATAGCCCCCTTTAATACATATATTAAACTCTCTCTCTATATATATATATATATATATATATAAAAATGAGGAGTCCCACACCCTCCTCAAAATATCCCCAACACAAGTGGCACCACTATATTAGTATGTAAACCATTCAAGATTTTGTTATGGAACAAAGCCAAAAATACGCACACACACCACACTTTAAAAAACATATAACACAAACAGACATCGGGGGGCGCTGCTGTAAAACCACCTATTGCAGGTGGTAATACAGGGGCAATGTAAACTAACCTATCCCTAATATTCCCAGTCATCATAACTTAGTAGAAAAATTCTGTGCAAATAACAATATAATGAATTTGTGCAAGCATATACAAAGTGCTAAGTTCTAAAGTGCTAAAAAAAATGAGGACGGACTGGGTGGGGATGGAAATAGGTACAATAATAGCCCAATGAAAATCTCACATGTCCTTAACACAGCAGACCCCCCGCCTCCACGTCAACGCATTGTGTGACGTCACGCGTCACTTCCTCAGAGCGAGTGATGCCCCAGCTGCCCAGGACCCAGTTAAACGCTCACCCACCTCGCTTCCCCTGCCCCGCACCTGGCGCGCCGCCCGCACCCCCCAGCCGGAGGTCCAGGCTGCGTGTTAAAGATGCAGAAGTATGAGGGAAGATAGATGGATAGATAGATAGATAGATATTAGATAGATAGATAGAGGTTAGATAGATAGATAGATAGATATATATGGGATAGATGGATAGATATGGGATAGATGGATAGATATGGGATAGATAGATAGATAGATAGATAGATAGATAGATAGATAGATAGATATGGGATAGATGGAGAGAGAGAGAGATACGTCAAAATGTATTTGTATTATTCCCCCCCAACTAGATCATCTCTTTTGGCAGAAGAGATTATAAAATATGCTTTGCTGTGTGTTTGTTTGATTTAGTTATTCAGATTCTAAATTTGGCCTTTTTTTCCCTTAGTCATCCATTTCGGCCCCCTATTCATAAGGGACGAGCAAAGCCCAAATGTGACCAGCGATGCATCAACCACAGAAGAGACTGCTGAGGTCTTTCCACAGACTGTTTCCTTGGAGGAACCCCGCACCTCTGAAATAATTACCGATCAGGCCTTGGAGCCAGCAAGCAGTGTGTCGGCCACAGATGCCATCTGGTCAACGGGATTCCAGGATGACTTTTCCCTCTTCCGGAGCGTCACCGCTCAGCCATCTGCATCACCGACCACTTCCGAAACTCTATACACCTCAGTGAGACCAACCGAATCAACGGACGTCAATAATTTAAATGGTGATACATCAGAGTCTTCTGCGAGCAATCAACCAACACCACCTTTTGTGCCACCCGAAACAAGTCTAAATGATCAAACCGAAATGGTTACTGATCGATATGTGATTTCTTCCGTAGAGGAACTTTTTAGTAGCCTTCCGCAATCGGTATGGAGCACCCATGTTATTCAGATGCCAATTACACAAGGCACCACCCCATTATCAGACCAGGAAAGTTTAGGTGTGACAAGTTCATTGGTCGAAGAACCGTACACATTCGTGTCTTATCTTAAGTCTGTAATGGAAGATACCCCAATGGTTTCCAGCACACCCATGCCCTCGTATACAACTGGTATTGTGGAGAGTAGCGTTGGGATGGGTCGAACCATCTCAGAAGAAGTCACCAACGTGCCGACCAAACATCCCTTGGAAAGCATCCTCACAACTTTAGAACTTTTCAGTACAACCATCAGCCCAAGTGTGGCAGGTTCTATGACCTCTTTACCTTATAGCTCTTCAGAGTACGAGTTACGGAGCAGTGTAGCTCCAGATCTATCGTTGGAGAGCACGGAAAATCTAGTGCCTGCCACTATGCCTCATTCTGAGCAGGCAGTCCTGCCTTCCTATACAGTGTCCTCGGATTCCACAGTTTCCTCGTCAGATGAGTTTGTAGAAACTCCTACATTCCTCACCTCATCATCACCCTTGGTCTCTGTAGAAGAAAGTGTCCACACTAGCCTAGCGTCACCAGAGTCCACCACCGAAGTTACTGAGTTGTTTCCTTCAACGACGTTGGCTCCTACATCTTTGGCATATACAGATACCGTGGAATCCTCCGTGCGTTTTACAAGCCTTGTCACTGAAATTTTGTTTCCCACCACGTTTCCATCTGAAAGTATAGACCTGGAGACACTGACAGCTTCCGTAGCTGAATCTACACTCTTATTGCCTTCACTTACCTTCTCAGCATCAACCATTGACTTTGAGTCCTTTGTTACCACATTAGCATTGCCAAAATCGACCCTGTTTCTGGACAGCTCGTCTTTTTATACTCCACTGAACACAATGGAGGCTCCAGCTTTCGTGCCGACGGAGTCCGGTATGTACTTTAGCCAAACTATTTTTCCTTCTGTTGAACCGGAAAGTATTTCGGACATAGCTACAAGCCTTTACTCAGTGGTTCCTACATACGAATCGAGCAATCTGGTTTCTTTTTTTCCTGAAGATGTTTCCACCTCATTCTCTTTGAAATCTTCTTCTTTTCCTGAAGATGTTTCCACCTCGTTCCCTTTGGTCTCTTCTTCCTTTCCTGAAGACATTTTCACCTCGTTTTATTTGGAATCTTCTTCTTTTCCTGAGGACCTTTCCACCTCATTCTCTTTGGAATCTTCTTCTTTTCCTGCGGACGCTTCCACCTCACTCTTTTTGGTATCTTCTTCTTTTCCTGAAGACGTTTCCACCTCGTTCCTTTTGGTATCTTCTTCCTTTCCAGAAGATGTTTCCACCTCATTCTCTTTGGTATCTTCTTCCTTTCCAGAAGATGTTTCCACTTCGTTCTCTTTGGAATCTTCTTCTTTTCCAGAAGATGTTTCCACCTCATTCTCTTTGGTATCTTCTTTTCCAGAAGATGTTTCCACCACCTTCTCTTTGGTATCTTCTTTTCCAGAAGATGTTTTCACCTCATTCTCTTTGGTATCTTCTATTCCAGAAGAAGTTTCCACCGCGTTCTCTTTGGTATCGAGCGACATGTCGGCTTTCGTATCTCAGGACTCGTCCTCTCTGTTTGTAGACCTGGAAACTAGTAGATACCTAATGGAGACTTCATTTCCATCAGTTATGAATACAATCAGTGTGGAGGTCACGCCTTGGCCAACTATCAACCCCACATCTGTTGTCTCCTTTACACCATCTTCTAGTTCTGATTGGACTGAGTCCGTTGACTTGTGGGAGGTCACCCTGACCGTTATGTCTGAATCAGGCATTTTCTATACCTCAACTTTCTCTGGTGCTACCACCACACTGCTGCCTTCATTGTCTGAACTTGGTGCCACCATACCAGCCTTGTCCACGTACTCCTTCGACTCTGATCATACCAGCAGTGCTTTTATTGAAGAAACTCTTCAGACCTATTCAGTTTCAATGACTATGGTGATTCCCACTTCTATGCCAGTTACGGACACACCAGAGGCCTACACCTCAGTAATCTCAACCAGCTATTTTATATCACAAACAGTTGGAGCGTCCTATGAACTGAGCTCATCACCGTCTGTAGTTTCCTTAGTAAGTTTACTACCAACAGCCAGCTGGACACCATCCTTAAGCCTTCTGCCTACTTCTGAGTGGCCAACTACTCTAAGCTCAACTAACCCCACGCCAACTATGAGCTCTACATTGATCGCAACACTAAGTTCAAGTATACAGCTCAGTGTAAGCCTTGTGTCCACTACAATTTCTCCACCGGTTCCAAGCATTGGTCCGTCTACATCTCCTACTCAGCAGATTCCTGTGGTTACGACAACTTCTACTCCGACCGTGTCCACACAAACCAATCAGTATACTACTACACCCATATATACAGAGCGGCAACCTACCACCCCACAGATAACAACAAGCAGCACCACTCAGCAAAAAACCACGAGCAGCACAACGTCTGTGCCCATCACACCACCTTCTGGACTCACTGCCATGTCTACAGCTGCAGCTACATCTGCTCCAACCAGCACTAGGCCAACCCTGCTGTGTGATGTCTCCAACCCAGATCCGTATCTGGTCACCGCAGGTGAGTGGTATGAAGAAACAATGGAGGGGGAGCGCTGTTATTTGTTCTTAGAGAGGCATGAGCTATACTCGAGCATCTTCTTCTTTTTACTCCTTCATCCCTGCTAGTATGTCTCTTTTTGCTTAGCGTGTTTGTGGTTTGCTGTTACACAGAATATGAAGCTGCTGGACCAGAAGGCATCCCCATTCGGGTCACTCATAAAAACTCACCTTTCCCCAGTACAGCAAATGCACTGGGCGCCCTCAGCTCCATTTATCGTTTTTGGCTAAGAATCTGCTAAGGGACAAATAGAGCTGAAGGAAGCCGAGCACGCTGATGACCGCATATTTGCTAACCTCTAGCAGGTGTCGTGCCTGCACTGGCCAATCACAAATGCCTGACGCGGGCCCACCTGGCTAAAGGTACAGCATAATGCGGCCTCGGCCCACACATGCGTAGCTGGATCGGGGATAAGATAAGGTTTTACTTGGGACTTGCAAGGTTTCACACAGCTGAGAGGGTATCCTGGGAAGATGGGTTTTGACTATCCTGGGTTCTGGACATTTCCCCCAGGGCACCGTGATCAGAAATGCCCCTCTGTGTGAAACCCTCCAGGACGCTGAGACCAGCTAACCTCATCCCGTTCACGCGTCGCGTCTAAGAGCAGCGGCTCTGAAGGCCGCATCCTCCACTTCCCTCTAACAGTAGCCGGCATTCACAAATGACACTTGCCCTACTACAGGGATAGCGGGATGCGGCTGCTGCTCTTAGACGCGCCGTGGGACTGGGAAACAAGGTAAGTGAATGAGACAACCTGGGAGGCATCCTAATTTTTAATTTTGGATGAGGGGTAATCGATCAGCGTAAGTTTTGGTCCACTTTAATGAATGTAGGGCAGGGACATCCTGATTTGGGATGCCACTGTGTGTGTGTTACTTCCAAGTTCACCATTTCCTCTACTCACCCTGGTGAACCCCCGGGACACGTGCGTGGGCCCCCGGTGGCATTCGCAGCACCCTTCCCACCCACTCCAGGCCAATATGAATGGTGTCGCAGTTGTCTACAACCAAAGACGTGCAGCAAAGTATCCTCTGGTCATTAATTGCTGCACATTAATATGCAGCCAATGCATGCTCATTGGAGGAGGCCCAGACATGCGCTGTGGGATTGCCATTGACTACATGTTGAACCAGGGGGTTCTCAAATCGAGATGCCCCTGTGAAGCGGACCAAAACCCATTCGGGGTGTGAAAATCCTGGGTTTTTGTCCACTTTGACCGAAAGGGCGGCAATGACAAATTGTGAATTTTAAATAACTTAGAGGACCAAGCACCTATTTCACCAGCCCTGAAGCCTAAACGTAACCCTACAGCATCCCGATTTAGGATGGCCCGCTGTGTTAAAGTGGACCAAAAACCAGCTCAATCGGCCTGGGTATCTATAAGATTCCCGGCCCGATCGATTCCCTCCCCTTAGATGCCCCGCTGTGTGAAACCCCCCAGGTGGCCCCGTACACTTACCTTGCTTCACGGTCCAACTGCACATGCGCTGGCCACGGCCGCATCCCCGCTATCCCTCTAGCCGGGCATTTGCCCACGCCAGCCATTTGTGAATGGCCGGTGTGGGCACACACTTCCTGTTAGAGGGAAGCGGGGGATGTGGCTGCCAGCTCTCTCGGAGCCGTTGGCCTTAGACGCCCTCTTAGATGCTGTGATGTGAGCGGCTCTTATTGGACGAGCGGCCGCGTATGCACCGTAGGACCGGGAAGAGGTGAGTTTTTTCTGGCAATCTGGGGGGTTTCACACAGCGGGGCATCCCTGATCAGGGGAAAGCACCAAAACCCAGGATAGTCGAAATCCTGGGTTTTGGTCCACTTTAACCCGCCAGAACGATTATTAAAAACTCACCTTTCCCCGTTCCTACAGCGCATGCGCAGACTCTCATCCAATCAGAGTCATTCTATGGTCATATTAATGCTCGGCAAACGTCTCTGTTCTCGGCAATCGCGAGCCCAAGCAGCTGCATCCCCAGGCACGGCACGCTCCCGTCCAAGCCTATCTGAATAGAGGAGGAGCGCAATTTAGCCCAGAGATGCTGGGGATGCGGCTGCTCTTGATTCCTATTGTTTACACTTTTTTTCCAGAAAAAGTAAGTTTTGATGGGACGCAGGTGGTTTGGCACATAGGGGCATCCCTATTTAGGGGGAAGGCCACCTGTCACGTTGGGTTTTGTTCCTCTTTAATACTGCTGTTCCCCACCGGTTGGCTCATGGAACTGGGTTAGGGAGGGGTGTGATGTTACAGTTGACAGTGAACCCATTAGATGTGATGGTGTTCTCTGGCTGGCTGGGGGATGCCGGTGTCGCCCGGGGAGTCAGAATTTCGGGGATACCCTGAGGTGTATGAGGGTATCTCACTCTGTATCTCTTTCAGTTCTGTCGCGGGGATCCGACACCCAGAACATCACCGACTCCATCAAGGAATTACTGACGCGGAGCTTCAGCCGCCCTGTGGAGATGGAGGTGAGAGCCACGACGGTATACTGTTTCAGCCTAACCAGTGGGATACTACAACTCCCAGCATGCCCAGGCAGATCCATGCCTCTCATGTAGTTCACAACACAGGGGGACACAGACCATGAGAAAGAATCTCTTTATATAAGCCTTGTATATATTATACACAGTGATTAGATCCCCTCTAAGGCGTCTCTTTGTATTGGCCTTGTATATATTATACACAGGGATTAGATCCCCTCTAAGGCGTCTCTTTGTATTGGCCTTGTATATATTATACACAGTGATTAGATCCCCTCTAAGGCGTCTCTTTGTATTGGCCTTGTATATATTATACACAGTGATTAGATCCCCTCTAAGGTGTCTCTTTGTATTGGCCTTGTATATATTATACACAGTGATTAGATCCCCTCTAAGGCGTCTCTTTGTATTGGCCTTGTATATATTATACACAGTGATTAGATCCCCTCTAAGGCGTCTCTTTGTATTGGCCTTGTATATATTATACACAGTGATTAGATCCCCTCTAAGGTGTCTCTTTGTATTGGCCTTGTATATATTATACACAGTGATTAGATCCCCTCTAAGGTGTCTCTTTGTATTGGCCTTGTATATATTATACACAGTGATTAGATCCCCTCTAAGGTGTCTCTTTGTATCGGCCTTGTATATATTATACACAGTGATTAGATCCCCTCTAAGGTGTCTCTTTGTATTGGCCTTGTATATATTATACACAGTGATTAGATCCCCTCTAAGGTGTCTCTTTGTATCGGCCTTGTATATATTATACACAGTGATTAGATCCCCTCTAAGGCGTCTCTTTGTATTGGCCTTGTATATAATATACACAGTGATTAGATCCCCTCTAAGGCGTCTCTTTGTATCGGCCTTGTATATATTATACACAGTGATTAGATCCCCTCTAAGGTGTCTCTTTGTATTGGCCTTGTGTATATTATACACAGTGATTAGATCCCCTCTAAGGCATCTCTTTGTATTGGCCTTGTATATATTATACACAGTGATTAGATCCCCTCTAAGGCATCTCTTTGTATTGGCCTTGTATATATTATACACAGTGATTAGATCCCCTCTAAGGCATCTCTTTGTATTGGCCTTGTATATATTATACACAGTGATTAGATCCCCTCTAAGGCATCTCTTTGTATTGGCCTTGTATATATTATACAGAGTGATTAGATCCCCTCTAAGGCATCTCTTTGTATTGGCCTTGTATATATTATACACAGTGATTAGATCCCCTCTAAGGCATCTCTTTGTATTGGCCTTGTATATATTATACACAGTGATTAGATCCCCTCTAAGGCATCTCTTTGTATTGGCCTTGTATATATTATACAGAGTGATTAGATCCCCTCTAAGGCATCTCTTTGTATTGGCCTTGTATATATTATACACAGTGATTAGATCCCCTCTAAGGCATCTCTTTGTATCGGCCTTGTATATATTATACACAGTGATTAGATCTCCTCTAAGGCGTCTCTTTGTATTGGCCTTGTATATATTATACACAGTGATTAGATCTCCTCTAAGGCGTCTCTTTGTATTGGCCTTGTATATATTATACACAGTGATTAGATCTCCTCTAAGGCGTCTCTTTGTATTGGCATTGTATATATTATACACATACATATTATATTATACCCCTCTAAGGCTTCTCTTTGTATTGGCCTTGTATGTATTATACACAGTGGTTAGATCCCCTCTAAGGCTTCTCTTTATAAAGGCCTATATTTATACGCCGTGATAAGATACCAAATAATTGCTTTATTAGCACCATTTTCTGAGGAATCGCTCACCTTACTCTATTTTCTGCAGAAGATCTCACAATCTGCCCTAGTAAACATACACACAATGGCTGGTGCAATGAGGCCTCAGTTACCCAGAATCCTTCACACACACAATCGGTGACTTTTCCACGGCTCATGTTTGGGCACATTATCTTCCTGCCAGTTCCCTGTCATATCCACACATAATCCCCCTCACCGCCTCTATTAACAGCCAGCTAATGAGGTGACATGTAAGAGGACGATCTCCTGATATAACCTGCGAAGTCTCATCACGAGGTGGCAAAATAACAGGTTCAGAACTGTGTGGGTGGGGGAAAAACTAGGAAATGTGCTGGATGGAATCAGAGAGGGGCTGGATGGATAGTAGGGGTACAGGATGGAGTCAGAGGGGGGCTGAATGGATAGTAGGGTCACAGGATGGAGTCAGAGGGGGGCTGGATGGATAGTAGGGTTACAGGATGGAGTCAGAAAAGAGCTGGATGGATAGTAGAGGTACAGGATGGAGTCAGAAAAGAGCTGGATGGATAGTAGGGGTACAGGATGGAGTCAGAAAAGAGCTGGATGGATAGTAGGGGTACAGGATGGAGTCAGAAAAGAGCTGGATGGATAGTAGGGGTACAGGATGGAGTCAGAGGGGAGCTGGATGGATAGTAGGGGTACAGGATGGAGTCGGAGGGGAGCTGGATGGATAGTAGGGGTACAGGATGGAGTCAGAGGAGAGCTGGATGGATAGTAGGGGTACAGGATGGAGTCAGAGGGGAGCTGGATGGATAGTAGGGGTACAGGATGGAGTCAGAGGGGAGCTGGATGGATAGTAGGGGTAAAGGATGGAGTCAGAGGGGAGCTGGATGGATAGTAGGGGTACAGGATGGAGTCAGATGGGGGCTGGATGGATAGTAGGGGTAAAGGATGGAGTCAGAAAAGAGCTGGATGGATAGTAGACGTACAGGATGGAGTCAGAGGGGAGCTGGATGGATAGTAGGGGTACAGGATGGAGTCAGAGGGGAGCTGGATGGATAGTAGGGGTACAGGATGGAGTCAGATGGGGGCTGGATGGATAGTAGGGGTAAAGGATGGAGTCAGAAAAGAGCTGGATGGATAGTAGACGTACAGGATGGAGTCAGAGGGGAGCTGGATGGATAGTAGGGGTACATGATGGAGTCAGAGGGGAGCTGGAGGGATAGTAGGGGTACATGATGGAGTCAGAGGGGAGCTGGATGGATAGTAGGGGTACAGGATGGAGTCAGATGGGGGCTGGATGGATAGTAGGGGTACAGGATGGAGTCAGAGGGGAGCTGGATGGATAGTAGGGGTAAAGGATGGAGTCAGAGAAGAGCTGGATGGATAGTAGGGGTACAGGATGGAGTCAGAGGGGAGCTGGATGGATAGTAGGGGTACAGGATGGAGTCAGAGGGGAGCTGGATGGATAGTAGGGGTACAGGATGGAGTCAGAGGGGAGCTGGATGGATAGTAGGGGTACAGGATGGAGTCAGAGGAGAGCTGGATGGATAGTAGGGGTACAGGATGGAGTCAGAGGGGAGCTGGATGGATAGTAGGGGTACAGGATGGAGTCAGAGGGGGCTGGATGGATAGTAGGGGTACAGGATGGAGTCAGAGGGGAGCTGGATGGATAGTAGGGGTACAGGATGGAGTCAGAGGGGAGCTGGATGGATAGTAGGGGTACAGGATGGAGTCAGAGGGGGCTGGATGGATAGTAGGGGTACAGGATGGAGTCAGAGGGGAGCTGGATGGATAGTAGGGGTACAGGATGGAGTCAGAGGGGGCTGGATGGATAGTAGGGGTACAGGATGCAGTCGGAGGGGAGCTGGATGGATAGTAGGGGTACAGGATGGAGTCAGAGGGGAACTGGATGGATAGTAGGGGTACAGGATGGAGTCAGAGGGGAGCTGGATGGATAGTAGGGGTACAGGATGGAGTCAGAAAAGAGCTGGATGGATAGTAGGGGTACAGGATGGAGTCAGAGGAGAGCTGGATGGATTGTAGGGGTACAGGATGGAGTCAGAAAAGAGCTGGATGGATAGTAGGGGTACAGGATGGAGTCAGAAAAGAGCTGGATGGATAGTAGGGGTACAGGATGGAGTCAGAGGGGAGCTGGATGGATAGTAGGGTCACAGGATGGAGTCAGAGGGGGGCTGAATGGATAGTAGGGGTACAGGATGAAGTCAGAGGGAAGCTGGATGGATAGTAGGGGTACAGGATGGAGTCAGAAAAGAGCTGGATGGATAGTAGGGGTACAGGATGGAGTCAGAAAAGAGCTGGATGGATAGTAGGGGTACAGGATGGAGTCAGAAAAGAGCTGGATGGATAGTAGGGGTACAGGATGGAGTCAGAGGGGAGCTGGATGGATAGTAGGGGTACAGGATGGAGTCACAGGGGAGCTGGATGGATAGTAGGGGTACAGGATGGAGTCAGAGGGGAGCTGGATGGATAGTAGGGGTACAGGATGGAGTCGGAGGGGGGCTGGATGGATAGTAGGGGTACAAGATGGAGTCAGAGGGGAGCTGGATGGATAGTAGGGGTACAGGATAGAGTCAGAGGGGAGCTGGATGGATAGTAGGGGTACAGGATGGAGTCAGAGGGGAGCTGGATGGATAGTAGGGGTACAGGATGGAGTCAGAGGGGAGCTGGATGGATAGTAAAGGTACAGGATGGAGTCAGAGGGGAGCTGGATGGATAGTAGGGGTACAGGATGGAGTCACAGGGGAGCTGGATGGATAGTAGGGGTACAGGATGGAGTCAGGGAGGAGCTGGATGGATAGTAGGGGTACAGGATGGAGTCAGAGGAGAGCTGGAGGGATAGTAGGGGTACAGGATGGAGTCAGAGGGGGGCTGGATGGATAGTAGGGGTACAGGATAGAGTCAGGGAGGAGCTGGATGGATAGTAGGGGTACAGGATGGAGTCAGAGGAGAGCTGGAGGGATAGTAGGGGTACAGGATGGAGTCAGAGGGGAGCTGGATGGATAGTAGGGGTACAGGATGGAGTCAGAGGGGAGCTGGAGGGATAGTAGGGGTACAGGATGGAGTCAGAGGGGGGCTGGATGGGATAGTAGGCGTACAGGATGGAGTCAGAGGGGAGCTGGATGGATAGTAGGGGTACAGGATGGAGTCAGAGGGGAGCTGGAGGGATAGTAGGGGTACAGGATGGAGTCAGAGGGGGGGCTGGATGGATAGTAGGGGTACAGGATGGAGTCAGAAAAGAGCTGGATGGATAGTAGGGGTACAGGATGGAGTCAGAGGGGGGCTGGATGGATAGTAGGGGTACAGGATGGAGTCAGAGGGGGGCTGGATGGATAGTAGGGGAACAGGATGGAGTCAGAGGGGGGCTGGATGGATAGTAGGGGTACAGGATGGAGTCAGAGGGGAGCTGGATGGATAGTAGGGGAACAGGATGGAGTCGGAGGGGAGCTGGATGGATAGTAGGGGTACAGGATGGAGTCAGAGGGGGGCTGGATGGATAGTAGGGGTACAGGATGGAGTCAGAGGGGGGCTGGATGGGATAGTAGGGGAACAGGATGGAGTCGGAGGGGAGCTGGATGGATAGTAGGGGTACAGGATGGAGTCAGAGGGGGGCTGGATGGATAGTAGGGGTACAGGATGGAGTCAGAGGGGGGCTGGATGGGATAGTAGGGGAACAGGATGGAGTCAGAGGGGGGCTGGATGGATAGTAGGGGTACAGGATGGAGTCGGAGGGGAGCTGGATGGATAGTAGGGGTACAGGATGGAGTCAGAGGGGAGCTGGATGGATAGTAGAGGTACAGGATGGAGTCAGAGGGGAGCTGGATGGATAGTAGGGGAACAGGATGGAGTCGGAGGGGAGCTGGATGGATAGTAGGGGTACAGGATGGAGTCAGAGGGGGGCTGGATGGGATAGTAGGGGAACAGGATGGAGTCGGAGGGGAGCTGGATGGATAGTAGGGGTACAGGATGGAGTCAGAGGGGAGCTGGATGGATAGTAGAGGTACAGGATGGAGTCAGAGGGGAGCTGGATGGATAGTAGGGGAACAGGATGGAGTCGGAGGGGAGCTGGATGGATAGTAGGGGTACAGGATGGAGTCAGAGGGGGGCTGGATGGATAGTAGGGGTACAGGATGGAGTCAGAGGGGGGCTGGATGGGATAGTAGGGGAACAGGATGGAGTCGGAGGGGAGCTGGATGGATAGTAGGGGTACAGGATGGAGTCAGAGGGGAGCTGGAGGGATAGTAGAGGTACAGGATGGAGTCAGAGGGGAGCTGGATGGATAGTAGAGGTACAGGATGGAGTCAGAGGGGGGCTGGATGGATAGTAGGGGTACAGGATGGAGTCAGGGAGGAGCTGGATGGATAGTAGGGGTACAGGATGGAGTCAGAGGGGAGCTGGATGGATAGTAGGGGTACAGGATGGAGTCAGAGGGGAGCTGGAGGGATAGTAGGGGTACAGGATGGAGTCAGAGGGGAGCTGGATGGATAGTAGGGGTACAGGATGGAGTCAGAGGGGAGCTGGATGGATAGTAGGGGTACAGGATGGAGTCAGGGAGGAGCTGGATGGATAGTAGGGGTACAGGATGGAGTCAGAGGGGAGCTGGAGGGATAGTAGGGGTACAGGATGGGGTCAGAGGGGGGCTGGATGGATAGTAGGGGTACAGGATGGAGTCAGAGGGGAGCTGGATGGATAGTAGGGGTACAGGATGGAGTCAGGGAGGAGCTGGATGGATAGTAGGGGTACAGGATGGAGTCAGAGGGGAGCTGGAGGGATAGTAGGGGTACAGGATGGGGTCAGAGGGGGGCTGGATGGATAGTAGGGGTACAGGATGGAGTCAGGGAGGAGCTGGATGGATAGTAGGGGTACAGGATGGAGTCAGAGGGGAGCTGGATGGATAGTAGGGGTACAGGATGGGGTCAGAGGGGAGCTGGATGGATAGTAGGGGTACAGGATGGGGTCAGAGGGGAGCTGGATGGATAGTAGGGGTACAGGATGGAGTCAGAGGGGAGCTGGATGGATAGTAGGGGTACAGGATGGAGTCAGGGAGGAGCTGGATGGATAGTAGGGGTACAGGATGGAGTCAGAGGGGAGCTGGAGGGATAGTAGGGGTACAGGATGGGGTCAGAGGGGAGCTGGATGGATAGTAGGGGAACAGGATGGAGTCAGAGGGGGGCTGGATGGATAGTAGGGGTACAGGATGGAGTCAGAGGGGAGCTGGATGGATAGTAGGGGAACAGGATGGAGTCAGAAAAGAGCTGGATGGATAGTAGGCGTACAGGATGGAGTCAGAGGGGAGCTGGATGGATAGTAGGGGAACAGGATGGAGTCAGAAAAGAGCTGGATGGATAGTAGGCGTACAGGATGGAGTCAGAGGGGAGCTGGATGGATAGTAGGGGTACAGGATGGGGTCAGAGGTGAACTGGATGGATAGTAGGGGTACAGGATGGGGTCAGAGGGGAGCTGGATGGATAGTAGGGGTACAGGATGGAGTCAGAGGGGAGCTGAATGGATAGTAGGGGTACAGGATGGAGTCAGAGGGGAGCTGGATGGATAGTAGGGGTACAGGATGGGGTCAGAGGGGAGCTGGATGGATAGTAGGGGTACAGGATGGGGTCAGAGGGGAGCTGGATGGATAGTAGGGGTACAGGATGGAGTCAGGGAGGAGCTGGATGGATAGTAGGGGTACAGGATGGAGTCAGAGGGGAGCTGGAGGGATAGTAGGGGTACAGGATGGGGTCAGAGGGGAGCTGAATGGATAGTAGGGGAACAGGATGGAGTCAGAGGGGGGCTGGATGGATAGTAGGGGAACAGGATGGAGTCATAAAAGAGCTGGATGGATAGTAGGGGTACAGGATGGAGTCAGAGGTGGCTGGATGGATAGTAGGGGTACAGGATGGGGTCAGAGGGGAGCTGGATGGATAGTAGGGGTACAGGATGGGGTCAGAGGGGAGCTGGATGGATAGTAGGGGTACAGAATGGAGTCAGAGGGGAGCTGGATGGCATAGTAGGGGAACCGGATGGAGTCAGAGGGGGGCTGGATGGATAGTAGGGGTACTGGATGGAGTCGGAGGGGGGCTGGATGGATAGTAGGGGTACAGGATGGAGTCAGAGGGGAGCTGGATGGATAGTAGAGGTACAGGATGGAGTCAGAGGGGAGCTGGATGGATAGTAGGGGTACAGGATGGAGTCAGAGGGGAGCTGAATGGATAGTAGGGGTACAGGATGGAGTCAGAGGGGAGCTGGATGGATAGTAGGGGTACAGGATGCAGTCAGAGAAGAGCTGGATGGATGGTAGGGGTACAGGATGGAGTCAGAGGGGGGCTGGATGGATAGTAGGGGTACAGGATTTAGTCAGAGGGGGGCTGGATGGATAGTAGGGGTACAGGATGGAGTCAGAGGGGGGCTGGATGGATAGTAGGGGTACAGGATGCAGTCAGAGGGGAGCTGGATAGGATAGTAGGGGTACAGGATGGAGTCAGAGGAGAGCTGGATGGAGTCAGAGAAGAGCTGGATGGATAGTAGGGGTACAGGATGGAGTCAGAGGAGAGCTGGATGGATAGTAGGGGTACAGGATGGAGTCAGAGGGGGGCTGGATGGATAGCAGGGGTACAGGATGGAGTCAGAGGGGAGCTGGATGGATAGTAGGGGTACAGGATGGAGTCAGAGGAGAGCTGGATGGATAGTAGGGGTACAGGATGGAGTCAGAGGGGAGCTGGATGGATAGTAGGGGTACAGGATGGAGTCAGATGAGAGCTGGATGGATAGTAGGGGTACAGGATGGAGTCAGAGGGGGGCTGGATGGATAGCAGGGGTACAGGATGGAGTCAGAGGAGAGCTGGATGGATAGTAGGGGTACAGGATGGAGTCAGAGGGGAGCTGGATGGATAGTAGGGGTACAGGATGGGGTCAGAGGGGGGCTGGATGGATAGTAGGGGTACAGGATGGAGTCAGAGGGGGGCTGGATGGATAGTAGGGGTACAGGATGGAGTCAGAGGGGAGCTGGATGGATAGCAGGGGTACAGGATGGAGTCAGAGGGGAGCTGGATGGATAGTAGGGGTACAGGATGGAGTCAGAGGGGAGCTGGATGGATAGTAGGGGTACAGGATGGGGTCAGAGGGGGGCTGGATGGATAGTAGGGGTACAGGATGGAGTCAGAGGGGGGCTGGATGGATAGTAGGGGTACAGGATGGAGTCAGAGGGGAGCTGGATGGATAGTAGAGGTACAGGATGGGGTCAGAGGGGGGCTGGATGGATAGTAGGGGTACAGGATGGAGTCAGAGGGGAGCTGGATGGATAGTAGGGGTACAGGATGGGGTCAGAGGGGGGCTGGATGGATAGTAGGGGTACAGGATGGAGTCAGAGGGGGGCTGGATGGATAGTAGGGGTACAGGATGGAGTCAGAGGGGAGCTGGATGGATAGTAGGGGTACAGGATGGAGTCAGAGGGGAGCTGGATGGATAGTAGAGGTACAGGATGGGGTCAGAGGGGGGCTGGATGGATAGTAGGGGTACAGGATGGAGTCAGAGGGGGGCTGGATGGATAGTAGGGGTACAGGATGGAGTCATAGGGGAGCTGGATGGATAGTAGGGGTACAGGATGGAGTCGGAGGGGAGCTGGATGGATAGTAGGGGTACAGGATGGAGTCATAGGGGAGCTGGATGGATAGTAGGGGTACAGGATGGAGTCAGAGGAGAGCTGGATGGATAGTAGGGGTACAGGACGGAGTCAGAGGGGAGCTGGATGGATAGTAGGGGTACAGGATGGAGTCAGAGGGGACCTGGATGGATAGTAGAGGTACAGGATGGAGTCAGAGGGGGGCTGGATGGATAGTAGGGGTACAGGATGGAGTCAGAGGGGAGCTGGATGGATAGTAGAGGTACAGGATGGGGTCAGAGGGGGGCTGGATGGATAGTAGGGGTACAGGATGGAGTCAGAGGGGGGCTGGATGGATAGTAGGGGTACAGGATGGAGTCATAGGGGAGCTGGATGGATAGTAGGGGTACAGGATGGAGTCGGAGGGGAGCTGGATGGATAGTAGGGGTACAGGATGGAGTTGGAGGGGGGCTGGATGGATAGTAGGGGTACAGGATGGAGTCGGAGGGGGGCTGGATGGAT
The DNA here is from genome assembly GCA_027917425.1 of Gastrophryne carolinensis. NCBI lineage: Eukaryota > Metazoa > Chordata > Amphibia > Anura > Microhylidae > Gastrophryne > Gastrophryne carolinensis. The sequence continues at coordinate 7,257,035 of CM051238.1, read as the reverse complement.
AGTAGGGGTACAGGATGGAGTTGGAGGGGGGCTGGATGGATAGTAGGGGTACAGGATGGGGTCAGAGGGGGGCTGGATGGATAGTAGGGGTACAGGATGGAGTCAGAGGGGGGCTGGATGGATAGTAGGGGTACAGGATGGAGTCATAGGGGAGCTGGATGGATAGTAGGGGTACAGGATGGAGTCAGAGGGGGGCTGGATGGATAGTAGGGGTACAGGATGGAGTCAGAGGGGAGCTGGATGGATAGTAGGGGTACAGGATGGAGTCAGGGAGGAGCTGGATGGATAGTAGGGGTACAGGATGGAGTCAGAGGGGAGCTGGAGGGATAGTAGGGGTACAGGATGGGGTCAGAGGGGGGCTGGATGGATAGTAGGGGTACAGGATGGAGTCAGGGAGGAGCTGGATGGATAGTAGGGGTACAGGATGGGGTCAGAGGGGAGCTGGATGGATAGTAGGGGTACAGGATGGGGTCAGAGGGGAGCTGGATGGATAGTAGGGGTACAGGATGGAGTCAGAGGGGAGCTGGAGGGATAGTAGGGGTACAGGATGGAGTCAGAGGGGAGCTGGAGGGATAGTAGGGGTACAGGATGGGGTCAGAGGGGAGCTGGATGGATAGTAGGGGAACAGGATGGAGTCAGAGGGGGGCTGGATGGATAGTAGGGGAACAGGATGGAGTCAGAAAAGAGCTGGATGGATAGTAGGCGTACAGGATGGAGTCAGAGGGGAGCTGGATGGATAGTAGGGGAACAGGATGGAGTCAGAGGGGGGCTGGATGGATAGTAGGGGAACAGGATGGAGTCAGAAAAGAGCTGGATGGATAGTAGGCGTACAGGATGGAGTCAGAGGGGAGCTGGATGGATAGTAGGGGTACAGGATGGGGTCAGAGGTGAACTGGATGGATAGTAGGGGTACAGGATGGGGTCAGAGGGGAGCTGGATGGATAGTAGGGGTACAGGATGGAGTCAGAGGGGAGCTGAATGGATAGTAGGGGTACAGGATGGAGTCAGAGGGGAGCTGGATGGATAGTAGGGGTACAGGATGGGGTCAGAGGGGAGCTGGATGGATAGTAGGGGTACAGGATGGAGTCAGGGAGGAGCTGGATGGATAGTAGGGGTACAGGATGGAGTCAGAGGGGAGCTGGAGGGATAGTAGGGGTACAGGATGGGGTCAGAGGGGAGCTGGATGGATAGTAGGGGAACAGGATGGAGTCAGAGGGGGGCTGGATGGATAGTAGGGGAACAGGATGGAGTCATAAAAGAGCTGGATGGATAGTAGGCGTACAGGATGGAGTCAGAGGGGGCTGGATGGATAGTAGGGGTACAGGATGGGGTCAGAGGGGAGCTGGATGGATAGTAGGGGTACAGGATGGGGTCAGAGGGGAGCTGGATGGATAGTAGGGGTACAGAATGGAGTCAGAGGGGAGCTGGATGGCATAGTAGGGGAACCGGATGGAGTCAGAGGGGGGCTGGATGGATAGTAGGGGTACTGGATGGAGTCGGAGGGGGGCTGGATGGATAGTAGGGGTACAGGATGGAGTCAGAGGGGAGCTGAATGGATAGTAGGGGTACAGGATGGAGTCAGAGGGGAGCTGAATGGATAGTAGGGGTACAGGATGGAGTCAGAGGGGAGCTGGATGGATAGTAGGGGTACAGGATGCAGTCAGAGAAGAGCTGGATGGATGGTAGGGGTACAGGATGGAGTCAGAGGGGGGCTGGATGGATAGTAGGGGTACAGGATTTAGTCAGAGGGGGGCTGGATGGATAGTAGGGGTACAGGATGGAGTCAGAGGGGGGCTGGATGGATAGTAGGGGTACAGGATGGAGTCAGAGGAGAGCTGGATGGAGTCAGAGAAGAGCTGGATGGATAGTAGGGGTACAGGATGCAGTCAGAGGGGAGCTGGATAGGATAGTAGGGGTACAGGATGGAGTCAGAGGAGAGCTGGATGGAGTCAGAGAAGAGCTGGATGGATAGTAGGGGTACAGGATGGAGTCAGAGGAGAGCTGGATGGATAGTAGGGGTACAGGATGGAGTCAGAGGGGGGCTGGATGGATAGTAGGGGTACAGGATTTAGTCAGAGGGGGGCTGGATGGATAGTAGGGGTACAGGATGGAGTCAGAGGGGGGCTGGATGGATAGTAGGGGTACAGGATTTAGTCAGAGGGGGGCTGGATGGATAGTAGGGGTACAGGATGGAGTCAGAGGGGGGCTGGATGGATAGTAGGGGTACAGGATGCAGTCAGAGGGGAGCTGGATGGATAGTAGGGGTACAGGATGGAGTCAGAGGAGAGCTGGATGGAGTCAGAGAAGAGCTGGATGGATAGTAGGGGTACAGGATGGAGTCAGAGGAGAGCTGGATGGATAGTAGGGGTACAGGATGGAGTCAGAGGGGGGCTGGATGGATAGCAGGGGTACAGGATGGAGTCAGAGGGGAGCTGGATGGATAGTAGGGGTACAGGATGGAGTCAGAGGAGAGCTGGATGGATAGTAGGGGTACAGGATGGAGTCAGAGGGGAGCTGGATGGATAGTAGGGGTACAGGATGGAGTCAGAGGAGAGCTGGATGGATAGTAGGGGTACAGGATGGAGTCAGAGGGGAGCTGGATGGATAGTAGGGGTACAGGATGGAGTCAGAGGGGAGCTGGATGGATAGTAGGGGAACCGGATGGAGTCAGAGGGGGGCTGGATGGATAGTAGGGGTACAGGATGGGGTCAGAGGGGGGGCTGGATGGATAGTAGGGGTACAGGATGGAGTCAGAGGGGGGCTGGATGGATAGTAGGGGTACAGGATGGAGTCAGAGGGGAGCTGGATGGATAGTAGGGGTACAGGATGGAGTCAGAGGGGGGCTGGATGGATAGCAGGGGTACAGGATGGAGTCAGAGGGGAGCTGGATGGATAGTAGGGGTACAGGATGGAGTCAGAGGGGAGCTGGATGGATAGTAGGGGAACCGGATGGAGTCAGAGGGGGGCTGGATGGATAGTAGGGGTACAGGATGGGGTCAGAGGGGGGGCTGGATGGATAGTAGGGGTACAGGATGGAGTCAGAGGGGGGCTGGATGGATAGTAGGGGTACAGGATGGAGTCAGAGGGGAGCTGGATGGATAGTAGGGGTACAGGATGGAGTCAGAGGGGAGCTGGATGGATAGTAGGGGTACAGGATGGAGTCAGAGGGGAGCTGGATGGATAGTAGAGGTACAGGATGGGGTCAGAGGGGGGCTGGATGGATAGTAGGGGTACAGGATGGAGTCAGAGGGGGGCTGGATGGATAGTAGGGGTACAGGATGGAGTCGGAGGGGAGCTGGATGGATAGTAGGGGAACCGGATGGAGTCAGAGGGGAGCTGGATGGATAGTAGAGGTACAGGATGGGGTCAGAGGGGGGCTGGATGGATAGTAGGGGTACAGGATGGAGTCAGAGGGGGGCTGGATGGATAGTAGGGGTACAGGATGGAGTCAGAGGGGAGCTGGATGGATAGTAGAGGTACAGGATGGGGTCAGAGGGGAGCTGGATGGATAGTAGGGGTACAGGATGGAGTCAGAGGGGGGCTGGATGGATAGTAGGGGTACAGGATGGAGTCAGAGGGGAGCTGGATGGATAGTAGGGGTACAGGATGGAGTCAGAGGGGGGCTGGATGGATAGTAGAGGTACAGGATGGAGTCAGAGGGGAGCTGGATGGATAGTAGGGGTACAGGATGGAGTCAGAGGGGGGCTGGATGGATAGTAGGGGTACAGGATGGAGTCGGAGGGGAGCTGGATGGATAGTAGGGGTACAGGATGGAGTTGGAGGGGGGCTGGATGGATAGTAGGGGTACAGGATGGAGTCAGAGGGGGGCTGGATGGATAGTAGGGGTACAGGATGGAGTTGGAGGGGGGCTGGATGGATAGTAGGGGTACAGGATGGGGTCAGAGGGGGGCTGGATGGATAGTAGGGGTACAGGATGGAGTCAGAGGGGGGCTGGATGGATAGTAGGGGTACAGGATGGAGTCGGAGGGGGACTGGATGGATAGTAGGGGTACAGGATGGAGTCAGAGGGGGGCTGGATATCTGCACCTGTCGGGAATTCTTCTCTTTCCCGAATCCGAATGTTTTCCCGGTGGAATCTGGAAGGTTCTCAGTTTGTTTTTCCAGGGAGGGGAAGTTGGGAGCAATTTTTCGCAGAACAAGGATCTCATTCATGGCGGGTTCAGGTGCTGCGGGGAAACATCTCGCATTGGAGAGGAAGCACTTGTTGCCGGAGATCAGATTCGCTGGCCACACAGTGATTTCCCATCTGGTCGCTGCGCTTGTGCCTGTTGTATATAGAAAGATGGACCCTGGCTGTGCTGGGTACAATGACGGGGCTTATAAACAACACAATACTCACCTTAAATAGTACATGAAAGGACTAATAAAAGTTGCTTTAGACAGCGTGGGGCAGATTTTAGTCTGTGACGCAGCGATTTTGACTTTACAAGGCGCCCAGTGTAACTGATCTGTGCTGTAATATGAGGAATAAAGCTCCTCTTAATCACAATATTAGGTAAGGTCAAAGCACACCAAAATAGTAGAAAGTAATAGTTAAAGCAGTATTCTGCGAAGGGGTTCGGCTTAAACCATTGCACTCATTCAATCTGCACTCATAAGTAGCATATGTAAGGAAATGGAATAAACGAACACCCCATACGTTGCTATGCAAAAAGTAAAGTGATTTAATATAAGTGCTCAAAAAATATATACAGAAAACCAGTCTATACGCTATGTAAACAATGTTATTCCCCACATGGGGTCATAATAAAGTAGATGATGGATCTGAGATTCGCAGAGCTCAAATGAGGGTACAGTGATCAGGGATAAGCCAGATTCAAAAGGTAAATACATTCATAAAACAGAAAGACATTGCATATCACATATAATCCGTTCACTTACCAACGAGCCGCAACCACATCCCCGCTATCCGTCTAGCAGGGCGCGCGCCTGCGCCACGCACTTGTGAATGGCTGTCGCAGGCACACTTCCTGTTAGAGGGAAGCGGGGGATGCGGCGGACAGCGCCGCTGACTTAAACGATGTGACGTCAGCGGATCCAAGCGAGCTGATTGGATGAGCGGCCGCGAATGCGCCGTAGGACTGGGAAGAGGTGAGTTGGTTTCGGCGTTCTGGGGGGTTTCACACACTGGGGGTGCCCCGGGGGCAAGAACCAAAACCCAGGACAGCCCACCCCCTAATCACTCCCCCCCAAAAAATATAAATTAAAAGATGTCCCTCTGCATTTAAAACTTGCCTGAAATTGGGCAAACATACTCTCCAGCTATACTCTCATGCTGCACACATTACTTGTACCTCTGACGACTCACAACTGGTTCAGTTTAAAGTGGACCAACACCCAGGATTTTGACTATCCTGGGTTTTGGTCCACTTCCCCCCGATCAGGGGTGCCCCGCTATGTGATACCCCCCAGATCGCTGGCTATAACTCACCTCACCTTGCTCCTACGGTGCATGCGCGGGTGCTCGTCCAATCAGCACGCTCGGAGCCGCTGAGCTATGCACGTCAAAGCGACGTCTTACCTCAGCGCCTCCGAGCACGCTGGCGGTCGCATCTTGTGGTTTCCTCTAACAGGGAGCGCACCCGCACCGGCCATTCACAAATGCCTGACACAGGCACATGCCCTGCAAGAGAGAGGCGCGAGATGCGGCCCGCGCATGCGCCATTGGATTGGGATTCAGGTAAGTGCAGCTGGGCATCCTGGGAGGTTTCACACAGCGGGGCATCCCAATTTTGGATGCCCCGCGGGAAGGGATTGGATCGGCCCAGGAATGCTATAGATTCCCGGGCCGATCCCCCTGGGTCGTTGGTCCACTTTAAACATGGAGCCCTGAGGTCCCCTGGTTGGGTGTAGGTCCACTTTAAGGTGCGGTCACATTACTTAGCGGGCAGGTCTTGGGTTTTGGTTCCTGCCCCCGGGGCATCCTGATCGGGGTTCGTGAAACCCCCCAAGTCGCCTGAACAAACTCACCTCTTCCCAGTGCTACGACGCATGTGCGGCTGCTCGTCCAATCAGTGCGCTCGGATCCACTCGAGCACCATCGTCCAGGAGCTCATCTAATACAACCGAAAGCGCTAACGCACGCAAACCCCGCTTATGTCTAACAGGGAGCGTGCCTGCACTGGCCATTGACAAATGCTTGACACGGGCACCTCTGGCTCCCGCCACTGAAAAAAAAGTTCTTCCCTTGATGTGGGGAGAGGAAGCATTTGTGTGTCGCGCTTCTCCTGACCTCAGAGGATACATTATTGATGTGTTTAAATGTAGATGGAGAAGCTTCGGATAATCCAGAGCCAGACCGAGATTATCTCCATGTGTGAGAGGAACAGGAAGTGTGACACAGCTCCCAGGCATGGCCGCCTCCACTTCCTGGAATGTAAAGGGGGTCTCAGTTGAAGGAAAATGTGCCCTTTAAATTTCATTTGCGCTTTAGGTAATGCAACTGTGCCCCTTAATCTGTGCTCCAGGAAATGTGCCCCTTAATCTGTGCTCCAGGTAATGTGCCCCTTAATCTGTGCTCCAGGAAATGTGCCCCTTAATCTGTGCTCCAGGAAATGTGCCCCTTAATCTGTGCTCCAGGAAATGTGCCCCTTAATCTGTGCTCCAGGAAATATGCCCCTTAATCTGTGCTCCAGGAAATGTGCCCCTTAATCTGTGCTCCAGGAAATGTGCCCCTTAATCTGTGCTCTAGGTAATGTGCCCCTTAATCTGTGCTCTAGGTAATGTGCCCCTTAATCTGTGCTCCAGGTAATGTGCCCCTTAATCTGTGCTCCAGGTAATGTGCCCCTTAATCTGTGCTCCAGGTAATGTGCCCCTTAATCTGTGCTCTAGGTAATGTGCCCCTTAATCTGTGCTCTAGGTAATGTGCCCCTTAATCTGTTCTGCAGGTAATGTGCCCCTTAATCTGTGCTCCAGGAAATGTGCCCCTTAATCAGTTCTCTAGGTAATGTGCCCCTTAATCAATTCTCTAGGTAATGTGCCCCTTAATCTGTGCTCCAGGTAATGTGCCCCTTAATCTGTGCTCCAGGTAATGTGCCCCTTAATCTGTGCTCCAGGTAATGTGCCCCTTAATCTGTGCTCCAGGTAATGTGCCCCTTAATCTGTTCTCCTAGTAATGTACCCCTTAATCTGTGCTCTAGGTAATGTGCCCCTTAATCTGTGCTCCAGGTAATGTGCCCCTTAATCTGTGCTCCAGGTAATGTGCCCCTTAATCTGTGCTCCAGGTAATGTGCCCCTTAATCTGCGCTCCAGGTAATGTGCCCCTTAATCTGCGCTCCAGGTAATGTGCCCCTTAATCTGTGCTCCAGGTAATGTGCCCCTTAATCTGCGCTCCAGGTAATGTGCCCCTTAATCTGTTCTCCAGGTAATGTGCCCCTTAATCTGCGCTCCAGGTAATGTGCCCCTTAATCTGTTCTCCAGGTAATGTGCCCCTTAATCTGTTCTCCAGGTAATGTGCCCCTTAATCTGTGCTCCAGGTAATGTGCCCCTTAATCTGTGCTCAAGGTAATGTCCCCTTAATCTGTTCTCCAGGTAATGTGCCCCTTAATCTGTTCTGCAGGTAATGTGCCCCTTAATCTGTATTCCAGGTTATGTGCCCCTTAATCTGTGCTCCAGGTAATGTGCCCCTTAATCTGTGCTCCAGGTAATGTGCCCCTTAATCTGTTCTGCAGGTTATGTGCCCCTTAATCTGTATTCCAGGTAATGTGCCCCTTAATCTGTGCTCCAGGTAATGTGCCCCTTAATCTGTTCTCCAGGTAATGTGCCCCTTAATCTGTGCTCCAGGTAATGTGCCCCTTAATCTGTTCTGCAGGTAATGTGCCCCTTAATCTGTTCTCCAGGTAATGTGCCCCTTAATCTGTGCTCCAGGTAATGTGCCCCTTAATCTGTTCTGCAGGTAATGTGCCCCTTAATTTGTGCTCCAGGTAATGTGCCCCTTAATCTGTTCTGCAGGTAATGTGCCCCTTAATCTTTGCTCCAGGTAATGTGCCCCTTAATTTGTTCTCCAGGTAATGTGCCCCTTAATCTGTGCTCCAGGTAATGTGCCCCTTAATCTGTTCTGTAGGTAATGTGCCCCTAATCTGTGGCTCAGGTAATGTGCCCCTTAATCTGTTCTCCAGGTAATGTGCCCCTTAATCTGTTCTGTAGGTAATGTGCCCCTAAATCTGTGCTCCAGGTAATGTGCCCCTTAATCTGTTCTCCAGGTAATGTGCCCCTTAATCTGTGCTCCAGGTAATGTGCCCCTTAATCTGTTCTGTAGGTAATGTGCCCCTTAATCTGTGGCTCAGGTAATGTGCCCCTTAATCTGTTCTGTAGGTAATGTGCCCTTTAATCTGTGGCTCAGGTAATGTGCCCCTTAATCTGTTCTCCAGGTAATATGCCCCTTAATCTGTTCTCCAGGTAATGTGCCCCTTAATCTGTGCTCCAGGTAATGTGCCCCTTAATCTGTTCTCCAGGTAATATGCCCCTTAATCTGTTCTCCAGGTAATGTGCCCCTTAATCTGTGCTCCAGGTAATGTGCCCCTTAATCTGTTCTCCAGGTAATGTGCCCCTTAATCTGTGCTCCAGGTAATGTGCCCCTTAATCTGTGCTCTAGGTAATGTGCCCCTTAATCTGTGCTCTAGGTAATGTGCCCCTTAATCTGTGTTCTAGGTAATGTGCCCCTTAATCTGTATTTCAGGTAATGTGCCCCTTAATCTGTGCTCCAGGTAATGTGCCCCTTAATCTGTGCTCCAGGTAATGTGCCCCTTAATCTGTGCTCCAGGTAATGTGCCCCTTAATCTGTTCTCTAGGTAATGTGCCCCTTAATCTGTTCTCTAGGTAATGTGCCCCTTAATCTGTTCTCTAGGTAATGTGCCCCTTAATCTGTGCTCCAGGTAATGTGCCCCTTAATCTGTGCTCCAGGTAATGTGCCCGTTAATCTGTGCTCCAGGTAATGTGAAATCTTTCTCCAGGTAATGAAATCTTTAAGAAAAAGCTCAGTATCTCTCTAATGCAGGGTCACTGATGGTATAAGGGGGGAGGTAAGGTGAGTTTCCTGTCCCCCATCAGATGGCGTTCTGCTAGGACAGGGTGAGCATCTCTCTAATGCAGGGTCACTGATGGTATAAGGGGGGAGGTGAGTTTCCTGTCCCCCATCAGATGGCGTTCTGCTAGGACAGGGTGAGTATCTCTCTAATGCAGGGCTCCCTGGTGACAGAGGGAAGGGCAAGGTGATGTGAGGGAGGGTTTAGGTCCGCTTGAGTGGCACCTGGCACTGAGCGGGTTACAGCACATAAGCCGTTGCGTGCGTCCTGTAGGCGCGTCAGTGCAGGTGGCGCCCGGGGAGGCTCCGATGTACTAAGGTGACAACACGCTGCTCCCGGAGGGACTCGATCCGGGAAAACAAACACTGACAATAAAAGAACCCGAAAACATTCCACTACTCACCTTATAATGGTTCAAACCGCGCATTAAAGGGGCAGCGCAGGGCCAAGGTAGAGAATAGGAACCAATGGTTGCCTCCGTATTGCTGATCTCATGAGATTAGATTGGATAATCTCAAACCTGGGAGGAACCTATTCCAGGCTGCACAGCCACTTCCTGTCTGTATCGAAGAGGGAGCTGGAGGGAAAGTGTGGCCTGGAATTAGCTCCCCAGCCCTAAAGCGGAACAAAACCCGGGAATATGACATTTCTGGGTTTTGTTACTTACCCCTGGATGTTCCGAATCGGGATGCCCCCGTTGCGTGAAGGCCCCAAACAACTCACCTCTTCCACGCTGCAGCGACGCATGTGCGGGCGCACAGCCAATGAGAGGTGTTTGCTGTGTTTACCTCCTTCGGCAAACAGCTCCCATTGACTTTAATGGGGAGTGTGCGGCGCCGCATCCCCTGCATCCCCAGCCTTGTGCGCGCCACGGCATCCCCTGCATCCCCAGCCTTGTGTGCGCTGCTGCATCCCCTGCATCCCCAGCCTTGTGCTCGCTGCCACATCCCCTGCATCCCCAGCCTTGTGTGCGCTGCTGCATCCCCTGCATCCCCGGCCTTGTGCTCGGTGCCGCATCCCCTGCATCCCCAGCCTTGTGCACGCTGCCACATCCCCTGCATCCCCAGCCTTGTGCGCGCTGCCGCATCCCCTGCATCCCCGGCCTTGTGCTCGGTGCCGCATCCCCTGCATCCCCAGCCTTGTGCACGCTTCCGCATCCCCTGCATCCCCAGCCTTGTGCTCGCTGCCGCATCCCCTGCATCCCCAGCCTTGTGCTCGCTGCCGCATCCCCTGCATCCCCAGCCTTGTGCTCGCTGCCGCATCCCCTGCATCCCCAGCCTTGTGTGCGCTGCCGCATCCCCTGCATCCCCAGCCTTGTGCTCGCTGCCGCATCCCCTGCCTCCCCAGCCTTGTGCTCCTGCCGCATCCCCTGCCTCCCCAGCCTTGTGCTCCTGCCGCATCCCCTGCATCCCCAGCCTTGTGCTCGCTGCCGCATCCCCTGCATCCCCAGCCTTGTGCTCCTGCCGCATCCCCTGCATCCCCAGCCTTGTGTGCACCACGGCATCCCCTGCATCCCCAGCCTTGTGCTCGCTGCCGCATCCCCTGCATCCCCAGCCTTGTGTGCGCCGCCGCATCCCCTGCATCCCCAGCCTTGTGCTCGCTGCCGCATCCCCTGCATCCCCAGCCTTGTGCTCGCTGCCGCATCCCCTGCATCCCCAGCCTTGTGCTCCTGCCGCATCCCCTGCATCCCCAGCCTTGTGTGCACCACGGCATCCCCTGCATCCCCAGCCTTGTGCTCGCTGCCGCATCCCCTGCATCAGTTCTCATTGGATGAGAGCCCGCGCATGCGTCGTTGGAGCGTGTTATGGTTTGTTTTTACAAGCACCCTGGAGAGCGTCACACAGCCGGGCATCCTGATTCTGGGGCTGGCGGCTGGCCCTGGAAGTCTAGGCTGGTTGCTGGTGGGTTTTGTTCTGCTTTAAAGCGGACCTCCCCACTGCTTGCAGCTTTATGCCAGGGAGGGTCCTTCCTCATAGGGACCCTAAGCTATCCTCACCTCCCCCCTCACATCATCAGTGAGCCCTGCAATAGGGAAATACTCACCTTTTCCTAGCAGAGCCCCATCTGATGGGGGACAGGAAACTAACTTCACCTCCCCCTTATACCATCAGTGAGCCCTGCATTACAGAGATACTCACCTTTCCTAGAGCTCCATCTGATGGGGGACAGGAAACTACTGCACCTCCCCCCTCACACCATCAGTGACCCTGCATTAGAGAGATACTCACCTTTTCCTAGCAGATCTCCATCTGATGGGGGACAGGAAACTATTGCACCTTCCCCCTCACACCATCAGTGAGCCCTGCGTTAGAGAAATACTCACCTTTCCCTAGCAGAGCTCCATCTGATGGGGGACAAGAAACTAACTTCACCTCCCCCTTATACCATCAGTGAGCCCTGCATTAGAGAGATACTCACCTTTCTCAGCAGAGCTCCATCTGATGGGGGACAGGAAGCTACTGCACTTCCCCCTTATACCATCAGTGACCCTGCATTAGAGAGATACTCACCTTTCCTAGCAGAGCTTCATCTGATGGGGGACAGGAAACTACTGCACCTCCCCCCTCACACCATCAGTGAAGCCCTGCATTAGAGAGACGGCCGCGCCAGGCTTTTCTGAATGACTGGCATGGACCCGCAGATAGCGTTTGGGACGGGGATGCGGACAACGGCGCTCGCTTCATTCAGAACTCCTAGAACCTAAACCAGACATAGCGCCTATAAGATTCTAGGTCCAGTTAGACGACCACCCCCGGGGCATCCCGAGTTGTGCCCAACATGGGCTTTGTGGAAAGGTAAGAGACAGCGGGCAACTAGCGGGGCATCTGAAATCAGAAAGTCCCAGGGGGGACGGACCGACACCCGGGTATAGTCAAAATCCTGGGCTTTGGTCCACTTTAAAGCCCAACTCTGGACTCTACAAATGTAAAGTCTAAACTCCAAATATAAAGATGGGGCATATACTGTTGACAGTGCTGCAGTTCAGGCTGTCAGGGGGAGGTTTTTCCAGGTTGCACAATCACTTCCTGTTGTGTGCGCCCCCTGCTGGGACTGTAGGGTGACAGCCTGGGTTTTGGTCCGCATTCAACAAGCCAAAATTCACTCTGTAATCAGTGGAAGCTGCTCAGTTGCTCCACATCGGTGACACCTACAGGCTATAAGAAGTACTGCAGACAAATGTGGCTAATTATTCAAGAAGTTTTATTCAAATTAGTGTATTAATTAAATTAAATTATTAATTATTTTTAATTAATTAATTAGTTATTAATTAAATGAAATGAAAATTATTCAAGAAGTTGTATTTAAATTATTTTATTATTAAATTAAATTATTAATTATTTTTTATTAATTCATTAGTTATTAATTAAATTAAATGAACATTATTCAAGAAGTTTTATTTAAATTATTATATTAATTAAATTAAATTAATTATTTTTTATTTAATGAATTATTAATTAAATTAAAATTTATTAAAAGTAAGTCTTAGAAACCTTTAAAGCAGAACACAACCCTTGGTGCTCGTCTTGGGGGCACCCCGATTTGGGATGCGAACACCCCCCCCCAAGTTGCCCATAAAAGCTTACCTTTCCCATGCATACCTACACATGCAGAGTCGTATGCCATGCATATTAATGCCAGGCTTACAGTTCTGTTTACAAGCAGAGCTGAGCAATAGGGAGCATCCGCATCCCCAGTTTCCCTTTGGACGGGGGAGCACTCCCACCCCCAGGCTATCTCAATGGCTTGTCTGTGGGAGTGCGTCTCAGCTCAAAGATGCTGGGAAGATGACCAGGGGCATAGCTAGGGAGGTGCAGAGGGGGCAGCAGGTCAAGGGGGCCATCTTGGATGTTAAAAGGCTCATAAAATGCAGTATATGCAGGTAGGATGATTTTTAATGCAGGCAATCTGTATGTACAAGAGGGGGGAAAACATACAAGATAGGCTCTTATTCAGGGTGAAGGTCTGGATTAAGGTGGGCGATCTGTATGTACAGGGGGGGGGGACATATAGGATAGACTCTTATTCAGGGTGAAGGTCTGGATTAATGTGGGCGATCTGTATGTACAGGGTGGGGGAAACATATAAGATAGGCTCTTATTCAGGGTGAGGGTCCGGATTAATGTGGGCAATCTGTATGTACAGGGTGTGGGAAACATACAAGATAGGCTCTTATTCAGGGTGAGGGTCCGGATTAATGTGGGCAATCTGTATGTATACGGGAGGGGGGAAACATATAAGATAGGCTCTTATTCAGGGTGAAGGTCCAGATTAATGTGGGCAATCTGCATGTACAGGGGGGAACATACAAGATAGGCTCTTATTCAGGATGAGGGTCCGGATTAATGTGGGCAATCTGTATGTACGGGAGGGGGGAAACATACAAAATAGGCTCTTATTCAGGTTTAATTGTCCTGTTCTTTCCATCTTCAGGTCTATACAGTGTCAGAGAGGTTCTCGTTCATGGTGACCTCAGGGCCCTTCGTCTACACGGCCTTCGCCGTCACCGATGTGTTGAACAGGAGCCCCCTGGTTCTCGGACCCCTTCCTCCCATATTGTCGGTTCAGGCCGCGCTCCTCGGGCTCCACCAAAGATTCCGCGTCCAGACAGGTGAGGTGCAATGTGGACTAGTATTGGCTTCAGGTATTTACAGTTAAAGTGGACCAAAACTCACTGAACTTGGGAAATACATTCGGCCAAAGCCAATATTCAAATCTGATATCATTGATATATTATATCTATTATCTAATATATATATATATTATATATATATATCATTCAGATTCATTTCATTGATTAAAACAAGAAATGGATATTTTCATTTTTCGAATCATCCTGGAACCCTTTTATTTTATTTTTGCTGTCCCTCTCTGTAAGATGTCAGGAAATCAGTCATTGCATAGGTGTGGCTATGACATCGTCGTCACACACAACAGCGGCAATAGAGGAGGCGGCGCTTTACAGCAGGAGATCAGTCATTGCATAGGTGTGGCTATGACATCGTCGTCACACACAACAGCGGCAATAGAGGAGGCGGCGCTTTACAGCAGGAGATCAGTCATTGCATAGGTGTGGCTATGACATCATCGCCACACACAACAGCGGCAATAGAGGAGGCGGCGCTTTACAGCAGGAAATCAGTCAATGCATAGGTGTGGCTATGACATCATCGTCACACACAACAGCGGCAATAGAGGAGGCGGCGCTTTACAGCAGGAAATCAGTCAATGCATAGGTGTGGCTATGACATCATCGTCACACACAACAGCGGCAATAGAGGAGGCGGCGCTTTACAGCAGGAGATCAGTCATTGCATAGGTGTGGCTATGACATCATCGCCACACACAACAATGGCAATGAATGGAGGAGGCGGAGCTTTACAGCAGGAGATCAGTCATTGCATAGGTGTGGCTATGACATCATCGCCACACTCAACAATGGCAATGAATGGAGGAGGCGGAGCTTTACAGCAGGAGATCAGTCATTGCATAGGTGTGGCTATGACATCATCGTCACACACAACAACGGCAATGAATGGGAGAGGCGGAGCTTTACAGCTAAAACAGGCCCAAGCCATTATCTGGGATTAGAGTGAAACAAAAGCAGTAAAAATAGGCAAAAGTTACTACTCGTGGGAGGAGCAATTCAGGGGATTTTAGTAAAAAAATGTGGGTTTTGGTCCACTTTAAGCCTGTGTACTTTTCGATTTCCCCTCTCTCTAGCAGAGGTGTGACGAGGGGATCTTTGATGAATTGGGGGTCCTTATTCCACACAGGGGCGCTTTCTGAATAACAGGTGGAGGGGGCGGGTCCTCACGGTTGCCGCGGCGTCTCACCCCTGTCTCTCATTGGTCAGTTCTGCAGTTTGTGCCGCTGTCGGTTGACGTCAGACTGTGCACCTTCAGCGAGCAGATCCAGCGAGGGCTGAGCCTGGCGTTATACGAAGTGCGACAACTGCGCCTGGACAGCGACAACCTCACCGTGCAGGTAAGTCTCATCGCGCTGTGTGTGTGGCGGGGTGCGCTCGGTACTTACCCGCCATCCGTGATCTCACCCTATGATCTTCCCCCACTGCAGATAGTGAACATCAGCAGCAGCCTGCCCCGGGTCTGGAAGGCTCCGGTCACCATCTCCTACGCTGTGCGGGATCGCACAGGCTTCCTCAACGGCTCCGACGTCGGCGACCAGCTGAGGAACCTGAGTCTGGTGGAGTTCAGCTTCTTTCTGGGGTATCCCGTCAAACAGATCGCCGAACGTGAGTGGGGTGTGGGGGGTGGAGCGGGGCATCATGGGAATATCGGGTGCATTGGACCCATCACCTGTCCTAACCCCTAGACCTAACCTAAGCCTAAAGCTAAACTCAGTATCAATTTGTACCACTAAACCTGACCCTAATATCACTCAAAACCCTTACGTATGCCCCACTATTAAACATAACCTACCCACTAACCCTGACCCTATCACCTATCCTAACCTAAAGCCTAAACCTAAGACCAATACCCCACTGTAGCACTTACACTGACCCTATCTATCCCATTAAACTGGACACATCACCTGTCCTAACCACTAGATCTAACCTA
This sequence comes from Gastrophryne carolinensis, assembly GCA_027917425.1. Taxonomy (NCBI): domain Eukaryota; kingdom Metazoa; phylum Chordata; class Amphibia; order Anura; family Microhylidae; genus Gastrophryne; species Gastrophryne carolinensis. The sequence goes on along the minus strand of CM051238.1, from coordinate 7,241,413 downwards.
ACATGCTAATGCCTAAACTCAGTATCTAACTGTAGCACTAACACTGACCCTATTGCTTATCCTAACCTAAAGCCTAAACCTAAGACCAATACCCAACTGTATCACTAAACCTGACCCTAATATCAACCAAGACCTCTACATTTGCCCCACTATTATACCTACTAACCCTGACCTTATCACCTCCTAAACATAAGACCAATACCCAAATGTAGCACCTACCCTGACCCTAGATGAAAACATCACCTATCCTAAACCCTAGACCTAACTTAACATCCTAAAACCTAAACTCGGTCTCTCTATCTAACTGTAGCACTAAACCTGACCCTAATATCTACCAAGACCTCTACATTTGCCCCATTATTACACCACCTAACCCTGACCTTATCACCTGTCTTAACCTCCTAAACCTAAGACCAATACCCAACTGTATCACTAAACCTGACCCTAATATCTACCAAGACCTCTACATTTGCCCCATTATTACACCACCTAACCCTGACCTTATCACCTGTCTTAACCTCCTAAGACCAATACCCAACTGTATCACTAAACCTGACCCTAATATCTACCAAGACCTCTACATTTGCCCCTCTATTATACCTACTAACCCTGACCTTATCACCTCCTAAACCTAAGACCAATACCCAACTGTAGCACTTACCCTGACCCTAGATGAAAACATCACCTGTCCTAACCCCTAGACCTAACTTAACATCCTAAAGCCTAAACCTAAACTCAATATGTAACTGTAGCACTAAACCTGACCCTCTACATTTACCCCATTATAACCCCGACCTTATCACCTGTCCTAACCTCCTAATCCTAAGACAAATACCCAACTGTAGCACTTACCCTGACCCTATCTATCCCATTAAACTGGACCCATCACCTGTCCTAACCCCTAGACCTAACCTAACATAAAGCCTAATCCTAAACTCAGTATAAAACTGTATCACTAAATCTGACCCTAATATCTACCAAGATCTCTACATTTGCCCCATTATTACACCACCTAACCCCGAACTTATCACCTGTCTTAACCTCCTAAACCTAAGACCAATACCCAACTGTAGCACCTATCCTGACCCTAAATGACAACAATCTATCCCGTTAAACTGGACCCATCCTAAACCCTAGACCTAACTTAACATCCTAAAACCTAAAATCGGTCTCTCTATCTGAATGTAGCACTAAACCTGACCCTATTATCTACCAAGACCACTACATTTGCCCCATTATTACACCGCCTAACCCTGACCTTATCACCTGTCTTAACCTCCTAAACCTAAGACCAATACCCAACTGTAGCACCTACCCTGACCCTAAATGACAACAATCTATCCCGTTAAACTGGACCCATCACCTGTCCTAGCCCCTAGACCTAACATAACATCCTAAAGCCTAAACTCCGTATCTAACTGTATCAATAAACCTGACCCTAATATCTACTGAGACCTCTACATTTGCCCCACTATTAGCCTAAACCTAAGCACAATACCCAACTGTAGCACTAAACCTGACTCCGATATTTACCCAGACCTCTACTGCCCCACTATTACACTCACTAACCCTGACCTTATCACCTATCCTAACCTCCTAAACCTAAGACCAATACCCAACTGTAGCACTTACCCTGACCTTATCTATCCCATTAAACTGGACCCATCACCTGTCCTAACCCCTAGACCTAACCTAACATCCTAAAGCCTAAACCTAAACTCAGAATGTAACTGTATCAATAAACCTGACCCTAATATCTACTGAGACCTCTACATTTGCCCCACTATTACACCTACTAACCCCGACCATATCACCTGTCTTAACCTTCTAGAACAAGACCAATACCCAACTGTAGCACTTACCCTGACCCTAATTGAAAACAACCTATCCCATTAAACTGGACCCATCACCTGTCCTAACCCCTAGACCTAACCTAACATCCTAAAGCCTAAACCTAAACTCAGTATCAATTTGTATAACTAAACCTGACCCTAATATCACTCAAAACCTTACATATGCCCTATTATTACACATAACCTACCCACTAACCCCGACCCTATTGCCTATCCCAACCTCCTAAACCTAAGACCTATACCCAACTGTAGCACTTACCCTGACCCTATCTATCCCATTAAACTGGACCCATCACCTGTCCTAACCCCTATATCTAACCTAACATCCTAAACCTAAACTCAGTATCTAACTGTATCAATAATCCTGACCCTCTACTGCCCCACAATTACACCTACTAACCCTGACCTTATCACATGTCCTAACCTCCTAAACCTAAGACCAATACCCAAATGTAGCACTTACCCTGACCCTAGATGAAAACATCACCTGTCCTAACCCCTAGACCTAACCTAACATCCTAAAGCCTAAACCTAAAATCAATATGTAACTGTAGCACAAAACCTGACCCTAATGTTTGCCCAGACCTCTGCATTTGCCCCACTATTACCTATCCTAACCTCCTAAAGCCTAAACCTAAGACCAATACCTAACTGTAGCACTTACCCTGACCCTAAATGACCACAACCTTATAGACCCGGCATCAAGAAATATCCAGCCAGGCCTGTTTCTTTTAATGGACAGAAGAGGAAATCAGGGGACAGGTTGTGTTACCCCTGATACACTCAAACCTGTCAGCTCTGGATTTTATTCCTACCAGGAGAAGAGACCACAAGCTTGGCTCGAGTTTTATTCAGTTCGGGTGTATTAGTCGCCCCTCCTCTCATTAGCCGACATGTTTATATGGATTTAATATTACACAATTTCGCGATAGTGCTCCTTTTAATGTGGAACTAAATCCTGCATGTCTGGCCCTGGAATCTTTTAGAATGACGCTGGCTTTCCCCTGGGGCATCCCAATTTGGTATGCCCTGCTGTGTGAAACCCCCCTTGGGTGCCGGTAAATTCTCACCTTTCCCAGAACATGCGTGGGGCATCGTGATTTGGGATGCCCGCAATGTGAAACAACCCGAATCAGCTTTAAAAACATGTTATATTAATGCATATCAATGATGAGCAATACAACACGCAGTGCTCGGCAATAGGGAACGGCCGTGTCCACAGTTTCCCTATCTCATACTTTCCAACTTTTCAGGAAGGAGGGCCCATATCTCTAACTCTTTTACCTTCATGGGACTCACAGAAACATGGCTGACCCCATCAGACACAGCCTCACCCGCTGCCCTCTCACATGGGGGACTACATCTCAGCCACACCCCCAGATCCAACAACAAACAGGGTGGGGGTGTCGGCATCCTTCTTTCCAAACTCTGCTCCTTTAACCCACTCCCTGCCTTGCCATCTCTATCCTTCTCATCTTTTGAAGTTCACTGTGTCCGTTTATATTCTCCCTGTAACCTGAAAATCGCAGTCAGCTACCGCCCTCCTGGAACTACTACTCTTTTCCTCTACCACTTTTCTACCTGGCTCCTTCATTTTCTGTCCACAGACATCCCTGCAATCATCATGGGTGACTTTAACATATCTGTTGACACTAGCAACCCTGCTGAGCTTGGACTAACCTCTCTCATATCTAGGGCTCACCTGACTACCTGCTCCCTCGATCCTACTCCATCCCACCTTATTCCTCAACTGTCTCCATCCCTCACTCCAGCCTTAACCTCCATATTCAACCTTTCTCTCTCCACTGGTACCTTTCCTTCTTCCTACAAACATGCTGTTATTACTCCGATAATCAAGAAACCCTCTCTCGACCCCTCTGCCCTCTCTAGCTATCGCCCTATCTCACTACTCCCTTTCTCCTCCAAACTTCTTGAACAGCATGTCCACTCAGAACTGTCACAATACTTATCCACTAACAACTTATTTGACCCCTTACAATCAGGATTCCGCCGTAACCACTCCACTGAAACTGCCCTCACCAAAGTCACCAATGATCTGCTCACTGCCAAAAGCATTGGCCACTACTCCATCCTCATCCTTCTTGACCTCTCCTCAGCCTTTGATACTGTCGACCACTCTCTGCTTCTTGATATTCTCTCCTCTCTCGGGGTTCATGGTCTTGCACTCTCTTGGCTCACCTCTTACCTCTCTGACAGATCATTTAGTGTATCCTATTGTAAGGACTGTACCGGACACCTTTCTGTCTTAAGCTGATAATCCCCAATCTCCACCGCCTCTTCTGCCTATAGACAAGTCCCCGCTTGTAGGAGACGCGGATTATGCCTCTCCTGACTCAGTTACCCCCAGGACTTAATGCCGGAAGGTGGAAGTCCAATAAACTAGCCGAGGTCAAACCGGGAGATCACGAAGCGAGGTATCCAACGGAGGTAGCAAAGAGGAGTCAAACAAGCCGAGGTCAATCCAGAAGGTCACGGGGCGAGGTATCAGAGGGGTCAGGCGAAAATCGTGGTCAGGCAGGCAAAAGGGCGGTTCAGGCAGAGGTCGGCAACGGAATCAATCGAGCTTCAATGCCCAAGACAAGCTTGGTACTAGGCGCTATAACAGGCAATGACACACTGCCATGGAAATCCCTTTATAGTGGGAAAACCGGCAGGATTGGACAGGGAGACAGTGGCTGGGATTGGTGCACTTAGGATCTGGCGGCAGATTGGAGCACTGGCCCTGTGGTCTGATTGGTGAGCTCTGGGCTGATTGCTCCAGCTGAGCTTCCCAGGCAAACTGCTCAGAGCTGCACCTTCTAGACTTTATTCTTTTAAACAGCCTCCGGTGGCCATTCTGAGTATTACACCACCGGAGGCCATGAGCTGACTGTATAGGCCAGCAAGCACAAGCTGAGTGACAATGGGCAAGGGGGGAGGACTTACTCGGCGGCACACGCGCCGCTGGGGATGGCACCGGAGGCAGAAGCGGCTGCTGGGCAGGAGAAACCCTGGCCAGTTGCCTAGGGACACCACGGGCACGGACTGAAGGCAAGTCATTCATGACACCTATTCTAAAACGGTCTCATCCTCACGTTCCCTTTCTGTTTCTGTTGGTGTGCCACAAGGTTCTGTCCTAGGCACCCTACTTTTCTCAGTCTACACCCACGGCCTTGGCAAACTTATAACTTCACTAGGCTTCCAATACCACTTCTATGCGGATGACACTCAGATATATCTCTCAGGCCCCAATCTCTCCTCTCTCCTATCTCGCCTCCCCAACTGCCTCTCAGCTATTTCTTCATTCATGTCATCTCGCTACCTCAAGCTAAACATGGACAAGACAGAACTGGTCATTTTCCCACCATCTAACTCCCCTCCCCTCTCTAACACGTCTATTTCTGTCAACAATTACACAATAACAGCAGCTCCCCAAGCTCGGTGCCTGGGAGTCATTCTGGACTCTGCCCTCTCTTTCAAACCACATATTCACTCCCTGGCCACCTCCTGTCGCCTCCAACTTAAAAACATCTCCCGCATCCGTCCTTTCCTCTCACCTGACACCACTAAAATGCTAGTGCATGCCCTGGTCATATCCCGTCTGGATTACTGCAACATCCTTCTTTGTGGCTTACCAACTAACAGACTGGCACCCCTCCAATCTATCCTGAACTCTAGTTCTGCACCTCTCTGCCAATCCCTACACTGGCTGGCTGCCAGTCCCTCAGTGAATCCTGTTCAAAACTCTAACTCTCGCATACAAAGCTCTCTCCAACCAGGCCCCTCCCTACATCTCATCTCTAATCCAACAGTATCAACCTAGACGCAGCCTCCGCTCCTCTGCCGACCTTCTCCTGTCCTCCTCCCTGGTCACCTCCTCTCACGCCCGCCTCCAGGACTTCTCACGTGCAACTTCAATCTTCTGGAATGCCCTCCCGCACCCAATCCGCCACTCCACAACCCTCAAAACCTTCAAAGGCGCCCTTAAAACTCACTTATTCAGACAAGCATATAATCTGGCCAAACCAATCTTCTCAAGGGCGCATGCCACAAAGCTCAATACTGACTGTTTGTGATCCTTCCCCCTCGTCTTCACCCTCTTCCTTTAGACTGTAAGCTCCTAGGGGCCGGGCTCTCTCCCCTATTGTATCTTGTATTCAGAATATCCATTGTCAACTCTGTAAAACTGCATTTGAATTATTATATGTACCGTATGTTTCTACCCTGTACTACTTTGTAAAGCGCTACGGAAGATGATGGCGCTATATAAATAAACAATAATAATAATAACAATATGTAAATTAAGCCACACCCCCTCATTGATTTATGGATAGGAGATAGGATGTAACAGTTACAACAATAGAAACACTTTGAATAGGCAAATGAATAATTTATTGCTGCAGATCTGCATGTTACACCTCAAATTGGGACAATATGTAAATAAAGCCACACCCCCTAATTGTGGGATGGATAAAGCCACGCCCCTCATTGAGGGATGGATAAAGCCATGCCCCCTTTATTGATTGATGCATAGGAGACACATTGTAACAGTTACAACAACAGAAACATTTTGAATAGGAGAATGAATCATTTATTGCTGCAGATCTGCCTGTTACACCTCAAAGAGGGACTGGGGATGGGGGGTCACACAGTGGGGCATCCTGATTAGTGTTGTCCCAGTGAAGGGCCACATTGGGTTTAATTCCCCATTATGGAGAGCCTCTCCACACTTATATAAATTAACTTCATCTGGGTTTGGGTCCAGGCAGCCTCTGATCATTTGTAGGTATCAGGCTTGCTCTCTTGTTATCCTCCAGTGATGTCATAGCGGCACAGGGTCGCGCAGGCTCTGGAGGATGATGTCATTGTGTATCCAGTAGCTGTTTGCTCTTGTTATCCTCCAGTGATGTCATAGCGGCACAGGGTCGCGCAGGCTCTGGAGGATGATGTCATTGTGTATCCAGTAGCTGTTTGCACAGAGCCCCCCCCCTCCCCTCCGGGGGTCTCCGGCCCTTCCTGACTCCGCTCTGAATAATAACAACATCCCAACAAAAGAAAATCCAGAGCTGCAAACTTTCCCACATTCCCGACTTCGGAGGACAAACACGCGGGGGGGAGGGGTCGAAGCCCCTTACCACAAATAGGGTTAAAATTGTCCTAAGAAAAGAAAGGGGGGGATGAAGCCTTCTTTCAGCTGAGCCTATTCATTGCTGTTACAATACCCCAATCATTAACCCTATCTGCACTTAGATCATTTTAGTGGCTTGATATTAAAGTGGACCAAAACCGACGCCGATTGATTCCCTCCCCCCGGGGCATCCAAAATCGGGATGCCCCACTGTGTGATCCCCCAGGTTGCCCCATACACTTACCTTGTTTCCTGGTCCAACGGCGCATGTATGAGCCGCGGCCGCATCCCCGCTATCCCTCTAGCAGGGCGTGTGCCCGCCCCAGGCATTCGTGAACGTTGGATGCCCTCCCCCCTGGGCATCGCCGTGGGTTTTGGTCCATTTTAAAAGTTGCCCTGTGGTCTGAACTCCTCCTCTGTCCACCCTGATTCGGGATGCTCCCCGGCTAACATCCTACATCTCTGTTTCTCTCTCTATTCAGCCTCACAGTATCCTCAGCTGAACATCTCCCCCAGTCTGAAGGACACCTGGCTCCAGACAGGTAAGTGGCCCTTTTATTTACCTCTAATGCACTAACCAATCACAATGTAGATACTAGTGCCAGGCCAGCACAATAGTGTGCACCTAAAAGATAGGTTGCACAGACGGAGCCCCATTATTATGAGCAGCAGCAGATCTCCAGCTAGATGGACTGGGGCGGGAGGGTGACAATAATAAGGTGCTGGTTGGTGGTCACAGGTATATGCAGCCACACTGGCCGCACCCCACAGCTACTGGAAGGCAGAGCATACACAAACAGGTGATCACACAGGGTTCCAGTCTGCGGAAACGGGGTTCAGGTGAGTACTTGGACTTGGTTGGGCTTTTTCCAACCAATTCTGGTCTCAGGTATCTGCAGCCATGCTGACCCCACTCCACAGCTGCTGGAGGGGAGAGCAAACACGAACATCAAGGTGATCCTATAGGGTTCCAGTCTGGGGAATCAGGGGGTCAGGTGAGTACACGGAAGACTCGGTTGGGCTTTTTCCACCCAATTCTAGCCGTGTAACATGCTTTGACTTGCTGGAGCATCCCATTCGCGTTGCATGGCGTGTTTGTTTTCTGGTCTTTCCCGCCTGACACCGGAATGTCCATCTGCTGCATGAAGCCGAGAATGTGGCTCATCGCAGAAGGCCGCACTTTGCCCAGGCTCATACTGGCCCACGCGTTTACCAGGGAATGGCACAGCGGATCCATCGATTCCCATTTGAGGTCCTTCATTACCAAAACCCAGCATTCCGAGTGCATGCGCAGAGACCGTACAGTGTGGCGCAATGTCTGTGTATAGGCCCTGAATAGAAGCCAGTGATACTTGCATTTAAAGTTTCACTGTTCTGGGTTTGGTCGACAGGACGATGGGATGCCCCTGTGCTTGAAGCCCCCTGGATCACCCTAAGAAAATTTCTTTCCAACAGTCCCATGGCACATGCTCTGTCCCTCGTCCAATCCATTCTGTATTACATATGGCCCTGTTTGGAACAGTGATGGTGGTCCAGCTGCACCCCCCTGTCTCCCTGCGGTCTGATGCACGCTCCTGCCCCCAGCCTATCTGAATGATATTTTAGAGGCCACCTGGGGGGCTTCACACAGCAGGGCATCTCAAATAGGGATGCCCCCCGAAGGGCAGGAATCAAACCTGGGAAAGTAAACATCTCAGCATTTGGTCCACTTTAGTGACTTCAGACTCCAGGGCCGTCCAAAGGGTGGTTGGTCCACTTTAAGTGCAAGTTGGGCTCCTAGAGTCCATTCTACTGGTGGCCCCCCAGACACCCCGGTCCAACATTGAACTAGGTTATGGGGCACCCTGTGCAATATTTAGGTCTGGCACTCCAGTCCACCCCAGACTCGCCAAGCACAAGTAGCAGCACTGCTGCCTATTTAAAGTGGACCCATAACCCCCAGATGCCGGCTCCTCCAGGGCTGCCCGACTAGGTGCCCCCAGGGCATGCCCCACCGTGTGAGCCCCCCCAGAACACTCGCAAGCCCTCTTACCTTGTCCCAGACCCTCATTGCAATCACCGGCCATTGCCGCATCCCCGGCATCCCTGCAGCTGTGTGTGCTCCGGCAGCCTATCTGAATGGTGGAGCGCTCGCTCCACAGGGGAGCCGGGGATGCACGCGCCACCACTCACTTTCAAGACAATAATAGTGCCAGTCCTCATAATAATAGGGCCAGTGCTCATAATAATAGGGACAGTGCTCATAATAATACCAGTGCTCATAATAATAGTGACAGTGCTCATAATAATAGGGCCAGTGCTCATAATAATAGGGCCAGTGCTCATAATGATAGGGCCAGTGCTCATAATGATAGGGCCAGTGCTCATAATAATAGGGCCAGTGCTCATAATAATAGGGCCAGTGCTCATAATAATAGTGACAGTGCTCATAATAATAGGGCCAGTGCTCATATTAATAGGGACAGTGCTCATAATAATAGGGACAGTGCTCATAATAACAGGGACAGTGCTCATAATAATAGGGACTCTGCTGAGTAAGCTGATCAGACCAATCAGGAATCTGCAACCCTTGGTACAGGTATCACTGGTGGTCAGGTGGTACTTGCTGCTCTCTGATTGGTGCGTTGCTCTTGTCCCGGCAGTGGTGCTGGACGTGCAGGAGCAGCAGCTGAGGGACGAGGCCTTTCAGATGGAGATGGAGAGGAAGCTGGCCCAGCTCATCAGCGAAGCCCTACAGAAGCGCCGGTGGAAGCGCGCCAGCAACGCCGGGAGCAACACCGTGCAGGTAAGCCGCTCGCTGTATCCCGCGGGATCCCGCCAACAGCCAATCAGCTCGCTGTATTCATGGAACGCCAACAGCCAATCAGCCAATCAGCATCGCAGCCGATTCCAACCACAGGGATATTGCAGGCAATGGATTAATTTACCCGCTCTCCCCATGCTGGCTGTGGGGGGCGACATTCTTCATACAGCCTGCTTTTAAAGTGGACCAAAACCAAGGACTTTAACTATCCTGGGTTTTGGTCTATGCCCCCGGGGCACCCCGATCGGGGATGTGTGAAACGGCCCAAGTCGCCCGAACAAACTCCTCCCAGTCCTACGACGCATGTGCAGCCTCTCGTCCAATCAGCGCGCTCGGATCCGTCCCCGCCCCCTTCGTCTAAGGCGAGTGGATCTGAGCGTGCTGACAGCTGCATCTCCCGCTTCCCTCTAACAGGGTAACACTTGCATCAAATATCCATATGTCACAAATAGCAGAGAGATTGTAAACCCGCCGATCGTTTCCGACCCTCACAGGGTCCTTCCTCAGGGGTAGAGAGCTTGCCGGACCCGGGGCCAGACACTCTCCCTGCTATTTTTGACATATGGATATTTGATGCAAGTGTAACTTACAATGGGAAATATGTATGTGACTTCTGGCAACAGTGTGAGCGCCACCTGGTGCTGATATATGATATTACTGATAAGCTGGTTAATCCTGATCCAGAAGCCATATACCCTGTATAACATATATACCAATATATTGTCAACTGAAACAAATATTGTATAGGAGACTGTATATAGAATTGTCTTGATCACTTCTTTGAATACACAAATGTTTGCATCCGATTCCATGGCTCCTTGGTGTGCAATTTCTTGATCATTTATTGGTTTGGCTAATTTCAAGAATTATTATTATTAATATTATTGTTTATTTATATAGCGCCATCATCTTCTGTAGCGCTTTACAAAGTAGTAATTACAGACAGGTTAGAAACATACGGTACATGTACTATTTCAAATGCAGTTTTACAGGTTTGACAGTGGATATTCTGAGTACATGATACAATAGGGGAGGGAGCCCCGCCCCCGAGGAGCTTACAGTCTAAAGGAGAATTCCAGCTGATGACCTACGGCATCCCCGGCTTTCCTCTAGTCTGATGAGGGCTCTGAATGGCGCATCGGGGATGTCACACTGTGGGGCATCCCGATTTCGAATTCCATCGGGGGAAGTGGCGGCTAGCGGCCAGCCCTGGAGTCTTTTACACTCCAGAGCCAGCCCTAGTGGCTTTTGTTTAACGAGGAGTTTCACACAGTGGGATGCCCCTGGAAAGGGCTTTCACTTGCCTTTAAGCACTATTGGCCCCAGTGTAAATGAGTTTTGCTTTAGCTGATTATTTGTGCGGCTCTGAAAGGTGGACAGTGCTGCCACCTGGTGGGGACAGTATTGTATGAGTTTCCTATCACACGTATGGCTCCCATGACCCCGTTCAGAGATTAAATGCTGGCCCCGCCCCTTTCAACATCGGCTCTATCCAGGGTCCCTGTGAAACCTATTATTATTATTATTGTTTATGTATATAGTGCCATCATCTTCCGTAGTGCTGTACAAAGTAGACCTATGTATCATTCTTCCAGGCCATCTTGTCTCCCCATTAGTTTACCTGAACATACCTTGGAGATCGTCCCCGGAATCTCTCTCTCTCTCTCTCTCATATATATATATTGATCCGGGGGGGGGGAATCAATACCAGGCATCTGTGAATGGCCAGTGCAGCCGCGCTCTCTGTTAGAGGGAAGCAGGGGATGCGGTCGTGAGCCGCTGGCCATAGACGTGACATCAGCAGATCTGAGTGCGGTGATTGGACAAGCACCCGCACTTGCGCTGTAGTACCGGGAAGAGGTGAGTTGGTTATGCTGACCTGCAGGGTTTCACACAGCGAAGATCAGCGTGCCCCCCGGGGGGACGATAGTCCAAATCCTGGGTTTTGTTCCGCTTTAACTGTTTGAGGCTGTTACATCCTGTTTGTCTATTGATGTACCCGTCTCTTTTGTTAAACATGTAATGTTATATTATTATTATGGGCGATCTAGAGGGTTTCACACAGCGGGGCATCCCAAATGGGCAAGAAACAAAACCTGTGACAGTCCAAATCCTGGGTTTTGTTCTGCTTTAATTGTTTGAGGTTGTTTCATCCTGTTTGTCTATTGATGTACCCATCTCTTTTGTTAAACATATAATGTTATATTATTATTTTTATGGGTGATTAGGAGGGTTTCACACAGCCGGGTATCCAAAATGGGCAAGAAACAAAACCTGGAATGGTCCAAATCCTGGGTTTTGTTCCACTTTAATTGTTTAAGGTTGTTGCATCCTGTTTGTCTCTTTTGTTAACCCTTAATGTGCCGGTTCCCTCTCGGCAGATGGTCAGCGTGTCTCGCATGAACGGCTCCGATGACCCGGTGGAGCTGATCTACTTCGTGGAGGACCAGTACGGCGGGCGGCTGGCCGCAGATAAGGCTTCCAGCCTGATAAACGAGGTGAACATCCAGCGGGCGGCCATCATCCTCGGATATCGCCTGCAGGGAGTGGTGGCGCAACGTGAGTGACCTGAATCGCTATTTCCACATTGTATCGCTGCTGGGCCATGTCCAGCTCTAGTCATGGGCATTCTCCTGATATATATACAATCCAAACACACTATGGGGCCAAATTAAGGGCACTACGACCTAATAATGCAAAACAATTTTATTGGAATTACTGAATCAAAAAAGCCACCATTACAATAAAAACACAAAAAACAACACACATAAGACAAAGGATAAAAAAACCTACAAAACCTGTCTACCCTGGACTCGATTTTATTACTCAATAGTATATATATATATATATATATATATATATAATACCTTCGGCGGACAAATAAATCCTAATCAAGAAAAAGATACCTTTTAAAATGGATCCCTATATAAATATATTTTGCTAATAAACAAATCCCTCCCAATGTGTACAATCTACAAATTAGAAAATAAATATCCTCCCACACATAGAAAGGTTAGTAGTGTGCACTGATATATCTGATTTATATGTTCCAATAATGGTTATAATAAATATGTGAGCTATAAATAATTGTAGAGGTGGTGCTGATCCCTCTCTGTAGAATTGTCTGATATATATACAGGCAGGAACGCACACAACTAGGAATTCAATTGTGCAAAAAAAACGTTTGTAATTCATAAGATTGCAGAAAGAAATCACATAAATGACAGAACATTGATGCAGAGCTCACTACACAGCGATATGTGATACACTCACGATACACAACCATCTGATTAATAGGAAAAAGCATATGAGTAAGAGAGTGCTGACACCTGCTGGGCGCATTAGGTGAGTAAAGGGGGTGGGAGTAGCTCCATCACTATTATTTATACAAAATTATAATTTTTCCAAGTGTACAGCACGGCCTTTTTCATTTTAATCATTACTTCTGGGTATTCCACCACAAGGTGGCGCAGTTGACTGCAGAAGACTTGTGGCTCCTCCCAGCCCTATAAAAAGCCAGGAATCACCCATAGACCTCCAGTGTATTCTAAGTATGTCACACACCCCGCTTCAAGATATTCATAACCTGTGGGTAATACTGACCTGTAGAAGGCGAACTGCAGAGATGATAGGAAAAAAGAAGCCCCTCCCGGTCCACAAATACCTGGGACCTCCCACTCATTCCCCAGTCTTCATCTCTGCAGTCGGCGAGCAAGTCAGAAGATGATGTCTCCTCCTTGCACAGGGGGATTTCAGGTAGCCGGGATAACTCCCGGCCCGTTTTTTATCTATTTCCGCCTGGATTCCTTTATATTTCCCACATACACATGCCTCCCAGCCGTAGGCTGCGTTCCGGGTGAAAGTAGAAAAGCACCTTAGGTGCTTAGGAGCAAAGCTCCACCGCGAGACCCTATACAAGAGGGTAGGCAGCTATCCTGGTTGGTGACCCCGGTTTGGGATGCCCTGTCCCTTGGCCATTTCACCCTAGCTGGTGTTAAAAACCCCTCTCCGGATACCCTTCTCCTTAGAGGGGGGGGGGACCTGGGGTCCTTTCCTCTGTGTACAGGCTTTTCTTTCTTCTTTATTATAACCGTGTGTATAACTTGTGTTTGTCACGTTAAATTGTGCAGCCGCTAGAGATCATTCAGCAGTTTTTCTGCCTATTTTAGCTCATGACAGGCTGAGGGGAGCTTCTCTCCTCAGTCACTGGCAGCGGAGGGCGGGGCCTGGCGCTGGCTTTATTTTATATTTACTGGACGCTGGCGCTGGCCTTTTTGTTGTCAGCTGTGTATGGCGGAGGGGAGTTTCTCCCCTCACGCGCTGTAGCGGGGGGCGGGGCCGGGCTTTCGGCGAGGACGCCACGGCCCGCCCCCGTTTGGCAGGGTCTGCTGCGGAGCCTGGGCTTCTTTTCAATCATTTGGCTGGGCTGTGAAGGGGGGGCGGAGCATGGACATCGCGCTCCGCTCTGGCCACGCCCCCCTCTTCTCCTCTCTTTCCTCCTGCTGCTGCCTCGCTCGTGGCGTGAGGACGCCATTAACCTCATCCTGACTGGAAGGCACAGTGAGTGGCCCTCTGGGCCCCCTTCATAACTCTACTATTCTATTGATTTTTCATATGCTTATTTAGTGTCTTTATTATGTCTTCCAGGTAGACCTACATAGGGGTTTAGGGGGTCTCTCCCGGTCCTAGGGTCCCTGGGTTTTCAATACACTTATACAAATCCTCCCACTTGGGACTTTAAAAGGGCATCCCGGGTTGCTTATAAGCGTAATTCCCTCGGTCATTGCGACTACCCAAAAGTTCACCTTATGGAGGCATCCCCGGATATCGGGCTCCCCTCGGGGCAATCCCGGAAGTGTATGGGTTGTGGGGTATCCCTAACAGGGGATGATGTATTTCTATGTATTCCTTGTGCGCAGCAGACTATTACACGGCAGTCCGGACCCCAGGCATCTGGGTCAGCACCGCCGTCTTCATCCCCTCCCCCCTCCCGTCTTGACCCGTGCCCCGTGTGTGACGTTGTCATGAGTGGGGAGTCGCAGTCTGATGTGTGTACCAGATTGGCCAATCTTGAAAAATTTGTCACCGGTCACTCCGGCATTTGAATATGATGAAGTAGATTATCTGGATTGGTCAGATTACTCTCCTCAAGAGGAAGGAGAGTTGTTTGAGGAATCTGATACTTCAGATGATCAGCAATTTGTTGGTGCTGATTCTGAGAAGGGGTCAGGGAGTTCCATGGATACTCCTAACTTCCTGGCTCAGATGTTTGAGGTTCTGGCTATCTCCCCTCCTGAGGAGGCTCCTCAACAACAAGGGGAGTTTGTCGAGGAATCCAAGCCGCGCTTGGAATTTGCTAATCAAAAGCATTTTGATAAAATTATTTCTAAGGAATGGGAGAGGCCTACTAGGCTCCCAGGCATTCCTCAGAGTTGGGATAAAAGGTATCCTTCCCTTTGGATACAGTTAAGCGTTGGGCGTCCCCTCCCGTAGTGGACGCACCAATTCTGGGACTGTCCAACTCAGCTGTTTTGAATAACCCTGATTGTTCCACACTTCAAGATGGTGAGGATAAGCGTATTGACCAGATGGCTTGCCACGGTTTTGCTAGCGTTGGGTCAGCCATGTGGTCTGTTTGTGCCTCAGCGCTGCTGGTGGTGGCTACCAGGTCGGTGGTCAGGGATCTGTTAACCTCCTCCGGTTTGGATCCGGTCAGTGGAGAATTTCTTGGACTTAAACAATGTTAGATGTTTTTGTCTTTCGTACTAGCCGCTTTGGATGATTCTTTGATGATGTGTAGCAGAACTTCTGTTCTGCTGGTGACTATTAGACGTTCTATTTGGTTGCGCCAGTGGGCAACGAAAGAGGCGACGACGTCCTTTTCGGGGAGCGGCTTCCTTCACTCCTTCCTTTTGGGGTTCCAGGGCGGGAAGAGGATTTGCCTTCCCATCCACAAGAGGAGATTCCTGGAACAGGGGCAGAGGACGTGCCCGTTCAGGATACATTTGGGGCTCTAAGCTTAAACCCGCAGCCAAACCTGCTCAGCAATGAGGGGACGCCCTCACCCGTGCGGGTGGGGGGACGGCTGCGACAGTTCTCTCAGATCTGGATTCGAGAGGTTTCGGACAAATGGATCCAGGAAGTGGTGTCTTCCGGCCACAAGCTGGAGTTCGAGTCCCGCCCCCCCCCCGCGTTTCTTCAGGTCTCTTGTGCCCCCGGACGCACTGGCCGCGCAGGGGCTCCGGGCGGCGGTATCAAGTCTTCTGGATATAGCGGTCATTTGTCCAGTGCCTCCTTCAGACCGGGGTCAAGGCTTTTATTCAAATCTGTTCACGGTTCCCAAAAAGGATGGTTCTATTCGGCCCATACTGGATCTGAAGATTCTCAACAGATTTGTCAGATTGCGAAAATTCCGCATGGAAACACTGCGTTCAGCTATCTGCTCTCTTCATCAGGGCGACTTTATGACGTCCAGAGACATCAAGGACGCGTACCTCCATGTTCCGATTTTTCCCGCGCACCAGAGATTTCTCAGGTTCGTTGTGGAGGATCGGCATTTTCAGTTTGTGGCTCTCGCTTTTGGTCTCACTTCAGCTCCAAGGGTGTTCACAAAGGTGCTTGCAGGGGTCATGGCTCTCCTCAGAGCACAGGGAATTCGCATAGTGCCATATCTGGACGATCCTCTCATCCTGGCATCGTCTTTCAGCCAAGCGGAATTGGACACAAGGACGGTGATATCCACTCTGGAGAGGTTCGGTTGGGTGATCAACTACCCCAAGTCCTCCCTTTCCCCGTCCAGGATCGTGTCTTTTCTGGGAATGTCTTTGGATACGACTCAGGCCAGGGTGTTCCTTCCTCAGTTCAAGGTTCTTTTGATTCAGGAGTTGATTCAGTTGTTCATATCCACTCCTCGTCCGACCATCCGGCTAGGGATGAGACTGGTGGGGCTGATGGTAGCCTCCTTCGAAGCAGTCCCTTTTGCTCAGTTTCACACAAGGACGTTACAGCTCCATCTATTGACAGCCTGGGACAGGTCTCCTCTGTCGTTGGATCAATCCTTTCTGATGACTCCTCGGATTCGCCAGTCACTACGGTGGTGGCTGAATTCTGTGAATCTGTTGAAGGGCAGATCCTTTCTGATGCCTCTGTGGGAGAGGGTCACCACGGATGCCAGCCTATCAGGATGGGGAGGCTTCTGGAAGGATCTTCAGTTTCAGGGCTTGTGGGGACCTCTGGAAGCCCACGAGCCCATCAATGTTCTGGAATTGAGAGCCATCAGGATGGTTCTTGTACGTTTGACTCATCACCTACAGGGACCGCCGGTTCAGGTCCGGTCGGACAATCGGACGGCGGTTGCCTACATCAATCACCAGGGAGGGACCCGCAGCAGGAGTGCCCTCAAGGAAGTATCTCTGATTCTGGACTGGGCGGATAGCCATGTCCCGTGCATCTCGGCAGTTTACATTCCGGGAGTGGAGAACGCGGAGGCGGACTCTCTGAGCAGGTTGTCTGTCCGCAAGGGGGAATGGTCTCTCTGTCCCAGGGGTTTTTCACTCGATTTGTCTCAGGTGGGGGTCACCGGTGGTGGACCTCTTTGCCTCCCGTCACAATCACAATCTTCCGGTATTTGTGTCTCTTTCGAAGGATCCACTGGCTCTAGCAGTGGATGCCATGTCCCTGAACTGGAGGGATCTGGGGTTTCTGTACCTGTTCCCTCCATTTCCAATGGTAGCCAGTGTGGTGCGCAAGCTGGTCCTGGAGGGAGCTTCAGCAATTCTGGTGGCTCCAAGGTGGCCAAGACGGGTTTGGTTCGCAGACGTGGTAAGGTTAGTAGAAGATCAGTTCGTTCTACCCCTGCTGCCGGATCTGCTCACACAGGGTCAACTACGTTACCCCAGTTTACCAACGCTGGCTTTGACGGCGTGGCTGCTGAAACCTCCATCTTGAAGGAGGAAGGCCTTTCGGATGCTGTTATTCAGACTCTTATTAGAGCAAGGAAGAGGTCTTCTTCTTCCGTCTACTATATGACTTGGAGATCGTATATTGATTGGTGTGAAACTAGGGCCTTCCCTTGTAGGGAATTCTCTATTTCTAGAGTTCTGTAGTTCCTCCAACACGGCTTGGATCTGGGGCTCCATCTCAGTACGTTGAGGGGGCAGGTTTCTGCCCTGGCGGTGTTTTTCCAAAGATTTTTTGCTCTTCATCCGTTGGTTAAGACTTTTTTTCCAAGGGGTTACGCATGTGCGGCCTCCTAGGAAGCCTATAATTCCGGTTTGGGATTTGAATTTGGTTCTTTCCGCTCTTCAGGGTTCCCTTTGAGCCCTTGCATGATATTGCTTTGTCTTCCCTTACACAGAAGGTGGCCTTTTTTGGTAGCCATCACTTCAGTTCGGCGCGTCTCTGAGTTGGCGGCCCTGTCTATTCAAGCTCCGTATTTTGAAAGACATCAGGACAAGGTGGTTTTCCGTTTCAAGCCGGATTTCCTTCCTAGGGTGGTTTCTGCTTTTCACCTAAATCAGGATATTGTTCTGCCCTCTCTGTGTCCTAATCCCAACAACGATTAGGAGAGGGCCCTGCATTCCTCGGATGTGGTTCGTGCTGTGAAGTACTATTTGGTGGTAACTTCTTCTTTTCGCAAGACTGATGCCTTCTTTGTGGTGCCCTCCGGGCCCAAGAAAGGTTTGGCGCCCGCCAAGTCTTCGATCAGTAAATGGATTCGTCAGGCCATTGTTGGGGCCTATTCTGCTAAGGGGAGGAATCCCCCTTTTCGTGTTCCTGCTCATTCTACTCGTGCGGTTGGGGCTTCCTGGGCTTTCCAGCACCAGGCCTCTGTTGAGCAAGTTTGTAAGACTGCTACTTGGTCTTCTGTTCACACTTTTTCAAAGTTTTACAAGGTTGATGTTAGGGCCTCAGCGGATGCTGTTTTTGGCCGCAAAGTTCTGCAGGCTACAGTGGTTTTAGTTGTGAGTTATGCCTTGTTTTGGATCCCCGCCCTTTATGGACACTGCTATTGGATGTCCCACAGGTTATGAATATCTTGAAGCGGGGTGTGTGACATACTTAGAATAATACCATTTTGTGAATACTCACCTTGTAAAATGGGTATTATAAGTATGTATTATGGGATTAGGACACAGAGAGGGCAGAACAATATCCTGATTTAGGTGAAAAGCAGAAACCACCCTAGGAAGGGCTTCACCCCGCCCTTTTTGTATTCTGGATCCTTCATATTGTGAACTTTGCGTTGTTATGACTTATATTTGGCTCTTCCTGGTCCCTTTCCTTACTGCTTTCTTGATACTGGGTAATGAGTGGGAGGTCCCAGGTATTTGTGGACCGGGAGGGGCTTCTTTTTTCCTATCATCTCTGCAGTTTGCCCTCTACAGGTCAGTATTACCCACAGGTTATGAATATCTTGAAGCGGGGTGTGTGACATACTTATAATACCCATTTTACAAGGTGAGTATTCACAAAATTGTATTTTTCTCTGCAGTCATACTGCGAAGACCAGAAGATGGCTCTCTATGTTATTCCCAGGCGAGCGGGGCAACCAAGCCTTCGGCCCTGTAAGCCTATTCCCACCCGCTCCCGGACCCTCCTGCCTCCCAGCCTTGGCTGACGGATCGGGTGATGGTAGGGGAGCACCTGGGTCGGGTGCTCGGTGAGCTTTGCTCCAGACCGCAGACCCTGTACCTTAAGGGTAGCCGGCCATAGGCATATGGTGAGCCTATAGGGGGAAGGGAGGAACCACGCTCCACGTTGCCCCTCCCCCCTCCTCCCTCTCTGTGCTGGGGGGGGGGCAAGCGCCGCCACTAATATGCGGCCTCCTCTCCCCGCAAGCACACTGTGCTCCGCGGCGGGGGCCTGGCCGCCTCCATGACGCCGGGCGCCATTTGTTGCAGCAGGCGCCGGCGTCTCGCGCCTTTTTGCGGGGGGGGGGGGGGGGCGGCGGCGCCGCGGGATGACGCGTTTTGCGTCATCTCCCCGCAGCCCGCCCCTCGAGGTTCTTCCAGCGGCGCCATCCTCCTGGCTCCGCTCTGCTGCTGGGTGTCCATCGCTGGCTGCCTGATCTGGCCGACCGACTTCGCTGTGGGGCATCCTGTCCTGCCTTCCTCCTGCGCGTGCTGTGGGTTCCATTGCAGCTGGTCCGTGAGTTGATCCTGCGAGTCTGATTGGTGCATGTGCTGTGGGATGCTCATGATTTTCCATGCTTATGTCTTGCAGACGGGATAGCAGCATTGTGGTTTCTTTCGGTTCCATACCCCCCTCCCTTTGTCCCCCTTCTGCGGGGCATCCCTTTGGGACATCCCGGGTGGGCCTTCTTAGCCTTATTCCGTGTTGGCTTATTGTGTCTTGTTGCTAATCACCATATGGAGGCTTCTGGGGATAGGCTCGACTGTGTGCCATGTGCGGGGCATCCCCTTTGAGTGGTGGCGGCACGGTCTGTGTTTCGTGCGCTCAAAGCATTATTGCGGAACAGGCTGGGCTGAGTGCATCTCTTTCCAGCCCTGTCCTCCCTACAGCGTCTCCTACTCCCCGGCGCCTGCATTTAGCCCCCAGCGAGGGGGAAGCTAGCAGGGGGTCGCAATTGGACCTGGCGCTGCTCGTGGCCAGCATTGAGCGACAACTGGCCCGACCGACTACGGCATCACGACGCGGATTTGTCCCTCTTTGCAGATGAGGACGAGGGCCTTGACATGTATGGTGGACGTGATTCCCCGGAGGAGGGAGAGTTGTTCCGTCACTCGGATTCCTCTGGGGATCGTCAGGGCGAATTTGACAGTGATTTAGGGTCTTCCTCGGACAAGGATACCTGGCTCCCGGATGAAACCGACAGGCTCCTGGCGGCTGTTTTTGATACCTTACACATCGCCCCCCCTAAGGTGGCGAAGAAGAAGCAGGGCGAGTTCTTCCGCCCCGACAAACAACGCCTGGTGTTCCCGGAACAGGGCCATTTTTCTAATATGGTCCTCAAGGAGTGGGAGCGCTCTTACAGGTTACCTTCGGTGACTAAGGGATTGGACAGAAGGTATCCCTTCTCGGCGGATTTGGATAGGCGCTGGTTGTGCCCGCCTGAGGTGGACGCTCCGGTCCTGGGGCTATCTAACACTTCGGTCATGCCGTCCCCCGACACTACCACCTTGCGTGATAGCGCGGACCGGCGTATGGATCAGCTGGCTTGCCATGCTTTCACCTTTGTAGGGGCCGGGCTGCATCCGGTCTACACCGCGGCTATTGTGGACAATGGAGGATTATAAGGACCTTTTGCTTTGCTCTGACTTTGTTGCCTTTGTGCTGACTGCTATGAATGACGCCGTCCAGCTTGGCGGTAGGGCCTCGGCCCTGCTGGTTGCTATGCGTAGGTCCGTCTGGTTGCGTCAGTGGGCGGCTGACACTTCCGCTAAGAAGTCCCTCACTTGGCTCCCTTTCACTTGTCTTCGTCTCTTCGGTGAGCGTCTTGACGCTCTGACCAAGGATGGTAAGCTTCCCCAGCGTAGAAAGCAGGCTCGGCCCTTTCAGGGATCCTCTTCCTTTCGCCCTTCAAGGGGAGGTCGTGGATCCTACTTTTCAGGTAGTCGCAGAGACTCTTGGGGGCGAGGCAGATCCCGCGGTCGCCCCTGCCTCTCCTGGGGAAGCCCAAACCCCCTACCAAGGCCCCTCAGGCATGAGGAGGCGCCCTCACCCGACTGGGTGGGGGGACGGCTTCGGCTTTTTGCTCACGTCTGGAGACTGCGCGTCTCATACCGGCAGTTTCAGGAGGTGGTTTCCTCCGGATACAGGATAGAGTTTGCAGCCTGGCCGCCCCCAAGATTTCTCCGGTCCCGGATATCTCTAAACCCCCTGTCGGCTCAGGGTCTGCGTTTGGCCGTACAACGTCTTCTGGCGTCCGGAGTCATTGTCAGGTACCTTTTCAGGAACAGGGTCCGGGGTACTACTCCAACCTGTTCACGGTGTCCAAGAAGGACGGCTCCCTGAGGCCCATCCTGGACTTAAAGGGCCTCAACAAATTCGTCAGGTTCAAACACTTTCGCATGGAGACCTTACGCTCGGCCGTAAGTTCCCTTCAGCCGGGCGATCTCATGACCACGGTGGACATCAAGGATGCCTACCTTCACGTTTCGATCTTCCCAGGTCACCAGAGGTTCCTGAGGTTCGCTCTGGGGGATCAACACTACCAGTTTGTGGCCTTGCCGTTCGGTATCTCCTCGGGTTTTCACCAAGTTGTTGGCCAGTGTTATGGCTCTCCTGAGGAACCAGGGCATCTGCATCCTCCGTTACCTGGACGACATTATGATTGCTGCTCAGTCTCTTCATCAGGCCGAGATGGATACTCAGGTGGTGACGTCCACTCTCGAGTCCTTCGGCTGGGTGATCAACTATCCCAAGTCTTCACTATCTCCGTCTTTGGCGAGGTCCTTCCTGGGCATGAGGCTGGGAGTCTGGCAGTCACTGAAGTTCCAGGGTCAATGGGGTCCCCAGGAGGCCCACGCACCCATCAACATCCTAGAGCTGAGGGCGATCAGGTTGGTGCTCTCCCAATTGACTCCCCACCTTCGGGGTCGTGCCGTACAAGTCCGCTCGGACAATCAGACGGCGGTGGCCTATATCAATCATCAGGGAGGGAAGCGAAGCAAGCGAGCCCTCAAGGAAAGCTCTCTGATCTTATCATGGGCGGAGGAGACTGTTCCCTACCTCTCGGCGGCTTACATTCCGGGGGGTGGAGAACCAGAAGGCGGGCTCCCTGAGCAGGGGGACGTCTCGTCTGGGGAAATGGTCTCTCAGCAACAAGGTATTTCACGCTCTGTGCTGCCGCTGGGGTCAGCCGGACCTGTTTGCGCCACGGACCTGTTTGCCACGGACGCGCTAGCAATTTCCTGGACAGAGTTTCGGCTCCTTTATATATTCCCCCCCTTTCCTCTGCTGGGCAGGGTGCTGCGCAAGATAGCCCAGGAGGGGGTACCGGCCATTCTAGTTGCCCCCCCCCCCCCGCTGGCAGAGGAGGGTTTGGTTCGCGGACGTCGTCCAGATGGCGGTGGATCGGTACGTCATGCCCGACGATCCAGAGCTTCTCACTGAGGGGCAGCTGCTCCATCCCAATTTACAAACGCTGGCTTTAACGGCTTGGCTGCTGAAACCTCCATCTTGATGGTCAAGGGTTTGCTGGCCTCCGTTGTTGATACTTTGATTCAAGCTCAGAAGAAGTCTTCGTCCTCTATTTACTACAGAATCTGGCATGCTTATATTGCTTTGTGTGAGTCCAAGTCTCTATCTTGTCGTGAATTTTCCATTCCCAGGATTCTGGAGTTTTTGCAGCATGGTCTGGTTTCGGGTCTACAACTTAGTACCCTCAAGGGACAGGTTTCGGCTCTGGCAATCTTTTTTCTAAGATCTTTTGCCAATCATAGGCTTGTCAAGACTTTTTTCCAAGGAGTTACTCATGTACGTCTGCCGCGTAAGCCTCTATTACCGGTTTGGGATTTAAACTTGGTGCTTTCTGCTCTACACGGTCCTCCCTTCGAGCCTCTGTGTAAGGCCGCTCTGTCCATTCTGACTCTTAAGGTAGCCTTTTTGGTCGCTATTACTTCGGTGCATCGAGTATCTGAGCTGGCGGCGCTTTCCATGAAACCTCCTTATTTTGAGCGGCATCAGGATAAGGTGGTGTTCCGTCTTAACACAGAATTTTTGCCCAAGGTTGTATCTACATTTCTTCTCAATGAGGACATTGTCTTACCTTCCTATTGTCCTGCCCCTGCTAATTCCAAGGAACGGAACCTTCATTCTCTGGATGTGGTCAGGGTGCTCAAGTATTATTTGGTCGCCACTGAGCCCTTTAGGAAGTCTGATTCTCTTTTTGTTCTTCCTTCCGGACCTAGGAAGGGCTTGCCTCCAGTCAAATCCACTATCAGCAAGTGGATTAGACAGGCGGTGGTGCGAGCTTATTCTGCCAAAGGGAAGGAACCTCCCTTCCGTGTTACTGCTCACTCTACTAGGGCTATTGGTGCCTCTTGGGCCTTTCAGCACCAGGCTTCTGTTGAACAAGTTTGTAAGGCCGCTACGTGGTCTGCTGTTCATACTTTTTCTAAGTTTTACAAGGTTGATGTTAGGGCCTCAGCTGATGCTGTTTTTGGCCGCAAGGTGCTTCAGGTGGTAGTGGTTTGAACTGCCTGCCGTTAGTCATTGGGGATCCCACCCTACTTTAAGGACACTGCTATTGGATGTCCCAGATGTAATGATTGAAATGAAACGGGCCGGGCTGTAGACAAGGAAAAATACAATTCTGTGATTACTCACCTGTAGAATTAATTTTACTGTGTACAGCACGGCCTGTTTCATCCCTCCCTTGTTATCGTTGCCCTTGGTTGCCTCTTTATGGTGATTGTTTTAAAGTTAGCCTTTTTGAGGCTGTGTATTTGTGACAGACGCTCTGTCTTTTGGATGTCATCACTATTCAGTTGCCCACCGGGTCATTCACTGGCCTTTTCTTAATTAGGTTCCAGACAATGTCATTGTATTTTGATACTGTTACAGGCAATGTCATTGTAGTTTGGATTGTATTATAAACTGCCATTGTGTTAATTGATTACGTCACAGACAATGGCATTGTTCGGATTGAGTGTATTACAGACGTCTCTATTGTATTGCTGATTGCGTCACTGGCAGAGTTGAGGGATTGTGTGCCCTGCTGCTATTGGTCGGTGTGTGTGTCATGCAATAGGAGACTTGTGTATATAAGGCCTAGAGTGGCACTAATAAAGACACTTCACCTTCACCCTCAATACTGAGTTCTGTCTCTTATTGGGGGAAACGCTATATTACAATTCACCAGCCCTTACAAGGGCTAGTGAATTGTTCACTAACAGTGACATTCTCAGGCTTTTTTCTTATGAGTTGAATGTTTTACTATCAGGAGAGTTTTTTTTCAACGCTTTGTGAATGGAGGCCTATGTGACCAATTTTCTCCAATTTTCTTGATATAAGTGGGGTGTTGCTAATTCGTGACTGGAAGCTCTGGTACTTACATTACAGTTCTCTATATACCATTGAGTTATGCTCATTGCTTGCATTCATTCATTTACATGCTGCAATCAGTACCTAATGCATCCAGCAGGTGTCAGCACGTTCTTACTCAAGAACCTGATGACTGCAACATGTTTTCTCATATTAATCAGATGGTTGTGTATGGTGAGTGTGTCGCATATTGCTGTGTAGTGAACTCAATGTTCTGTCATTTGTGTGATTTCTTTCTGTAATCTTTTGAATTACAAACGATTTTTGGCACAATCTAATTCCTAGTGGTGGTGTGCGTTCCTGCCTGTATATATTGGGCCTTATTCATGAAGCTCTAGCACCAGGTAGCGTCTGTACAGCGGCAGGTAGCGTCAGGTGAACGCCGGACACGGCAGCAATTACTCATTTATGAAGCCGAATCTGGTGAGCGACTGGAACAACGCCATATAGCGTCCGATTCAGCGTACAGCGCCGGCGTTCAGCCTTGCAGAGCGCCACGTCTAACCTGTCGCTACCTGGCGTCTCCCATACACTTCTATGGACGATCCCTAAATCCCTTTCCTGATCCCAATTTTTTTTTTCCCTAAAAAAAAAACAAAACTTCTGACATGTATCCTGGGCAAGAAAATGACATTTTTGAAAACTTTTTGTATTAATATTTTTATTCAGAATTGTCCTTACATGTCTGGTATTAAAGTGTTCATGTTACAATGTTATAACAATGTCATTCCATGTGTTTTCGCTTTACTAATGGATACATGTTCATAAACAGACTTTAATCACACAGCCTCTGGCGCTATGGGCTACAATTACATGATTTTGAGTGCCGGCGATGTTTGAGGCTGTTTTTTTGATGAATGTGGTGTGAGTCGGTCGCACTGAGCTGGCGTTATGGTTCGCTCCCATACAGCGTAGTACTGCGACTCATCATATTCATTAATGCCGGACAGTGACTGAGGCGCTCTGAAACAATGATCCATGGCCGAGCACAGAGACTACTAGCGGTCTCTCTGAAAGTTAGGGAGCCGACCTAGTGCTTGGGGAGCCGACCTAGTGCTTGGGGAGCCGACCTAGTGCTTGGGCAGCCATGACCTAGTGGTTGGGGAGCCGACCTAGTGCTTAGGCAGCCATGACCTAGTGCTTAGGCAGCCATGACCTAGTGCTTAGGCAGCCATGACCTAGTGCTTAGTGAGCCGACCTAGTGCTTAGTGAGCCGACCTAGTGCTTAGGTAGCCGACCTTGTGCTTAGGGAGCCGACCTAGTGCTTAGGGAGCCGACTTAGTGCTTAGGCAGCCATGACCTAGTGCTTAGGCAGCCATGACCTAGTGCTTAGGGAGCCGACCTAATGGTTAGGGAGCCGACCTAGTGGTTAGGGAGCCGACCTAGTGCTTAGGGAGCCGACCTAATGGTTAGGGAGCCGACCTAGTGCTTAGGGAGCCGACTTAGTGCTTAGGCAGCCATGACCTAGTGCTTAGGGAGCCGACCTAATGGTTAGGGAGCCGACCTAGTGCTTAGGGAGCCGACCTAATGGTTAGGGAGCCGACCTAGTGCTTAGGGAGCCGACCTAGTGCTTAGGGAGCCGACCTAGTGCTTAGGGAGCCGACTTAGTGCTTAGGGAGCCGACTTAGTGCTTAGGCAGCCATGACCTAGTGCTTAGGCAGCCATGACCTAGTGCTTAGGCAGCCATGACCTAGTGCTTAGGCAGCCATGACCTAGTGCTTAGGCAGCCATGACCTAGTGCTTAGGCAGCCATGACCTAGTGCTTAGGCAGCCATGACCTAGTGCTTAGGCAGCCATGACTTAGTGCTTAGGCAGCCATGACCTAGTGCTTAGGCAGCCATGACTTAGTGCTTAGGCAGCCATGACCTAGTGCTTAGGCAGCCATGACCTAGTGCTTAGGCAGCCATGACCTAGTGCTTAGGCAGCCATGACCTAGTGCTTAGGCAGCCATGACTTAGTGCTTAGGCAGCCATGACCTAGTGCTTAGGCAGCCATGACTTAGTGCTTAGGCAGCCATGACCTAGTGCTTAGGCAGCCATGACCTAGTGCTTAGGCAGCCATGACCTAGTGCTTAGGCAGCCATGACCTAGTGCTTAGGCAGCCATGACCTAGTGCTTAGGCAGCCATGACCTAGTGCTTAGGCAGCCATGACCTAGTGCTTAGGCAGCCATGACCTAGTGCTTAGGCAGCCATGACTTAGTGCTTAGGCAGCCATGACCTAGTGCTTAGGCAGCCATGACTTAGTGCTTAGGCAGCCATGACCTAGTGCTTAGGCAGCCATGACTTAGTGCTTAGGCAGCCATGACCTAGTGCTTAGGCAGCCATGACTTAGTGCTTAGGCAGCCATGACCTAGTGCTTAGGGAGCCGACCTAGTGCTTAGGCAGCCATGACCTAGTGCTTAGGCAGCCATGACCTAGTGCTTAGGCAGCCATGACCTAGTGCTTAGGCAGCCATGACCTAGTGCTTAGGCAGCCATGACTTAGTGCTTAGGCAGCCATGACCTAGTGCTTAGGCAGCCATGACTTAGTGCTTAGGCAGCCATGACCTAGTGCTTAGGCAGCCATGACCTAGTGCTTAGGCAGCCATGACCTAGTGCTTAGGCAGCCATGACCTAGTGCTTAGGCAGCCATGACCTAGTGCTTAGGCAGCCATGACCTAGTGCTTAGGCAGCCATGACCTAGTGCTTAGGCAGCCATGACCTAGTGCTTAGGCAGCCATGACCTAGTGCTTAGGCAGCCATGACCTAGTGCTTTGGCAGCCATGACCTAGTGCTTTGGCAGCCATGTCCTAGTGCTTAGGCAGCCATGACCTAGTGCTTAGGCAGCCATGACCTAGTGCTTTGGCAGCCATGACCTAGTGCTTAGGCAGCCATGACCTAGTGCTTAGGCAGCCATGACCTAGTGCTTAGGCAGCCATGACCTAGTGCTTAGGCAGCCATGACCTAGTGCTTAGGCAGCCGTGACTTAGTGCTTAGGCAGCCATGATCTAGTGCTTAGGCAGCCATGATCTAGTGCTTAGGGAGCCGACCTAGTGCTTAGGCAGCCATGACTTAGTGCTTAGGCAGCCATGACCTAGTGCTTAGGCAGCCATGACCTAGTGCTTAGGCAGCCATGACCTAGTGCTTAAGCAGCCATGACCTAGTGCTTAGGCAGCCATGACCTAGTGCTTAGGTAGCCATGACCTAGTGCTTAGGCAGCCATGACCTAGTGCTTAGGCAGCCATGACCTAGTGCTTAGGTAGCCATGACCTAGTGCTTTGGCAGCCATGACCTAGTGCTTAGGCAGCCATGACCTAGTGCTTAGGCAGCCATGACCTAGTGCTTAGGCAGCCATGACCTAGTGCTTAGGTAGCCATGACTAGTGCTTAGGCAGCCATGACCTAGTGCTTAGGTAGCCATGACCTAGTGCTTAGGTAGCCATGACCTAGTGCTTAGGTAGCCATGACCTAGTGCTTAGGCAGCCATGACCTAGTGCTTAGGTAGCCATGACCTAGTGCTTAGGCAGCCATGACCTAGTGCTTAGGTAGCCATGACCTAGTGCTTAGGTAGCCATGACCTAGTGCTTAGGTAGCCATGACCTAGTGCTTAGGGAGCCATGATCTAGTGCTTAGGCAGCCATGACCTAGTGCTTAGGTAGCCATGACTTAGTGCTTAGGTAGCCATGACCTAGTGCTTAGGGAGCCATGACCTAGTGCTTAGGCAGCCATGACCTAGTGCTTAGGCAGCCGTGACTTAGTGCTTAGGCAGCCATGATCTAGTGCTTAGGCAGCCATGATCTAGTGCTTAGGGAGCCGACCTAGTGCTTAGGCAGCCATGACTTAGTGCTTAGGCAGCCATGACCTAGTGCTTAGGCAGCCATGACCTAGTGCTTAGGCAGCCATGACCTAGTGCTTAAGCAGCCATGACCTAGTGCTTAGGCAGCCATGACCTAGTGCTTAGGGAGCCGACTTAGTGCTTAGGCAGCCATGACCTAGTGCTTAGGTAGCCATGACCTAGTGCTTAGGCAGCCATGACCTAGTGCTTAGGCAGCCATGACCTAGTGCTTAGGTAGCCATGACCTAGTGCTTTGGCAGCCATGACCTAGTGCTTAGGCAGCCATGACCTAGTGCTTTGGCAGCCATGACCTAGTGCTTAGGCAGCCATGACCTAGTGCTTAGGTAGCCATGACTAGTGCTTAGGCAGCCATGACCTAGTGCTTAGGTAGCCATGACCTAGTGCTTAGGTAGCCATGACCTAGTGCTTAGGTAGCCATGACCTAGTGCTTAGGCAGCCATGACCTAGTGCTTAGGTAGCCATGACCTAGTGCTTAGGCAGCCATGACCTAGTGCTTAGGTAGCCATGACCTAGTGCTTAGGTAGCCATGACCTAGTGCTTAGGTAGCCATGACCTAGTGCTTAGGGAGCCATGACCTAGTGCTTAGGCAGCCATGACCTAGTGCTTAGGTAGCCATGACTTAGTGCTTAGGTAGCCATGACCTAGTGCTTAGGGAGCCATGACTTAGTGCTTAGGTAGCCATGACCTAGTGCTTAGGCAGCCATGACCTAGTGCTTAGGCAGCCATGACCTAGTGCTTAGGTAGCCATGACCTAGTGCTTAGGCAGCCATGACCTAGTGCTTAGGTAGCCATGACCTAGTGCTTAGGGAGCCATGACCTAGTGCTTAGGCAGCCATGACCTAGTGCTTAGGTAGCCATGACTTATTGCTTAGGTAGCCATGACCTAGTGCTTAGGGAGCCATGACTTAGTGCTTAGGTAGCCATGACCTAGTGCTTAGGTAGCCATGACCTAGTGCTTAGGGAGCCGACTCTGTGTTGCACGTTCGATTCTTGGCTGGAGTGTGACTGAAGCACTCTGTGCTGGAGCCTTTTAGACTCCAGGGCCGTGCCACAAACAGGTTTGTCTGACCTGGAAGTTAGGGAATATGGCGTAACATTTTTTTTTTTTCCCTTTCTCAGCGTTGAATCGCCCCCCGGAGGCCGACCAGCAAGCGCAGAACCTCTGGATCATTGTGGGCGTGGCTGTGCCGGTGTTGGTGGTGACCATCATCATAGTCATCCTTTACTGGAAGCTCTGCCGCACCGACAAGCTGGACTTCCAGCCCGACACCATGGCCAACCTGCAGCAGAGGCAGAAGGTGAGAGCTCACTGCCAGCAGGGGGCGCTGTCTAGATGCTGCATTGGGGTATGACATCACTGATACATCAGCTACAACTGGGGGCGCTATAGGGAATGGGGGGGGGGTGCTGATTAGTGCTTCATGGGAACTGCTATCAGTGCTGGTGTATATATGTCATGTGATCCCCCAATGCTATCAGTGCTGGTGTATATATGTCATGTGATCTCCCCTCCCCTGTGCTATCAGTGCTGGTGTATATATAATGTCATGTGATCTCCCCTCCCTCTGTGTTATGAGTGCTGGTGTATATACGTCATGTGATCCCCCCAATGCTATCTGTGCTGGTGTATATATTATGTCATGTGATCCTCCCAGTGCTATCAGTGCTGGTGTATATATGTCATGTGACCCTCCCAATGCTATCTGTGCTGGTATATATATTATGTCATGTGATCCTCCCAGTGCTATCAGTGCTGGTGTATATATGTCATGTGACCCTCCCAATGCTATCTGTGCTGGTGTATATATTATGTCATGTGATCCCCCCAATGCTATCTGTGCTGGTGTATATATTCTAAGTATGTCACACACCCCACTTCAGACTTAATAATTACACTAGGGTTAACGCACCTCTAGGTGGCAGCATTGCAGAGGACTTCTCCAAAAAAAACTTCAACAGGCCCCTCCCGGTCTATACATACCTGGTACCTCCCAAGAACCTCCCAGTGTTGTTCTCTGCAAGGTGGCGACAAGACAGAAGAAAGAAGTCTCCTGCTTGCAGGTAGCCGGGGTATCCCCCCGGCCCCCCCCCCCCATGGTCTATTTCTGCCCGGCTTTTGTTTGAATTGTGTTCTATGTAATGGCAGCCTCCCAGCTTCGGCTGTAGGCCGGGCAATAAGGTAGCCGGCACCATTGGTGCCTAGGAGATTAGCTCCTCCGCTCTACCCTTCATTGCGGGGCATAGCGGGATTCCCGGAGTGGTGATCCGGATGTGGGATGCCCCCTTTTTTATAGGAGTTAGTGGTCAGGTTGTCCTTGCCCTGGGGTGTTGTGTCTCTTCCGGGGTGTGGGACGCGCTGGGGACAGTGTCATGCTTTACTATGCACATGTTGTGTGAGTGTGCTGCTGCGCTTTCCATTTGTGATTTTACTTTGTGATTTTACTTTGTGATTTTACTTTGTGATTTTACTTTGTGATTTTACTTGTGCCTTCACTGTCTGTTCATGGCTGTGTGTGTGTTCTCCCCTCAGGAGCCGGGGGGGGCGGGGCCTCGCGGCGTGCTGCGGCGCGGTCCCGCGGGTGGCTGGGCGCCGTATTCGGCGCCTGCAGCTTGTTTGCCCGGCTGCTCAGGGGGGACATTGATCAGTGTGTGGGTCTGTGTTCTCCGACGCTGTACTCCGGGAGCCGGCGGGTGGCGCCGCCGGCCCCGTGATCGAGGTCTGATGGCGGTCCCCGCAGGCAGACGCTGACGCTGCCTGGGGGCGGGGCCGCGCACGGATTGGACGGCCTGAGGGGCGGGGCCTTCTCGGCTCCCGCGCTCCCGGAGCTTCTCTCTTCCTCCGTCCTCGGTGTGCTGGCCGCCATCTTCTGCTGGCTGCGCGGTTCCTCTTCTCTCCAGGTAGGCTGTTCTTAGGCTATGTCAGTGACCCCTCGGATCCTTCCTTCTCCCTTGCCTCCCTCCTCGCCCCGGCGCAGCTTGATGGTGCTGGTTGGCATTAACCACTTCCGTTGCTCTGGTTAATGAGGGGGGGGGGGGTGGTAAAGGGGGGTTTTGTATATTATGCTGTGTTTTTTGGCATGGTGCTGATTGACGCCTGTCTCTCTCTCCCTTTGTGTTTTTCAGATCCTGGGATCCCGTCTGGCAGGGCTCTCCCGGTCATATATACCTGGCTCGTGGGGGGTGTTTTTTGTCCTTGCTATATATTTATATATATACATTTATTGTATTTTTATTAGGGCCTTATGCTATTCCCCTGGGTCAGGATCTTGTGTCTGTCCTTAGACTAGTGTTAGGTTATTAAGGGGCATCCCGGGTCGCGTACCGCATAAATCCCTGGGTTCTGCAAATACCATAATTTCACCACATGGAGGTTGCCACAGATACCGGGAATGGTTCTTCGGGACAATCCAAGGTGTGCGGGGGTTGTGGGGCTCCGCTCCAGGGAGATGATGTCATTTTGTGTATCCCTTGTGCACAGCAGAACATTGCACGGCAGTCCAGTACTCCGGTGCCTAGCACTTCGTCAGCCGCGCCATCTCCCTCTCCCCCTCGCTTATTCCGGACCCCGTGTGACGTTGTCCTGGGCGGGGATTCGCAGTCTGAGGTATGTGCCCGCTTGACCAGCCTTGAGAAGCGGTTTTTCTGCTATAGCCGCTCAGAAGGTTTCAGCTAAGCGGAAGCATCTGTCTCCGCCCCCCGCCGGATTCAGATGAGGAAGTTGTGGGAGATCTGGATTGGTCGGATCGTCCCCGTGAAGAAGGTGAGCTCATTGAGGATGAAGATTCTGATGTTCAGCAGTTGCTGGGTTCTGAGGGAGATCAGGATGATGGCCTCCCTCTCGATTCCTCTACCATTTTGAGCCAGATGTTTGAGGTGTTGGATTTGGAGCTTCCGGTGGTTGCTCCCAGGCCCAAGGGTCAGCTTTTTGGGGTTTCCAAGCAGCGTCTGGAATTTCCCAGCCAACAGCACTTTGAAGAAGTTGTCTTCAAGCAATGGGAGCAACCTACACGTCTTGTTGGTGTGCCGTCTAGCTGGGATAGGAAGTATTCCTTTCCGGCGGAATTGATGAAGCGTTGGTCTGTCCCCCCTGAGGTAGATACTCCGGTCTTGGGACTGTCCAACACGGCGGTCGTGCATTCCCCTGACACGACTTCGCTCAGGGACGGTGAGGATCGCCGGGTTGATCAGCTTGCCCGTCATGGTTTTGTATGTGCGGGTTCGGTGTTAAGGCCTGTCTGTGCTTCGGCTCTTTTGACTTTTGCTGTCAGGTCTATTGTCAGGGACTTGGGGGTGGATCTCGAGCCCTCCAGTGATGAGTCCCTTGGGCTTAAGCGCTGTGATGCTTTTTTGTCCTTCATCCTGGCCGCTCAGGAGGATGCCATGCTGATGTGTGGCAGGGCTACTGCCTTGCTGGTAGCTATCCGGCGCTGTGTGTGGTTGAGACAGTGGACGGCTGATTTTAATTCTAAAAGATCGCTCACGGCTCTGCCCTTTATGGGTTTGAGGCTTTTTGGTGAGAGGCTGGACTCTGTTGCCAAGGGAGGTAAGTTACCTCAGCGCAAGAAATTTCGTCGTTCCTTTCGGGGGATGGTCTCGTTCAATCCGTCCTTTCGGGGAGTTGGCGCCGGTAGAGGTGCGGGCTCCCCGGCCCCCAGGGGCGGCAGTTGGAATAGGGGCAGAGGCCGTGGTCGTCCCACCCGCGTCTGGGGTGCCAAGCCCAAGCCGGCTGCCAAGCCCATCCAGCAATGAGGGGGCGCCCTCACCCGTTCGGGTGGGGGGACGGTTGCAACTTTTCTCCCGGGTGTGGGACCAGGAGGTCCCGGACAGATGGATCCGGGAGGTGGTTTCGGCCGGTTACAAGTTGGAGTTCGAGTCCCTTCCTCCTCCAAGGTTCTTCAGGTCTCGGGTGTCTTTGGATCCTTTGGCCGCGCAGGGGCTCCTGGCGGCAGTAAGGAATCTTCTGGATTTGGCCGTCATTTGCCCGGTTCCTCCTTCGGAGGTGGGACGCGGTTTTTATTCCAATCTCTTCACGGTCCCCAAAAAGGACGGGTCCTTCCGTCCTATTCTGGATTTGAAGTTTCTCAACAGGTTTATTCGTCCTCGGAAGTTTCGCATGGAGACCCTGCGGTCGGCGATCGGTTCTCTTCGGCAGGGGGACTTTATGACGTCCATAGACATCAAGGATGCGTACCTGCACGTGCCGATTTTTCCTGCTCATCAGCGGTTCCTCCGTTTCGTGGTGGGGGATCGGCATTTTCAGTTTGTGGCTCTTCCATTCGGGCTCACCTCTGCTCCGAGAGTGTTCACCAAGGTGTTGGCGGGGGTGATGGCCCTGCTCAGAGCTCAGGGGATTCGCATTGTGCCTTACCTGGACGATCTTCTCATCATGGCTCCTTCCTTCAGTCAAGCAGAAGGGGACACCAGCACGGTGGTGTCCATGTTGGAGAGATTCGGCTGGGTGATCAATTACCCCAAGTCCTCGCTGGTTCCGGCCAGGGTGGTGACCTTTCTGGGGATGTCGCTGGACTCCTGCCAGCACAGAGTGTTTCTTCCTCAGGCCAAGGTTCTGATGATTCAGGAATTGGCCCGGCTGCTCCTCTCCCATCCTCATCCGTCCATTCGTCTGGGGATGAGACTGGTGGGGTTGATGGTGGCCTCGTTCGAGGCAGTTCCCTTTGCTCAGTTTCATACGAGGACTCTTCAACTTCATCTTTTGGCGTCTTGGAACCGGTGCCCGGGGTCGTTGGATCGGCCCTTCCGGTTGTCTCCTCGGGTTCGGCAGTCCCTTCTGTGGTGGTTGGTCTCGGACAATCTTCTGAAGGGCAGGTCGTTTCTGACTCCACTTTGGGAAACTGTCACCACGGATGCCAGTCTGTCAGGCTGGGGAGGTTATTGGAAGGATCTTCGGTTTCAGGGGCAGTGGGACCCTCAGGAGGCTCACTTGCCCATCAATGTTCTGGAATTGCGGGCCATCAGGTTGGTTCTGTCTCACTTGACGCATCATTTACAAGGTCTGCCGGTTCAGGTTCGCTCGGACAATCAGACGGCGGTTGCTTACATCAATCACCAAGGGGGGACTCGCAGTCTGGGTGCCCACAGGGAAGTGTCTCTGATTTTGGTCTGGGCGGAGACTCATGTCCCTTGCATCTCGGCAGTTTACATTCCGGGTGTGGAAAACACGGAGGCGGATTTTCTGAGCCGGTGTGCGTCCCGTCGGGGGGAGTGGTCTCTCCATCCCCAGGTGTTTCGGTCACTTTGTCTCCGGTGGGGGACGCCGGAGGTGGATCTGTTTGCCTCTCGTCACAATCACAAGCTTCCGTCCTTTGTGTCCCTGTCCCGGGACCCTCTGGCTCTGGCGGTGGATGCCATGTCCCTGAGCTGGAGGGACCTGGGGTTTCTTGATCTGTTTCCTCCGATTCCCATGCTAGGCAGGGTTCTGCGAAAGTTGGTTCTGGAAGGAGTTCCCGCCATTCTCGTGGCTCCAAGGTGGCCAAGGCGGGTGTGGTTCGCGGACATCGTCCGTCTGGCCGTGGATCGGTTCGATCTGCCTCTTCGGCCAGATCTTCTCACTCAGGGTCATCTCTGTTACCCCAGTTTACAAACGCTGGCTTTGACGGCTTGGCTGCTGAAACCTCCATCTTAAAGGAGGAGGGTCTTTCGGATGCGGTCATTCAGACTCTTATTGGTGCTAGGAAGAGATCTTCTTCTTCCATATATTACAGGTATTGGAGAGCTTATATTGATTGGTGTGAGGCTAGGTCTTTGCCCTGCCGGGTCTTTTCTGTGTCTAGGATTTTGGAGTTCCTTCAGACGGGTCTGGACTCTGGCCTTCAGTTGAGTACCTTGAAGGGGCAGGTTTCTGCATTGTCCATTCTTACTCAGAAGGTTGCCTTTCTGGTGGCCATTACTTCGGTTAGGCGTGTTTCAGAGCTGGCTGCTTTGTCTATTCAGGCTCCTTATTTTGAGGATCATCAGGACAAAGTGGTTTTTCGTTACAAGTCAGATTTTCTCCCTAAAGTGGTTTCTGCTTTTCATCTTAACCAGGACATTGTTCTTCCTTCTTTGTGTCCTAAGCCTAAGAATGTCAAGGAGCGTGCTTTGCACTGCTTGGATGTGGTTCGTTGTGTCAGGTTCTATCTTCGTGCGACGTCTTCTTTTCGTAAGACTGATGCTTTTTTCGTTGTGCCATGTGGGCCTAGGAAGGGGTTGGCTCCGGCCAAATCTTCCATTAGTAAATGGATTCGTCAGGCCATTATTGGTGCTTATTCGGCCAAGGGGAAGGATCCTCCTTTCCTTGTTACTGCTCATTCTACTCGGGCGGTTGGTGCGTCCTGGGCTTTTCAGCACCAGGCTTCTGTTGAACAAGTGTGTAAGGCTGCAACTTGGTCTTCTGTTCATACTTTTTCTAAGTTCTATAAGGTTGATGTGCGGGCTTCAGCGGATGCTGTTTTTGGCCGCAAGGTTTTGCAGGCTGCAGTGGTTTGAATTTTTTCTGCGTTATTGCCTGTTCGGATACCCACCCTTTTCTGGACACTGCTGTTGGATGTCCCTAGTGTCATTATTAAGTCTGAAGTGGGGTGTGTGACATACTTAGAATAATACCATTTTGTGAATACTCACCTGTAAAATGGGTATTATAGGTATGTCACACACCCCACTTCACCCGCCCTTTTTGGTATCCTGGCTCTCTATTTGGTGAAGTTTGGTTCTTTACGTTGAGGGTTACATTGTTTGGTTCTGGTACCTTGTCTTACTGCTGTTCTAACACTGGGAGGTTCTTGGGAGGTACCAGGTATGTATAGACCGGGAGGGGCCTGTTGAAGTTTTTTTTGGAGAAGTCCTCTGCAATGCTGCCACCTAGAGGTGCGTTAACCCTAGTGTAATTATTAAGTCTGAAGTGGGGTGTGTGACATACCTATAATACCCATTTTACAGGTGAGTATTCACAAAATGGTATTATTATGTCATGTGATCCCCCCCAATGCTATCAGTGCTGGTGTATATATGTCATGTGATCCCCCCAATGCTATCTGTGCTGGTGTATATATTATGTCATGTGATCCTCCCAGTGCTATCAGTGCTGGTGTATATATGTCATGTGACCCTCCCAATGCTATCTGTGCTGGTGTATATATTATGTCATGTGACCCCCCCAATGCTATCTGTGATTGTGAATATATATTATGTCATGTGATTCCCCCAATGCTATCTGTGCTAGTGTATATATTATGTCATGTGATCCCCCCCCAATGCTATCTGTGATGGTGAATATATATTATGTCATGTGACCCTCCCAATGCTATCTGTGCTGGTGTATATATTATGTCATGTGACCCCCCCCAATGCTATCTGTGATGGTGAATATATATTATGTCATGTGATCCCCCCCAATGATTTCAGTGCTGCTGTATATATTATGTCATGTGACCCCCCCAATGCTATCAGTGCTGGTGTATATATGTCATGTGACCCCCCCAATGCTATCAGTGCTGCTGTTATATGATGTCATGTGATCTCCTCCTCCCCCAGCTCCAGGCTCCCAACGTCAAGGGCTTTGACTTCGCCAAGCAGCACCTGGGTCAGCACAACAAAGACGAAATCCTGGTGGTCCATGAGCCTCCCCCGCCGCCCGTGTTACACGGACCTCTGAAGGACGCCACCCCCTCCGAGAATGGCGACATCCCCACCCCCAAGTTCAAGAGCTCCACTAAGTCCCACAAGCTGGGGCGGCACCGGAGCAGGTAAGTCCCGGGACTGATCCTCCATCATGTCGGTTGTTGGTTTCCACAACCCTCCCCTTAAAGGGCCACCAACAGGCCACGATTTGTGCGACTTCCATCTGGAATTTCTGGGCCCCATACAGCAGCATTATTTGGGCCTTTTATGGCCTGTATGTGATGGCTTGGCCCCTATCAGAACTGGGCCTAGAGGTCACTCCAGTATTAGGGATATATAGGAAACTAAAGTAGAGACTAGGGGCCCATACACAAAATAAGAGCTTGGGCCCCACCCTTACCTATAAGACTGAGGCCCTAATTTGAACTTGGCCCCATTATTCAGACAATATAGGACACTGAAGTTCAAACAGGCCTAGCCATTACATTATAGGCTATAGCGGGCCCAGATTTAGTATATGATATATAGAGCCTGTACCCCCCATATGTGTTGGCTTGGCCCCTAGCATTATATGGGGCCCCTTATGGCCTGTATGTGATGGCTTGGCCCCTATCCGAACTGGGCCTCGAGGTAACTCCAGTAATCAGGCTATATCGGAAACTAAAGTAGAGACTAGGTGCCCAGACACAATATAAGAGGCTGGGCCCCACCATTACCTATAAGACTGAGCCCCTAGTTTGAACTTGGCCCCAGTATTCAGACAATATTTGACACTGAAGTTCAAACAACAGGCCTAGCCATTACATTACAGGCTATAGCGGGCCCAGACTTAGTATATGATATATAGAGCCTGTACCCCCATATGTGTTGGCTGGGCCCCTAGTTTGTATAGGGCCCCAGTATTCAGACAATATAGGACACTGAAGTTCAAACAACGGGCCTAGCCTTTACATTATAGGCTATAGCGGGCCCAGACTTAGTATACGATATATAGAGCCTGTACCCCCCATATGTGATGGCTGGGCCCCTAGTTTGAATTGGGCCCCACACAAATTAGCCATGGAGAGGGTACAAACAGGTCCTGTTTTGTTTGTTTTTCGGCAGCAGAGTCACCCCGTCGGACGCCGGATCCACCGCAAGCGAACCTTCCAGCGGCAGGGAATCGGGAGAGGAGACCTCGGCCAGACCCTCGGCTCCTCCTTGTGAGACCCCGCGACGACCTACAACCAAAGCAGGTGAGTCCGACCGGGTAAAAAAGGGGCAAGAATTTCGAGATATCGTGGGCTAGGCAGGAGAAATTTGGGATGCCCCTCCATGGGAAACCCCCCGAATCCCTAGTAAAAACGTTCCCTTTTAGCGGTTCCATGGCACATGCGCAAGCTCTCGTCCAATCAGCGTTGTTTGCAGTGCATACCAGTGATCTGTTTGCAGTCCGGCAATGGGGAGTGGGAATGGCCGCGGGCACGCTCCTGCCCCCAACCTCTGAATCAGAGTCAGCCAAGGACCAGTGTTTACACCGCTGTGGGAGCAAGGGTGAAGGTAAGTTTTGGGGAGACCCAGGGGCGGGGGGGGGGTTCACACAGCAGGGCATCCCGATTTGTAACAAAACCTGGGAATGTGATTCCCCCACTAACCTAACTGCACATGCATGTCACCGGGGATGCAGGGGATGCAGAAGCGTGCGCTCCCCATTCAAAACAATGAAGCCTGTCTGCCGAATGACATAGCCACAGCATTGGACGAGAGCCCGCACATGCGCCGTTGGAGCATGGTAAGGTGAGTTTTTACAGGTGCCCCGGCAGTTTCACCAAGGCCAGCGGCCCGCCCTCCAATCCGGACGCTTGTGAGTTTTGTTCCGCTTTAAAGTTGTCAGCTGTAACCTGGCCCTTGAAGTGGACCAAAACCCGCGGAATTGATTCCCTCCCCCGGGACATCCAGAATTGGGATGCCCCGCTGTTGTTCCTACGTCGCATGTGCAGCCTCGTCCAATCAGCGCGCTCTGATCCGTTCCTGCACCTTCATCCAGGAGCTTGTCTAAGGCGAGCAGATCCGAGTGCATCCGCCTCCCCCGCTTCGCTCTAACAGGGTGCTCGCCCTTCACAAATGCCTGGCGCAGGCAAGCGTCCTGCTAAAGGGATAGCGGCGATGCGGCCGCTGTTCGCGCATGCGCCGTTGGACTGGCAAACAAGGTGCGTTTCCGGGCGACTCGGGGGCAATTAGTATGCACAGTGAACGGCTGTGATTGGATGAGCGGCCACGTATGCGCCATTGGATCGGGAAGAGGTGAGTTTAAAAGGGAAATCTGGGGGGTTTCACACAGCGGGGCGTCCCTGATCCTCCACGTTACGTTTCACCCCCGGCGCAGAACTAAACCTGGGAAAGTCAGCATCCCGGGATTTGTTCCCCTTGAAGTGTAACGTGGAGGCTCGGGATGCCACGGGGGGCGCGGAACTAAACCTGGGAAAGTCAAAATCCCTGCCCTTAAAGCATGGACGCTCTGTAGCTTTAACACATTTTGCTTTCTCGTTCGCCCCCCAGAGATGCCGGTTCCGAGCGGCGGGACGGAGAAACATTCCTCGGCCTCCATATTCGAACACGTGGACCGGATGTCGCGCTCCTCCGAGGCCGGCCGCCGCCTGCCCAGCAAGATCCAGCTCATCGCCATGCAGCCTATGGCCACGCCCCCCATGCACGGGCTGTCCGCGGCTGAGCGCGAGATGGAAGCCAATAAGATCAATCGAGAGGTGGGGCTTTGTTACAAGGTAAACTGATACGCTGCCCTCTGGTGGCCACGCTGTGTAATCGCTGCTCTGGTGGCCACGCTGTGTAATCGCTGCCCTCTGGTGGCCATTCTGTGTAATCGCTGCCCTCTGGTGGCCATTCTGTGTAATCGCTGCCCTCTGGTGGCCATTCTGTGTAATCGCTGCCCTCTGGTGGCCATTCTGTGTAATCGCTGCCCTCTGGTGGCCATTCTGTGTAATCGCTGCCCTCTGGTGGCCATGCTGTGTAATCGCTGCCCTCTGGTGGCCACAGTGTAATCGCTGCCCTCTGGTGGCCACGCTGTGTAATCGCTGCCCTCTGGTGGCCACGCTGTGTAATCGCTGCCCTCTGGTGGCCATTCTGTGTAATCGCTGCCCTCTGGTGGCCACGCTGTGTAATCGCTGCACTCTGGTGGCCACGCTGTATAATCTCTGCCCTCTGGTGGCCATTCTGTTTAATCGCTGCCCTCTGGTGGCCATTCTGTGTAATCGCTGCCCTCTGGTGGCCATTCTGTGTAATCGCTGCTCTCTGGTGGCCACGCTGTGGAATCTCTACCCTCTGGTGGCCATTCTGTGTAATCGCTGCCCTCTGGTGGCCATTCTGTGTAATCGCTGCCCTCTGGTGGCCACACTGTGTAATCGCTGCTCTCTGGTGGCCATGCTGTTTAATCGCTGCCCTCTGGTGGCCATTCTGTGTAATCGCTGCCCTCTGGTGGCCATTCTGTGTAATCGCTGCCCTCTGGTGGCCATGCTGTTTAATCGCTGCCCTCTGGTGGCCATGCTGTGTAATCGCTGCCCTCTGGTGGCCACGCTGTGTAATCGCTGCCCTCTGGTGGCCACGCTGTGTAATCGCTGCCCTCTGGTGGCCATTCTGTGTAATCGCTGCCCTCTGGTGGCCACGCTGTGTAATCGCTGCCCTCTGGTGGCCATTCTGTGTAATCGCTGCCCTCTGGTGGCCACGCTGTGTAATCGCTGCCCTCTGGTGGCCATGCTGTGTAATCGCTGCCCTCTGGTGGCCATTCTGTGTAATCGCTGCCCTCTGGTGGCCATGCTGTGTAATCGCTGCCCTCTGGTGGCCATTCTGTGTAATCGCTGCCCTCTGGTGGCCATGCTGTGTATTCGCTGCCCTCTGGTGGCCACGCTGTGTAATCGCTGCCCTCTGGTGGCCATGCTGTGTAATCGCTGCCCTCTGGTGGCCATTCTGTGTAATCGCTGCCCTCTGGTGGCCATGCTGTGTAATCGCTGCCCTCTGGTGGCCATTCTGTGTAATCGCTGCCCTCTGGTGGCCATGCTGTGTATTCGCTGCTCTCTGGTGGCCACGCTGTGTAATCGCTGCCCTCTGGTGGCCATGCTGTGTAATCGCTGCCCTCTGGTGGCCACGCTGTGTAATCGCTGCCCTCTGGTGGCCATGCTGTGTAATCGCTGCCCTCTGGTGGCCACGCTGTGTAATCGCTGCCCTCTGGTGGCCATGCTGTGTAATCGCTGCCCTCTGGTGGCCATGCTGTGTAATCGCTGCTCTCTGGTGGCCACGCTGTGTAATCGCTGCCCTCTGGTGGCCACGCTGTGTAATCGCTGCCCTCTGGTGGTCACGCTGTGTAATCGCTGCCCTCTGGTGGCCACGCTGTGTAATCGCTGCCCTCTGGTGGCCACGCTGTGTAATCTCTGCCCTCTGGTGGCCACGCTGTGTAATCGCTGCCCTCTGGTGGCCACGCTGTATAATCGCTGCCCTCTGGTGGCCACGCTGTATAATCGCTGCCCTCTGGTGGCCACGCTGTGTAATCGCTGCCCTCTGGTGGCCACGCTGTGTAATCGCTGCCCTCTGGTGGCCACGCTGTGTAATCGCTGCCCTCTGGTGACCATGCTGTGTAATCGCCGTTGGACCAGGAAGCAAGGTAAGTGCATGGGGCGACCTGGAGGGTTTCACACAGCGGGGCATCCCCATTTTGGATGCCCCGGGGGGATGGAATCTTATAGATTCCTGGGCCGATCTCTGTGGGTTTTGGTCCACTTTAAGTGCGCATGGAAACATTTCTGATTGGCTGACCCGATCGGCATCTCTCCCGCAGATCCAGACGACGCTGCGTCACAAGTCGGAGATCGAGCATCACCGCAACAAGATCCGGCTGCGGGCCAAGCGCAAGGGCCACTACGAGTTCCCCCTGGTGGACGTGGTGGGAATGGCGGACACCAAGGAGCGGCAGCGCATGTACCGCCGCGCCCAGATGCAATTCGATAAGATCCTGGATCCAGCCCTCGGAGTTCCCTCTGTGTTTATAGAGCCCCGGAAAAGGTAGGACACACTGCTCCGCACCCCCAGTCACATGACTTTAGCAGGCTCTGATTAGGCTCCACGTACCCTCCTCTTACTATGTGAATCCATTATCTCCTATGTACAGTGTGAGAGGCGGATCAGGCAAGTCACATGACTTTATCAGGCTCCACCTACCCTCCTCTTACCATGTGAATCCATTATCTCCTATGTACAGTATGGGAGGGAGGATCAGGCAGGTCACATGACTTTATCAGGCTCTGATTAGGCTCCACCTACCCTCCTCTTACCATGTGAATCCATTATCTCCTATGTACAGTGTGGGAGGGGGGATCAGGCAGGTCACATGACTTTATCAGGATCTGATTAGGCTCCACCTACCCTCCTCTTACCATGTGAATCCATTATCTCCTATATACAGTGTGGGCGGGGCATCAGGCAGGTCACATGACTTTATCAGGCTCCGCTTAGGCTCCACCTACCCTCCTCTTACCATGTGAATCCATTATCTCCTATGTACAGTGTGAGAGGCGGATCAGGCAGGTCACATGACTTTATCAGGCTCCGCTTAGGCTCCACCTACCCTCCTCTTACCATGTGAATCCATTATCTCCTATGTACAGTGTGAGAGGCGGACCAGGCAAGTCACATGACTTTATCAGGCTCTGCTTAGGCTCCACCTACCCTCCTCTTACCATGTGAATCCATTATCTCCTATGTACAATGTGAGAGGGGGATCAGGCAGGTCACATGACTTTATC
Source organism: Gastrophryne carolinensis (assembly GCA_027917425.1). NCBI lineage: Eukaryota > Metazoa > Chordata > Amphibia > Anura > Microhylidae > Gastrophryne > Gastrophryne carolinensis. Next base: position 7,198,382 of record CM051238.1, on the reverse strand, counting down.
AGGCTCTGCTTAGGCTCCACCTACCCTCCTCTTACCATGTGAATCCATTATCTCCTATGTACAATGTGAGAGGGGGATCAGGCAGGTCACATGACTTGATCAGGCTCTGATTAGGCTCCACGTATCCTCCTCTTACTATGTGAATCCATTATGTCCTATGTACAGTGTGAGAGGCGGATCAGGCAGGTCACATGACTTTATCAGGCTCTGATTAGGCTCCACCTACCCTCCTCTTACCATGTGAATCCATTATCTCCTATGCACAGTGTGGGAGGGGGGATCAGGCAGGTCACATGACTTTATCAGGCTCTGATTAGGCTCCACCTACCCTCCTCTTACCATGTGAATCCATTATCTCCTATGTACAGTGTGGGAGGGGGGATCAGGCAGGTCACATGACTTTATCAGGATCTGATTAGGCTCCACCTACCCTCCTCTTACCATGTGAATCCATTATCTCCTATATACAGTGTGGGCGGGGCATCAGGCAGGTCACATGACTTTATCAGGCTCCGCTTAGGCTCCACCTACCCTCCTCTTACCATGTGAATCCATTATCTCCTATGTACAGTGTGAGAGGCGGATCAGGCAGGTCACATGACTTTACCAGGCTCTGATTAGGCTCCACGTACCCTCATCTCACTATGTGAATCCATTATATACTATGTACAGTGTGAGAGGCGGACCAGGCAAGTCACATGACTTTATCAGGCTCTGATTAGGCTCCACGTATCCTCATCTTACCATGTGAATCCATTATCTCCTATGTACAGTGTGGGAGGGGGGATCAGGCAGGTCACATGACTTTATCAGGCTCCGCTTAGGCTCCACCTACCCTCCTCTTGCCATGTGAATCCATTATCTCCTATGTACAGTGTGAGAGAGGGAATCCCATGGCTGACCTGGCCTGTCGTCCTCCTTCAGCTTCAAGATTAAAGAGGAGCAAAACCCGCGGCCCTGGATTCTTTTACTCAAAGCTGAGGCATCCAGAATCGGGATGCCCCACAGTGTGAAACCGCCCAGGTCGCAGACATTGGCTTACCTTTCCCCGGACCAATGGGGCATGCACAGGCTCTCGTCCAATCAGAGCCGTGTCTTTGTAATTAAATGGGGTGTAATTCAGATAGCCCGGGGTGGGAGCGCGCACACCTCTAGGGATGCGGCCACGTGTGCTCTCCATTGCAAAACTTTAGACCCGGCTTCCTCCTTCGACTTTAAGACATTAAAGCAGAGCAAATCCCAACGCAGCCGGCCCTGGAATTTTTTTACTCAAAGCTGACCTTTCCCTGCGACATCCAAAATTTCCCTACAGAAACCCGCCAGTTCACCGGAATTGACATACCTTTCCCCGGACCATTGGGGCATGTGCGGGCTCTCGTCCAATCAGAGACGTGCCTATGTAATGCAATGGGGAGCGGCCACATCCCCTATATCATTGGGTTGTGCGTTTACTCCCAACCGCAGCCATGCGGCCACGTGTGCTCTCCATTGCAAGACATCAGACCCGACGTCCTCCTTCGGCTTCCAGACGTTAAAGCAGAGCAAAACCCCAAACCTTTCACTATGGCATCCAGAATCGGGATGCCCCGCATTGTGAAACCCCCCAGTTCGCCTGAGTTGGCTTACCTTTCTCCGGACCAATAGGGCATGCGCGGGCTCTCGTCCAATCACAGATGTTTTCTGTACCTATGTTATTTGGCAAGCGGCTCTGTTTTTCAGTGGAAATCACATGTGACCATGTGACATGTGTGCGCGCTCCCTCCCCCAGGCTATCTAAATGGCTGGAGTGGGCGTGCACTCACAGCCCAAAGATTACATAACATCAGAGCCATATGCTGAATGACACAGGCACGGCTCTGATTGGACGAGACCCTGCGCGAACTGGGGGGTTTCACACTGCGGGGCATCCCGATTTTGGATGGCGCAGGGAAAGATTCCTTGTCTTGGAGCTGAAGAAAGGACGACAGGCCAGGTCAGCCATGGGATCCCCCCTCTCACACTGAGATAATGGACTCATGTGGTAAGAGGAGGGTGCGTAACGGCTTGGAGCCTAAGCAGAGTGCGATAAAGTCATGTGACCTGCAGCGCGGGCGCCCTAGGCTATGTGAATGGCTGGGGTGGGCGTGCACTCACAGCCCAATGATATAGGGGACGTAGCCGCTCTCGCCTCCCATTGCATAACATCAGAGCCATATGCTGAATGACACAGGCACGGCTCTGATTGGACGAGAGCCCGCACATTGGAAACCAGAAAAAGAAATGGGGCTGCACCGGCTACAAATCAAACAGTGTGCACACTGGGGGATCACCGTACAAGCATTAAAATACAACAGGAATCTCCTCCAATAAAAGGTCCCCAACAAGAGCGGCACCACTGATTATAAAAGAATCTCAATTTTATTGTATAGAAAAAAGGCCAAAATGACATACACACATTACATAGTTAAAAAACACATATGACAAACAACCACTAGGGGGCACTGCTATCTAGCCACCAATTACAGCCAATAATACAATATAAATGACAAGGGCATAAATGACTAACCTATGAAAATAATAATTAATAATCAATGTCCTAGTGTAAACATATTGCGCAAAATGCCAATATCCTGTATTATAATGTGCAAACAAATAATAAAGTGCTAAGTGGTAATTACTAGGCGTGAGGACAAACCAGGTGAAGGGATGAAAGTGCGATCAAATCATGAGGTCAGTCAAAAAATTCTCACATCTCCATAATACGCTGCAGGGCAGTAAGCAGACCCCCCACCTCCACACCGACGCGTTCTGTGACGTCACACATCACTTCTTCAGGGCTCCTTTTTTTTTTTTATTGGCTGTAATTGGTGGCTATATACCAGTGCCCCCTAGTGGTTGTTTGTCATATGTGTTTTTTAACTATGTAATGTGTGTATGTCGTTTTGGCCTTTTTTCTATACAATAAAATTGAGATTCTTTTATAATCAGTGGTGGCGCTCTTGTTGGGGACATTTTTTTTGGAGGAGATTGTGGGACTCCTCTTGTATTTTAATGCTTGCCCCAATGGAAAGGTAAGTGATTACGGGCGGACTGGGGAAGTCACATGTGCCCCCTGGGATGCCCCACTTTGTGTATTACCCCCAGGTTGCCCCGATCAACTCACCTTCCAGTCGCTCCCACGGCGCAGGGTCGAGCTGAAAGCGAGCACGCTGATTGGCTGAGTGGGACGGGCACTGAAGGGAGCCGTGTGCACCGCCAATCGCATCCCTCGCACACCCTGCAGCCGAGATGTGCCCACGCCGCTCGTTCGGAAAGGACGGGCACGCACACGGCTAGAGGTGTGCAGGGATGCGTCCGCAGCGAAGAGACTCGACGAGGGCTCGGTAGAAGGTGAGTGGATCTGGGCATCTGGGGGGTATCCCAATTCAAGGACAGGAACTTGGACTGCCCAGAAGTCTTTTGGACTCGAGGCCTCCAGAGTTCCTCTTTAAGATGGGCTGAGACATGGGAGCGCGTCCGCTCACGCTCCCGATTGCTGTAAACTGAGTCGCATGCCGAACATTATGTATGCACTGCAACCGGCTCTGATTGGACGAGACCGCCCACATGCCCTGTAGACCAGGGAAATTTGAGTTTTTCTGGGCAATCCGGGGGGTTTCACACAGCGGGGCATCCCAAATCAGGAACAAAACCCGGGTTAGGCAAAATCCTCAGTTTTGTTCCACTTTAAATTAAATTTGCACAATACTTTGGTGTGTAAACTGTGCCAAGGCCATTTAAAGCGGACCAAAACCCACATTTTTAACTAGCATCCCCTGAATTGCTCCCCCCATGAAGAGAACCTTTTGCCAATTTTTAGTGTTGCTGCTCCGCCTCCTCCATTCATTGCCATTGTTGTGTGTGGCGATGATGTCATAGCCACGCCTATGCAATGACTGATCACCTGACCTGATCTTACAGAGAGGGACAGCAAAACAAAAAGTGTTCCAGGATAATTCGAAAAGCAAAATTAACCATTTCTAGTTCTACACACTAAGAAGGAAATATCGGCGGGGGCTATGGCCAAATTTATTTCACAAGGTCAGGGGGTTTTGGTCCGCTTTAATAGCTTGAAATCAGTTATGGTCAGCATGGCAGCGGGTAGTTCGCCGTTGCACGATATCCGTGTTATTATTTGGATACAATGTATCAGCAGCTCATAGACGCCGTTATCACCCCCAGCTCCCGCTCCAGGCGCTCACCCAAACAGCGACGCCGCCAGCAGGGCTCCTCCAGCCCCCCCGATGCTGACCTAGACCGACTCATCGCCACCGACAGTGACGGCACTTACAAGAGGCACCCGGGGGTCAGCAACTCCGCCTACGTGGTGAGTAGCTTTATTACTATAACTTATACCCTAATAGAGTGTAAGCTCTTCTCCTCCTGTATCCTCCCTTATACCCTAATAGAGTGTAAGCTCTTCTCCTCCTGTATCCTCCCTTATACCCTAATAGAGTGTAAGCTCTTCTCCTCCTGTATCCTCCCTTATACCCTAATAGAGTGTAAGCTCTTCTCCTTCTGTATCCTCCCTTATACCCTAATAGAGTGTAAGCTCTTCTCCTCCTGTATCCTCCCTTATACCCTAATAGAGTGTAAGCTCTTCTCCTCCTGTATCCTCCCTTATACCCTAATAGAGTGTAAGCTCTTCTGCTCCTGTATCCTCCCTTATACCCTAATAGAGTGTAAGCTCTTCTCCTCCTGTATCCTCCCTTATACCCTAATAGAGTGTAAGCTCTTCTCCTTCTGTATCCTCCCTTATACCCTAATAGAGTGTAAGCTCTTCTCCTCCTGTATCCTCCCTTATACCCTAATAGAGTGTAAGCTCTTCTCCTCTCCTATTGGTTTGGTGTTAGTTGATTCCACCAATATAAAGCCGGGATCTTTGTGATGTCACTAACGTGTGTGTGTTTGTTTCCTTCTGCAGTCTGACCCGGATCTGCCCTCCAACAACCCCACCCCGGTGTCTGATCTTGGTAAATACCCCGGCTCCTCCCCCCAGGTTGCTCCTCCCACCCAGTATGTGGCCCCTCAGCCTTCCATAGAGGAGGTCCGGCAGACCATGCAGTCTCTCCTGGATGACGCCTTTGCGCTGGTGGCGCCCAGCAGTCATGGACCCGCCGCCGCCGCCGCCGTGCAATCTGGGAACTCGCCTTCTGGGCAGCAGCCGGCCGCCAGCACCACCTGCCTCACGGGACCAAGGCCGACCGCCTGGGGGGCGCCATACCCGCCTCAGCAGCCGCCCCACTACAGTGTAAGTAGAGCTGCTGACTGGCTAAAGCAGAACAAAACCCCAATAACTGTCTTTAAAGTGAACCAAAACCCACCCTGGAATCTGAGACTCCAGGGCTGGCTTACTCCCTCTCTCCCCCCAGGGAAACCCAGTAAAGTCACCTCTCCCCTGATCCCACGGTGCATTACTTGCTTCCCTGCTCGGCTGTTCATGGCCCCGCTCACCACAACTGAATGGCTGTGCATGGCCGCGCACAGCCGGAGGGAGCAAGTGATGCCGCGCGCCGCTGATGTGTGCGGCTGGGATTCCATTCAGCTTTTCCAGCCGCACATTAATATGCGGAGAAACTGATTGGACGAGCATCTGCGTCTGCGCCGTGGGCTCCAGGAGAGGTGAGTAAGCTCTGCATTCCGGGGGGTTTCACAAAGCTGGCCATCCAAAACCAAAGACCGAATGTCAAAGTCACAGGTTTTGGTCCACTTTAAAGTCCACTGTATGAAAGCACCAGGATCGCCTATACGCTAACCTGTGTGATGTCATGCCCCTGTGAGGCGGACCAAAACACAGGTGCATGGGAAAATCTGGGGTTTGGTCCACTTTAAAGGGGAACCAAAATCCATGGTTTTGACTATCCTGGGTTTTGGTTCTTGTCCCCAGGGCACCCCGATCAGGAATGCATTCGAGCAATTCTGTGTGATCAATACAATACACCAGAGGTTAGGTGCAGCCCCTAAATATTGTGCTAAAATCATTCAATACTGTGCTAAAATCATTCAATACTGTGCTAAAATCATTCAATACTGTGCTAAAATCATTCAATACCGTGCTAAAATTATTCAATACTGTGCTAAAATCATTCAATACTGTGCTAAAGTTATTCAATACCGTGCTAAAGTTATTCAATACCGTGCTAAAATCATTCAATACTGTGCTAAAATTATTCAATACCGTGCTAAAATTATTCAATACTGTGCTAAAATCATTCAATACCGTGCTAAAGTTATTCAATACCGTGCTAAAATCATTCAATACTGTGCTAAAATTATTCAATACCGTGCTAAAATTATTCAATACTGTGCTAAAATCATTCAATACCGTGCTAAAGTTATTCAATACCGTGCTAAAATCATTCAATACTGTGCTAAAATCATTCAATACTGTGCTGAAAATCATTCAATACTGTGCTAAAATCATTCAATTCTGTGCTAACATCATTCAATACTGTGCTGAAATCATTCAATACTGTGCTAACATCATTCAATACTGTGCTGAAATCATTCAATACTGTGCTGAAATCATTCAATACTGTGCTGAAATCATTCAATACTGTGCTGAAATCATTCAATACTGTGCTGAAATCATTCAATACTGTGCTGAAATCATTCAATACTGTGCTAACATCATTCAATTCTGTGCTAACATCATTCAATACTGTGCTGAAATCATTCAATACTGTGCTCAAATCATTCAATACTGTGCTGAAATCATTCAATACTGTGCTGAAATCATTCAATACTGTGCTAAAATCATTCAACGTCATCTCCTTTTCCTTCATTAGCGCATTCCTGTGTGATCAATACAATACACCAGAGGTTAGGTGCCGCCCCTAAATATTGTGCTAAAATCATTCAATACTGTGCTCAAATTATTCAGTACTGTGCTAAAATTATTCAATACTGTGCTAAAATCATTCAATACTGTGCAAAAATTATTCAATACTGTGCTAAAATTATTCAATACTGTGCTAAAATTATTTAATACTGTGCTAAAATCATTCAATACTGTGCTAAAATCATTCAATACTGTGCTAAAATCATTCAACGTCATCTCCCTTTCCTTCATTAGAGCAATTCTGTTTGATCAATACAATACACCAGAGGTTAGGTGCAGCCCCTAAATATATATACAATACTGTGCTAAAATCATTCAATACTCAACATCATCTCCTTTTCCTTCATCAGAACATTCCTGTGTTATCAATACAATACACCAGAGGTTAGGTGCAGCCCCTGAATATTGTGCTAAAATCATTCAACGTTGTCTCCTTTTCCTTTATGTTCCTTTGCAGAGGTTTGTTGACTATGGAGTGACGGCGGCCCCCGGCTCTCGGCGCAATGACAAGGTAAGCCGCTGCCTCTTGTAACATGTGATTGGGAACCCTCTCCCCATATGTGTGCTGGGGGACCAGAAGCTGCAGCACACGCTGCGGCAGCCAGCGGTGAGGCCTATGGCTTCCTTGATGACTGCAGGAGGTTGGGGGAGGGGGGGGTGCCGGAAGGAAATATTTTCCCATAGGGGGACAAGTGGACCTAAAGCTTCCTGGTAACTCCATACGCCATATAGGGCCTATGTCAGCAAGGAGCCTAACCCACCTACTGCGCTGTGTCATGAGGACAGCAAACAGCTGCATGTCTGCTACTGGAGGAAATGCTGCTACTGTATGTGTGTGCAGCCATCTCTCTGCTAGCAAAAGTGGTTTTACCCAGAATGCCTCCTGTCCCCCATCAGATGGAGCTCTGCTAGGAAAGGTGAGTATCTCTCTAATGCAGGGCTCACTGATAGTGTGAGGGGGAGGTGCAGTAGTTTCCTGTCCCCCATCAGATGGAGCTCTGCTAGGAAAGGTGAGTATCTCTCTAATGCAGGGTCACTGATGGTGTGAGGGGGAGGTGCTGTAGTTTCCTGTCCCCCATCAGATGGAGCTCTGCTAGGAAAAGGTGAGTATCTCTTTAGCTGATGGTGGACCCTCCCTAGGCAGGGTTTAGGTCCGCTTTAATAAGATGCGACTGCACATTGGTATTACCCAGCATGCCTCTGGCACAGGCGGCGGGTGGAAATTTCCCAGAGGTCGGGTTAATGAGGATCTTTGCAGTCACGGTGCGCTGAGTGCGGGGTCGTGCCTAATTACTGATCCTGCGCAGAGATTGGTCCTTGCGGGGGGGGGGGGGGGGGGGGGGGCAATAAAATCAGGCATGCGGCTCTGTGTAATGGGGGACAGGAAACAGCCTCACACTGCACAGAAGCCTGTCCGCTATCAGAGCCCGCTGCATGTGTGTGCATCTGTTTCCTGTCCCCTGTTGGAGGGAGCTGTGCTGCTGGGAAAGGATTTAATGCTGAGCTCACTGATTGGTGTGAATGAGGTTAGGTGAGTGGCCCCGTGCACCAGGAGCTTGGTGTTTATTAATGTTTGGTGAGATCTCTGCCTCTTCCTCCTCTTCCCCCTCTCTCTCATCCTCCTCCATGTCTTCTTCTTCTTCACTTCCACCCTCTTCCTGACCCGCTACCCCATCCTTCTCTTCTTTCTTCCTCTTTTGCTCCTCCTCTTCCTTCCACTTTCCCTCTTCCTCCCCCCTGTCCCACCTCACCCTTCCCTCTTCCACCTCCTCGCTCTCCACCTATCCCTCCCCCACTTCCTGACCCCTCTACCTCATCCTATCCTTCTTCCTCTTTCCCTCCTCTCTTCCTCCCCATCCCCCCTCCTCTTCCTCCCTCTCTTGCTCCTCCTCTTCCTTACACTTTCCCTCTTCCTCCCCCTTTCCCGCCTCTCCCACCTCCTCTCTCGCCCTATCCCTCCTCCTCTTCCTCCCCATTTTCCGCCTCTCCCTTCCCTCTTCCACCTCCCCTCTGTATCTCCACCCAAACCCTCCTTCTCTTTCCCCCCTCTCCTTCCTTCTGTCCTTCCCCCCCCCCCCCCCCATCTCTCCTCCTATTTCTCTACCGCCACTTTTTACTTCCCCTCTTCATCCTCTCCCTCATTCATTTCTCCTATCCCAGCTCCCCCCTTCCTCCTCTTCCTCCAATCCCTCTTCTTCCGCCTTCCCCCACTCTCCTTCCTCCCCTTCTTTATCCTTCTTGTCTTTCCCTTTTCCTCTTCCTTCTATCCCTCCCCATTCCCCCTATCACTCCTCCTTCTCTTACTCCTCTTTCTCCCCCTCTCCTCCTCCTATAACTTTTCCTCTTCCTCCTCCTCCTCCTCCTATAACTTCCCCTCTTCCTCCTCCTCCTCCTATAACTTCCCCTCTTCCTCCTCCTCCTCCTATAACTTCCCATCTTCCTCCTCCTATAACTTTTCCTCTTCCTCCTCCTCCTCCTCCTATAACTTCCCCTCTTCCTCCTCCTCCTCCTATAACTTCCCCTCTTCCTCCTCCTCCTCCTATAACTTCCCCTCTTCCTCCTCCTCCTATAACTTCCCCTCTTCCTCCTCCTCCTCCTATAACTTCCCCTCTTCCTCCTCCTATAACTTCCCCTCTTCCTCCTCCTCCTCCTATAACTTCCCCTCTTCCTCCTCCTCCTCTTATAACTTCTCCTCTTCCTCCTCCTCCTATAACTTCCCCTCTTCCTCCTCCTATAACTTCCCCTCTTCCTCCTCCTATAACTTCCCCTCTTCTTCCTCCTCCTATAACTTTTCCTCTTCCTCCTCCTCCTCCTATAACTTCCCCTCTTCCTCCTCCTCCTCCTATAACTTCCCCTCTTCCTCCTCCTCCTCTTATAACTTCCCCTCTTCCTCCTCCTCCTATAACTTTTCCTCCTCCTCCTCCTCCTCCTATAACTTCCCCTCTTCCTCCTCCTCCTCCTATAACTTCCCCTCTTCCTCCTCCTCCTCCTCCTCCTATAACTTCCCCTCTTCCTCCTCCTCCTCCTATAACTTCCCCTCTTCCTCCTCCTCCTCCTATAACTTCCCCTCTTCCCCCTCCTCCTCCTATAACTTCTCCTCTTCCTCCTCCTCCTATAACTTCCCCTCTTCCTCCTCCTATAACTTCCCCTCTTCCTCCTCCTATAACTTCCCCTCTTCTTCCTCCTCCTATAACTTTTCCTCTTCCTCCTCCTCCTCCTATAACTTCCCCTCTTCCTCCTCCTCCTCCTATAACTTCCCCTCTTCCTCCTCCTCCTCTTATAACTTCCCCTCTTCCTCCTCCTCCTCCTCCTCCTATAACTTCCCCTCTTCCTCCTCCTCCTCCTATAACTTCCCCTCTTCCTCCTCCTCCTCCTATAACTTCCCCTCTTCCCCCTCCTCCTCCTATAACTTCTCCTCTTCCTCCTCCTCCTATAACTTCCCCTCTTCCTCCTCCTATAACTTCCCCTCTTCCTCCTCCTATAACTTCCCCTCTTCTTCCTCCTCCTATAACTTTTCCTCTTCCTCCTCCTCCTCCTATAACTTCCCCTCTTCCTCATCCTCCTATAACTTCCCCTCTTCCTCCTCCTCCTATAACTTCCTCTCTTCCTCCTCCTCCTCCTATAACTTCCCCTCTTCCTCCTCCTCCTCCTATAACTTCCCCTCTTCCTCCTCCTCCTTCTATAACTTCCCCTCTTCCTCCTCCTCCTATAACTTCCCCTCTTCCTCCTCCTCCTCCTATAACTTCTCCTCTTCCTCCTCCTCCTATAACGTCTCCTCTTCCTCCTCCTCCTATAACTTCTCCTCTTCCTCCTCCTCCTATAACGTCTCCTCTTCCTCCTCCTCCTATAACTTCCCCTCTTCCTCCTCCTCCTATAACGTCTCCTCTTCCTCCTCCTCCTGTAACTTCCCCTCTTCCTCCTCCTCCTATAACTTCCCCTCTTCCTCCTCCTCCTTCTATAACTTCCCCTCTTCCTCCTTCTCCTCCTATAACTTCCCCTCTTCCTCCTTCTCCTCATCCTATAACTTCCCCTCTTCCTCCTCCTCCTTCTATAACTTCCCCTCTTCCTCCTCCTCCTATAACTTCTCCTCTTCCTCCTCCTCCTCCTATAACTTCTCCTCTTCCTCCTCCTCCTATAACGTCTCCTCTTCCTCCTCCTCCTATAACGTCTCCTCTTCCTCCTCCTCCTATAACTTCCCCTCTTCCTCCTCCTCCTATAACGTCTCCTCTTCCTCCTCCTCCTGTAACTTCCCCTCTTCCTCCTCCTCCTATAACTTCCCCTCTTCCTCCTCCTCCTTCTATAACTTCCCCTCTTCCTCCTTCTCCTCCTATAACTTCCCCTCTTCCTCCTTCTCCTCCTATACCTTCCCCTCTTCCTCCTTCTCCTCATCCTATAACTTCCCCTCTTCCTCCTCCTCCTATAACTTCCCCTCTTCCTCCTCCTATAACTTCCCCTCTTCCTCCTCCTCCTCCTATAACTTCCCCTCTTCCTCCTCCTCCTCCTATAACTTCCCCTCTTCCTCCTCCTCCTATAACTTCTCCTCTTCCTCCTCCTCCTATAACGTCTCCTCTTCCTCCTCCTCCTATAACTTCCCCTCTTCCTCCTCCTCCTATAACGTCTCCTCTTCCTCCTCCTCCTGTAACTTCCCCTCTTCCTCCTCCTCCTATAACTTCCCCTCTTCCTCCTCCTCCTTCTATAACTTCCCCTCTTCCTCCTTCTCCTCCTATAACTTCCCCTCTTCCTCCTTCTCCTCATCCTATAACTTCCCCTCTTCCTCCTCCTCCTTCTATAACTTCCCCTCTTCCTCCTCCTCCTATAACTTCTCCTCTTCCTCCTCCTCCTCCTATAACTTCTCCTCTTCCTCCTCCTCCTATAACGTCTCCTCTTCCTCCTCCTCCTATAACGTCTCCTCTTCCTCCTCCTCCTATAACTTCCCCTCTTCCTCCTCCTCCTATAACGTCTCCTCTTCCTCCTCCTCCTGTAACTTCCCCTCTTCCTCCTCCTCCTATAACTTCCCCTCTTCCTCCTCCTCCTTCTATAACTTCCCCTCTTCCTCCTTCTCCTCCTATAACTTCCCCTCTTCCTCCTTCTCCTCCTATACCTTCCCCTCTTCCTCCTTCTCCTCATCCTATAACTTCCCCTCTTCCTCTCTTTCTATTCCCCCTACTCTCCTCCTTCCTCCTCTTCTTTATCCTCCCTGTCTTCCCATTTTCCTCTTCCTTCTATCTCTCCCCATTCCCCCATCACTCCTCCTTCTCTTACTCCTCTTTCTCCCCCTCTTCCCCCTCCTCTTTCTATTCCTCGACCTTCTCCTCTTCCTCCTCCTCTTCCACCTCTCTCTCTCTCACTGTCTCCTCTTCCTCTTCCAGGAGTCCAGGCTTCTCCTCAGGCTTCCTCCTGCCGCCAGAACCGGCTTTGTCGGATTCCCAGCAGGCCGTGGGGCAGTATCCGAGCCGCATGTACCCTGAGGACATCCCGTCTGTGGCCAGGCCCCGCCCCCTCGGAAGCGCGGCAGGTTGGTTGCGCTTTACATTTATTTCTTTCATTACATTTGTCCGGAGCTTCCAAGGAAATGAAGTGACGTCAGCGGCTTGGATTGTTACAGGAACATGGAAGAGCCAATAGCTGCACAGCGTTCCGAGACTCCGCCCAGCTATAGAAATCCACCCCTGCTGGCCTAGCTTTGCTGGGGATCCGCCTCCTCCAGAGCTCCACCCACTGCACTTCCCATACCTCCCCGACACCTTCATTGATACTGATTGGGCGCAAGTCTATATGCTGAAAGGGGCGAAACGCGTAGGGATGTTATAGGAACAAGGATGTGCCAATAGCTGCACAGCGTTTTGAGACTCCGCCCAGCTATAGAAACCCACCCCTGCTGGCCTATGGCCTGGGAATCCGCCTCCTCCAGAGCTCCGCCCACTGAGCTTCCCATTCCTCCCCAACACCATCATTGATACTGAGGCTCTGATTGGACGCAAGTCTATATGCTGAAAGGGGCGAAACGCGTAGGGATGTTATAGGAACAAGGAAGTGCCAATAGCTGCACAGCGTTCCGAGACTCCGCCCAGCTATAGAAGCCCACCCCTGCTGGCCTAGCTTTGCTGGGGATCCGCCCCCTCCAGATCTCCGCCCACTGATCCTCCCATACCTCCTCGACACCTTCATTGATACTGAGGCTCTGATTGGACGCAAGTCTATATGCTGAAAGGGGCGAAATGTGTAGGGATGTTATAGGAACAAGGATGTGCCAATGGCTGCGCAGCGTTCCGAGACTCCGCCCAGCTATAGAAACCCACCCCTGCTGGCCTATGGCCTGGGGATCCCCCTGCAGAGCTCCGCCCACTGAGTTTCCTATACCTCCCCGACACCTTCATTGATATGGATACTCTGATTGGACGCAGTTCATAAGTCTGTATGCTGAAAGGGGCGAAACGCGTAGGGCGCCTTTTTTCCCCCATTATTTGGCCATATTTAAACTTCTTTAAAGTGGACCAAAACCCAGGATTTTGACTATCCTGGGCTTCGGTCCTTCCCCCCGGAGAACCCAGATCGGGGATGCCCTGCTGTGTGAAACCCCCCAGATCGCCGAAACCAACTCACCTCTTCCTGGTCCTATGACACATGCGCGGCCGCTCATCCAATCAGCGCGATTGGAGCCGCTGATGTTACGTTGTCTAAACCTACAGGGATAGCGGGGATGCGACTTGCACATGTGCCGTTGAACCGGGAAAAAGGTAAGTGTATGGGGCGACTTGGGGGGGGGGGTTCACACAGCGGGGCTTTTAGGATTTCGATCGCCGTGGGTTTTGGTCCACTTTAAAGTGCTTCTCCCCTGTGGTAGCCCTCCGCGTGCCTATTGGTCGGTCATTTTATGGCGCGTACTGCTAACGCTCCTTTGTTTTTCCTATTGCATGGCACTGCCTGCTTCAAGAAGTCCTTACGTATGGGTTATTCCGCCACAAGGTGGGGCAGTGTACTGCAGAAGAGTTGTGGCATTTCCCGGCCCCCTATAAAAACAGGATCACCAATAGACCTCTCCAGCGTTTCCTCTGCAGTGATACTGCGAAGATAGAAGATGGCTCTTTGCATTGCGCAGGTGAGCGGGGCAACCAAGCCTGCGGCCCTGCATGTCTATTTCCACACGTTTCTGGACCCTCTGTGCCTCCCAGCCTCGGCTGACGGATCGGGTGAGGGTAGAGGAGCATTAGGGTCAGGTGCTCAAGGAGCGCTGCTCCATGCCGCAGACCCTGTAACACAAAGGGGAGCCGGCCATAGGCTTTATGGTGAGCCTACTGAGGGTTGCGGAGTTCCTGCCCTAGCTTCTGAGAGGGTGAGTGTTTTGGGGACTGTGTGCCCTGTTTCTCTGGTGTCTGGGGTCCCGCCCCCATCCCAGGCCTGGCTCTCGCCGCTGCCTGCTCGCTCTCCTCCCCCCCTCTCCCCGGCATGTGTTCGGAGGGGGGTCGGAATGGACAGGTGGTAGCGGAGAGTGTTTTAACTTTTTTTTATTGCTGCTTTGTACTTCGCTCTGCGGCGGGCGGCGCTATAACTGTGAGGCGTTTGCTGTATTGCGATGGCGCCTTCGCGGTTACATGAGCGCCGTTTTCACGCTCTTCGGGTGGCGGGGCCGGGGGATGATTCGTATCGCGTCGTCGTCCACAGCCCGCCCCTCAAGGTTCCTCTGCCGGCGCCATTTTGAGTCTGCTGCGCGTCTGGGGCCTCTCTTCCTCCCCAGGCTGCGGCGGTGATCTCCTCCTGTGTCGCTTCCTCCTGTGGTCTGGCGGCTTGGTGATCCTTCGGTCTACTTGGTCCGTGAGTCCCCTTTGGGGGTTTTGTTGTCCTTGGGACATGGGCTGCGGGATGTTTATGTGCTTTTTACTTATGTCTTTCAGGCGGGACAACTGTGGGTTGTGGTTTCTCCTGGTTCTGCTCCTTACCCCCCCTCATCTCCCCCTGGCTTCTGGGGGCATCCCTTGGGGGGGGGGCATCCCGGGTGGCTTTTTATTAGCCCTTACCCTGTGCTGGCCTATTGTGCCTGTGTTAATCACCATATGGAGGCTTCTGGAGACAGCGTGCTTGGGGGTCCTTCGGGGCAATCCCGGCTATGTGCCATGTGCGGGGTATCCCCTGTGAGTAACAGTGCCGTGGTGTGCGTGCCGTGCGCCCAGGGTATCGTTGCGGCCCAGGCTGGGCTGCCCGCTTCTCTTCCCAGTTCTGCGCCCCCTTTGGCATCCCCTACCCCTCCGCGCCTGCATTTAGCCCCCAGTGAGGGGGATACTAGCAGGGGGTCACATTCTGATCTGGCACTTCGTGTGACCAGCATTGAAAGGCAGCTTGCCAAGCCTGTTCCACGTAAGGCAAGAAGCGGCACCTGGCTCCCGCGCCCTCCCTCTTTACTGAGTATGAGGGAATTGATGCTTTTGGTGGCCGTTACTCCCTAGAGGAGGGGGAGCATTTCCAGGACTCTGACTCCTCTGGGGACCAGCAGGAGGGTTACGACAGTGACCCTGGGTCTGCGTCTGGGGAGGACTCATGGTTCCCTGATGACACTGATAGACTGTTGGCTCACATTTTTGAAATCATGTACATTGTCCCCCCTGAGGTGGCTAAGAGGAAACAGGGTGAGCTTTTTCGTCCTGTTAAACAGCGTCTGGAGTTCCCTGAGCAGAGTCATTTCACTAATATGGTGCTCAAGGAGTGGGAATGTCCTAGTAGATTGCCCGCGGTGCCCAAAGGGTTGGATAAGAGGTATCCCTTTCCTGCTGACCTGGTCAAGCGATGGTCATGTCCCCCTGAGGTGGACGCTCCCGTTCTAGGGCTGTCCAACACCTCGGTCATGCCTTCCCCTGACACTACTACACTGCGGGACAGCGCGGACCGGCATATGTATCAGCTGGCCTGCCATGCTTTTACATGTGTGGGGGCTGTGTTGCGTCCGGTCTGCGCCGCTGCCATTAAAGCTATTGCCCTTAAACAGCTCAAGCGTCTCCTTGATGGTGCTATGGCTGGTAGGAGGGGGGAGGATTACAGGGCCCTCTTGCTTTGCTCTGATTTAGTTGCCTTTGTCCTTACTGCCATGGATGATGTGGTACGGCTGAGTGGTAGGGCCTCTGCCCTTTTGGTGGCTATGCGCCGCTCTGTTTGGTTGCGTCAGTGGGCGGCTGATGCTGCCGCTAAGAAGGCTCTCACTGGGCTCCCCTTTACGGGGCTGCAGGTCTTTGGCGAGCATCTCGATGTTCTAGCCAAGGATGGTAGGTTACCTCAGCGCAGCCTCGTTTTTTTTGGGGGGCCTCCGCTTCCCTCCCCTCCTTTCGTGCTCCCAGAGAAGGTTGTGGCTCCCTCTTCTTAGGTAGCCACAGAGATTCTTGGGGCTGTGGCAGATCCCGTGGTCGTCCCGGTGTCTCATGGAGTTCCAAGCTCCTTCAGGCATGAGGAGGCGCCCTCACCCATCAGGGTGGGGGGACGGATTCGGCTCTTTTCTCACGTCTGGAACCGGGTCAGGGGTTCTACTCCAATCTTTTCACGGTCCCCAAAAAAGACGGGTCCTTGAGGCCCATCCTGGACTTGAAGGGTCTCAACAAGTTTGTCAGGTTCAAGCACTTTCGCATGGAGACGCTACGCTCGGCTGTCAGTACCCTTCGCCTGGGCGACTTCATAACCTCCGTGAACATCAAGGATGCCTATCTTCACGTGCCAATCTTTCCAGGTCATCAGAGATTTCTGAGGTTCGCTCTAGAGGATCAGCATTACCAGTTTGTGGCTTTACCGTTCGGTATCACCTCGGCGCCTCGAGTGTTCACCAAGGTGCTGTCGGGCGTGATGGCTCTGCTGCGGAATCAGGGCATTCACATCCTCCCTTACCTGGATGACCTGATTGCGGCTCAGTCTCTTCATCAGGCCAAGAGGCATACTCAGGTGGTGACTTCCACTCTAGAGTCCTTCAGCTGGGTGATCAACTTTCCCAAGTCTTCACTGTCTCCGTCTTTGGTGTGGTCCTTTGTGTGCATGACTTTGGATACCTCTCAGGTCAAGGTGTTCCTGCCTCAGCAGAAAGTGGAGGGTCTTCAGAAGCAGGCACGGAACTCACACTGTTTGAGAGGCTCTGCAAGAAAAGGGGGCCTGCCCAGCACGTGCTGTCTTTCACATATAAACTCTTGGTGAATCACCAGGACCAAGACCCTCTGCCTTTTGCGAGGTGGGAAAGGGATCTGGGGACTACCTTCTCGGCTGAGAGCAGGAAGCAAATTGTCAGACTGGCGCAAAAAACAGCTACTTGTACTAGGTACAAGGAGTGTAATTACAAAGTTCTCACGAGGTGGTACAGGGTTCCCACGCTACTGCACAGGTGGTTCCCCGATACCTCCCCCTTATGCTGGCGGTGTGGCGGGGATGAGGTTGATCTCTTCCATATCTTCTGGTCGTGCCCTAGGTTGACTAACTTTTGGGGTACGGTTAGAGATACAATGCGACACATGACGGACTGGGAGGTCCACGAGGGTCCGGCCTTCTTCCTTCTCCACTACTCGGAGCTGCCCACCAAAAGGTACCAGAGATCTGTCCTTAGCCAGATGGTGAACGCCGCTAAGGCTTGTATTCCTTCGCTCTGGAAGAGTCCAACCCCCCCAGCATCTCTATGTGGCTGCATAAGGTGGCAGAGATCGAGAGGTTTGAAGGCCTAATTGCAGCGCAAAATGAAGCCTCGGAAGATCACCGCCTTAAGTGGACTAATTGGATTGTTTTCATGGCCTCACAGGACTATGAGAGGTTGATAGCGAAGAGTCAATAGTGGTTGTCAGTCCACAGTTTTCCCCTGTCCCTATTTACCCACCCCCCTCCCCTCTCCACCCTAGTTTCCACGACTTTCTGTTTCGCAGTAGTGGAGCTGGTGACAACCCCCATATAGAGGTGTCAGTTGTTTGGACATCTGGTCCTCCTTGTTCAAGGAATTCGGACTTGCAGAATGGAACAGTTTTTTTGGGGGTGCAGCCTCGGCTGTGGCAATGTCTTCCTAACTACTGTGATTGTCAAAATTTTTATATGGTTGAGGATGCTGCGCATCTGCTGTCTGTGGATTACCCGTATTCTCTTCTATGCATGTTGAATATCTTGAAAATGATAAATAAAGAATATATAAAAAAAGAAGCAGGCACGGGTTCTGCTCTTGTGTCCTCGTTTCTCCCGCCGGCAAGGGATGCAGTTAGTGGGCCTGATGGTGTCCTGCTTCGAGGCGGTCCCCTTTGCTCAGTTTCACATGAGACTTCTTCAGTTGCACCTCCTGTCAGTTTGGGATCGGGACCCTGTGTCCCTGGATCAGGAATTTGCTCTGTCCCCCCTGGCCAGACAGTCCCTCTCGTGGTGGCTGGACTCAAGGAACCTTCTAGTGGGCAGGACCTTTCTGTCTCCGTGCTGGGAGACTGTCACCACACCGGTTGGGGGGGCTTTTGGAAGTCTCTGAAGTTCTAGGGTCGGTGGGGCCCCCAGAAGGCCCATGCTCCCATCAATGTCCTGGAACTGAGGGCGCTCAGGTTGGTTCTGTCCCAGCTGACCATGCACCTTCGGGGTCAGGCTGTTCAGATCCGCTCGGACAACCAGACGGCGGTTGCCTACATCAATCATCAGGGGGGGACTCGGAGCAAGCGAGCCCTCAAGGAAGTGTCCCTGATACTGTCTTGGGCGGAATAGAATGTCCCTTGCATCTCGGCGGTCTACATTCCGGGGGTGGAGAACCAGGAGGCGGACTCCCTGAGCAGGGGGACGTTGCGCCTGGAAGAATGGTCCCTCAGCAACGAGGTATTTCATTCCCTGTGTCTCCGCTGGGGTCAGCCGGATGTGGACCTGTTTTCGTCCCGCCACAATCACAAGCTTTCCAGATTCGTCTCCCTGTCGCAGGACCCTCTGGCCTTTGCCACGAATGCGCTAGCAATGCCTTGGACGGAGTTTCGGCTCCTCTATGTGTTCCCTCCTTTTCCTCTGCTGGGCAGGGTGCTGCGCAAGATAGCCCAGGAGGGGGTACTAGCCATCCTGGTGGCCCCCTGTTGGCCAAGGAGGGTGTGGTTTGCAGACGTCGTGCAGTTGGCAGTAGATCGGTACGTCGTGCCCAAGGATCCAGATATTCTCACTCAGCGACAACTGTGCCATCCCAATTTAAAAACGCTGGCTTTAACGGCTTGGCTGCTGAAACCTCCATCTTGATGGATAAGGGGTTACTGGCCTCTGTTGTTAATACTATGATTCGGGCTAGGAAGTAGTCCTCGTCCTTTATCTACTACAGGATCTGGCATGCTTACATTGCCGGTGTGAGTCCAAGTCTCTTCCTTGTCGAGTGTTTTCTATCCCCAGGATTCTGGAATTTTTGCAACATGGTTTGGATTCTGGCCTTCAACTCAGTACCCTCAAGGGACAGGTGTCAGCTCTGGCAATTTTTTTCCAAAGATCCTTTGCCAATCACCGGTTGGTTAAGACTTTTTTCCAGGGAGTTACTCATGTGTGTCCGCCACGTAAGCCTATGCTGCCAGTTTGGGACTTGAATCTGGTGTTGTCTGCTCTGCAGGGTCCTCCCTTTGAGCCTATCCGTGGGGCTGCGTTGCCCATTCTGACTCTTAAGGTGGCCTTTTTGGTGGCTATTACTTTGGTCAGGCGAGTTTCTGAGCTGGCGGCGCTTTCCATCAAACCTCCTTATTTTGAGCGGCATCAGGATAAGGTTGTGTTTCGGCTTAAGCCGGATTTCTTGCCTAAGGTTGTGTCTGCTTTTCATCTCAATCAGGACAATGTTTTGGCTTTCTTGTGTCCTAACCCTGCTAATTCCAAGGAACGGACCCTTCATTCTCTGGATGTTGTCAGGGCTCTGAAGTTTTATTTGGTTGCTAATGAGTCTTTCAGGAAATCTGATGCTCTTTTTGTTCTTCCTGCTGGACCTAGGAAGGGTTTGCCTCCGGCTAAATCCACTATCAGCAAGTGGATCCGTCAGGCGGTGGAGCAGGCCTATTCTGCCAGGGGGAAGGTTCCTCCTTTTAGGGTTACTGCTCATTCCACTCGTGCTATTGGTGCTTCTTGGGCTTTTCAGCACCAGGCTTCTGTTGAACAAGTTTGTAAGGCCGCTACTTGGTCTTCTGTTCATACTTTTTCCAAGTTTTACAAGGTTGATGTTAAGGCCTCAGCTGATGCTGCCTTTGGCCGCAAGGTACTTCAGGCGGTGGTGGTTTGAACTGCCTGCTGCTACTTTTTGGGGATCCCACCCTACCTTATGGACACTGCTGTTGGACGTCCCATACGTAAGGACTCTTGAAGCAGGCCGTGCCATGCAATAGGAAAAATACAATTCTGTGAGTACTTGCCTGTGGATTGTTCTATTGGTGATTCCTGTTTTTATATGGGCCCGGGAGCCACAACTCTTCTGCAGTACACTGCGCCACCTTGTGGCGGAATATCCCATACGTAAGGACTTCTTGAAGCAGGCCGTGCCATGCATAGTAAAAGCAATTCTACAGGTGAGTACTCACAGAATTGTCTTTTCTCGCCCTAGGCTCCGCCCTCCACATGCCTGTTGGTCGGTCATTTTATGGTGCATACTGCTAACAATCTATTGTTTTCTCGCCCCAGGCTCCGCCCAGATCCATCAGCTGACTCAAGTGGGCATCGCCAGCCGGATGGGGGTCCAGCCTACGGAACAGGCACTGAACAGGAGCGCACAGCCGCAGCCTGCCGTCCCCAGCTGGTCCTCGTACTATACCCGAGAGGAGGAGACCCAGAGGAACCCTCCGCAGCGAGAGCCCGTAAGCTCCACCCCAAAGTATTATTGTTTATTTATATAGCGCCATCATCTGCCATGGCGCTGTCATTACGAGACACCCCCTCCTGCTGAGCACCCAAGATCCCCTTTCACTGAAAGCGGTCCTTCACTCTGAATAAGAGCCTATCTTATATGATTCCCTTCCTGTACATACAGATTGCTCACATTAATCCGGACCTTCACCCTGAATAAGAGCCTATCTTATATGTTTCCCTTCCTGTACATACAGATTGCTCACATTAATCCGGACCTTCACCCTGAATAAGAGCCTATATTGTATGTTTCCCGCACCCTGTACATACAGATAGCCCACATTAATCCGGACGCCCACCCTGAATAAGAGCCTATCTTATATGTTTCCCACACCCTGTACATCAGGCAGCCTGCAAACAGGAAGTGTCTTCTGACTGCTCTGCATTCTGGGATTGCTGACCTTTTCCTGATCCCAGCTCTCCTCTGTCTGAGCAAAGCACAGCTATACCCCGCCCTCTGTACTTTATCCCACTCTCCTCTCCTCAGTATGTGTGATGCTTTTGAGTCAAGATGGCGGCGCCCGTATCCTAGAGTCCTGAACAGAGTTGCAGCCCAGTGGGGGAAAGGATAATAAGTAAGTGACTAAAAACGTAAAATATATTAATTTCAGATACTGGGTAATCGTTTTTTAAGGGTTTGGGCTTTTCAATAAATTATGGTGAAGGTCCGGTTTAAAGTGGACCAAAACTATCCAGGGTTTTGGTCCTTTCCCCCGATCAGGGAGGCCCTGCTTTGTGAAACCCCCCCAGATCACTGAGCACAACTCACCTCCTCCCGGTCTTACGGTGCATGCACGGCCGCTCGTCCGAGCGCGCTGGCGGCCGCATCCCCCGCTTCCCTCTAACAGGGAGCGTGCCGGCCGGGGCTTGCACATGCGCTGTTGGACCTGGAGGCAAGGTATGTTTTGGGGTGACCTGGGTGGCTTCACACAGCGGGGCATCCCGATTTGGGATGCCCGGCGGGAGGAAATCGATTGGCCCTGGAATCTATAAGATCAGGGTGGGTTTTGGTCCACTTTAAAAGCTGAACAAAACCCAACTTTTAGATTCCAGGGCTGGCCGCTGGCCTTCCCCTGGAATCTGGATACACCACTGTGTGAACCCCTCCTCATCATCTTTTTGCATCCCTGGCATCTTTAGGCTGTGTGTCATTCAGATTGGCTGGGGGCGGGAGCATGCCCTCTGCTGAGGATGTGGCCTGATTGCCGAACATTATATATGAATGGCAAATGGTTCTCATTGGATAAGAGCCTGTGCTTGCGCTGCAGGACCAAGGAAAGGTGAGTTATTCTGGGTGTTCTGTGGGTTTCACACAGTGGGCATCCCAAACGGCCCGGAACAAACAAACCCAGATAGTTAAGCTCCTCCTCTTCAATTCGAGCCTCCTTATTGACTGAGAGAACAATGTGATGAATGAGGAGGGGCTTGATTGAACCCTGTACAGTCTAATGCAGAGTTCACAGAGATGCGAGTGTGTAGGTGAGGTTGGTTTAGAGCCCCCGTTGACCATAATGGAGGATTTAGCTCTGCTTTAAAGAGGAGCAACAACCCTTTTGAGCCTATAGGACTCTTGTGGCCCCTTATTTTAGGACATCCCAGGTCCTGCTGTGTGAAACCTCCCATATCACCCGATCAGCTCACCAATCGGACCTGGCTGCGCATCCCCGGCATACCTCCAGCTGTGCTCTCGCCCGCGTCAGGCCTTTATGAATGGGCGGTGAAGGTGTGCGCACAGCTGGAGGCGGGGCAGGGAATGCGACTGCCAGCGCTCGCTCCGTACGGACCAAGAAAGAAGGTAAGTGTATGGGGTGACCTGGGGGGTTTCACACAGGGGGGGTATCCCGATTCTGGATGCCCCGGGGGGGAGGGAATCGATTGGCTCGGGAATCTTATAGATTCCTGGGGCCTTATAGATTCCAAATGATGTTATCAAGGCAAAGGGCTGTCATTGGACGAAAGCCCGTTGGACCCAGGAAAGGTGAGTGAATACCAGCATTCAGGGGGGGTTTCACACTGCAGGGCTTATGATTTTGTGATGCCCCCTGGGGAAAAGAACTAAACCAGGGAAAGATTCCATTTTGTTCTTTAAAGTAGTGTTCTTTGTTCTTTAAAGTAGTGAAATTTCCCCCCTAATAACACCCTCCCCCCCCCCTCTCTCTGCTCTTCCAGGGTCACCCGCACAGCACCCAGGATTACGGGACCCCTCCGATGTTCAGAGCCCCAGGTCGCCAGCCCGCCCCTCACCTCCCGCCTCCCTCCCTCTGCTACCCGCCCGCCTCCGCGGAGGACGTCCACCCCGGCCACTCCTCCGCCTCCCTCATCAAGGCCATCCGCGAGGAGCTGCTGCGCCTCTCCCAGAAGCACGTGGTCGTACCCACCTACCACAGCTGATGCGGGGGCGCGTCAGGCGGCGGCGGCGGCTTACGGACGCTTCCTATGGAAGCCCAAGCTGGCGGGAACTACTGGCCGGCGGAGTAACTACTGGAGGCGTCTGAGAGCAACTGCATAGCGGACAGGGGTCAGCGACGGGACCGGATCTTCATAACGGGCACGGCAACCAATCAGAGAAGAGGAACACGGGCATACAGTGACAGTATTTCAGGCACGGGCAGAGGGTTTCGGGGGAGACTGAACAGCGGCGCCCCGAAGCCAACTCCATGTACAAGCGTATTTGTAAAAAGCTCCACCCCTGAGGAACCTCGTTCAGGGGGATTGTGTGCTGAGGTGCCCATTTGTTGTGTGAGAAGGGGTCTGACTGAGCTCCTGCTATTGGGATGGGTGAACAGGGCACCCAAAACCCATGCAAGATAATTTGTGCAGGTGCAGAGAAAAGAGGGCGGAGCATCAGCGCAGCTCCTACCCCGAGGATCCTTGCTGAGAGATATTGTGTGCTGAGATGCCCATTTCATGAGTGAGAAGGGGTTTGACTGAGCTCCTGCTACCGGAGATGGCTGAACAGGGCACCCAAAACCCATGCAAGATAATTTGTGCAGGTGCAGAGAAAAGAGGGCGGAGCATCAGCGCAGCTTTATTTGTAAAAAGCTCCTCCCCTGAGGATCTTTGCTGAGAGATGTTTGCTGAGATGCCCATTTGTTGTGTGAGAAGGGGTTTGACTGAGCTCCTGCTACTGGAGATGGCTGAACAGGGCACCCAAAACCCATGCAAGATCATTTGTGCAGGTGCAGAGAAAAGAGGGCGGAGCATTATCACAGCTTTATTTGTAAAAAGGCTCCTCCCCTGAGGATCCTTGCTGAGAGATATTGTGTGCTGAGATGCCCATTTGTTGTGTGAGAAGGGGTTTGACTGAGCTCCTGCAACCAGAGATGGCTGAACAGGGCACCTAAACCCATGCAAGAAGAGGGTGGAGCATTATCAAAGCTTTATTTGTAAAAAAAAATCTCCTCCCCCGAGGATCCTTGCTGAGAGATATTGTGTGTTGAGATTCCCATTTGTTATTCCCATTAGCTCCTGCTATCGGAGATGGCTGAACAGGGCACCAAAACCCATGCAAGATTTGTGCAGAGAAAAGAGGGCAGAGCATCAGCTTTATTTGTAAAAAGCTCCTCCCCCGAGGATCCTTGCTGAGAGATTTTCAGATGTGTTAGAAGTGGTTTAACTGGGCTCTTGCCATCAAAGATGGTTAAATGTGGGACCCCCAAACCCGCACATTATATTAAGTGCAGGTGCAGAGCCAAGAGGGCGGAGCTGCCACGTAGCCTATAGATAAATGGCTGAGCAGGAGGTAGGTGAGGGAGGGTCTTGACCAAGCTTTGTACCCTTAGGTGGAGTAAGTCATTGTGTATAGAAAGCGGAAGTTGTGGGTTCCCAGACACACGTCTGGTGCACAGATCCTTGATACAGTCCAACTCTGTGCACAAACTTATTTGTAATAAGCTCCTCCCCTGAGGATCCCCATTCAGAAGTATTGTGTGCTGAGTGGCTCCATGGATGTGTGAGAAGGGGTTAGACCAATCTGTTGCCACCAAAGATGGATAACCAGGGCACTCCAAACCCACTCGACATAATTAGCGCGGGCATAGGGGGCGGAGCTGCCTTACAGCCTATAGAGAAAAGAGAGCACTGGCTGTGAAGGCAAATGGCTGAGCAGGAGGTAGGTGAGGGAGGTTCTTGACCCTGGGGTGGAGTAAGTCATTGTGTACAGAAAGCGGAGGCTGGGGGTTCCCAGGCAGGCCTCTGGTGCATAGATCTATGATACAGTCCAGCTCTGTACAGTCTTATTTGTAGAAAGCTCCTCCCCTGAGGATCCCCGTTCAGAAGTATTGTGTGCTGAGAGGCTTCATTGATGTGTGAGAAGGGGTTAGACCAATATCTTGCCATCAAAGATGGATAACCAGGGCACTCCAAACCCACGCAGGTCCCGAGAATAGAGGGCGGAGCATCAACACATCCTTATTTGGAAAAAGCTCCTCCCCCGAGGATCCTTGCTGAGAGATAATGTGTGCTGAGGGGGCCCTTCTGATGTGTGAGAAGAGGTTTGACTGAGCTGTTGCCACCAAAGATGGCTGAACAGGGCACCCCAAACCCATGCAGGATAATTAACGCAGGTGCAGAGCATAGAGGGCGGAGCTTCCACACAGCCTATTGATAAAAGGGAAGACTGGCTGTGATGAAGGTAGGTGGAGGAGGGGCTTGTACCTTGAGGGGGAGTAAGTTATTGTGTACAGAAAATTGAGGCTAGTAGTTTCCGTGCACAGATCCATAAAGTTCAGCACTGTGTACAAGCTTAATTGTAAACAAAAAAAGCTCCTCCCCCGAGGATCCTTTTTAAGAGGGATTGTGAAGCTCCTCCCCCGAGGACCCTTGCTGAGAGAGATTGTGTGCTCAGAGGCCCCTCTGATGTGTGAAAAAGGGTTTGAGCTCCTGCCACCACAGATGGATAAACAGGGCACCCCAAACCCATGCAAGATAATTAGTGCAGGTGTAGAGATTAGAGGGCGGAGCATCAGCGCAGCCAATAGATGAAGGGAAGGACTGATGGGAGGGTAGGTGAGGTAGAGGCTTGGTTGAACTGCTGGGGGTTCCTAGGCAGGCCCCTGGAGCAAAGGTCCCCGATTATGTCCATCTCTGTGTACAAGCTTATTTGTAAAAAGGCTCCTCCCCCGAGGATCCTTGCTGAGAGGTATTGTGTGCTGAGAAGCTCTTCTGATGTGTGAAAAAGAGTTTGACTGGGCTGTTGCCACCACAGATGGATAAATGGGGCACCCCAAACCCATGCAAGATAATTAGTGCAGGTGTAGAGTTTAGAGGGCGGGGCATCAGCACAGCCAATAGATGAAAGGGAGGACTGATGGTAGGGGCTGGGTTGAACTCTGTAGGTGGAGTAAGTTATTGTGTACAGAAGGCAGAGGCTGGGGGTTCCCAGGCAGGCCCCTGGAGCAAAGGTCCCCGATTATGTCCATCTCCGTGTACAAGCTTATTTGTAAAAAGGCTCCTCCCCCGAGGATCCTTGCTGAGAGGTATTGTGACGCTCCTCCCCCGAGGATCCTTGCTGAGAGGTATTGTGTGCTGAGAGGTCGCTATGATGGGGGAGAATGGGTTTGACCGAGCTCTTGATACCAGAGATGGCTGAAAAAACACTCCACACCCACACAAGATAATTAGTGCAGGTGTAGAAAATAGAGGGCGGAGCATCAGCACGGCCTATAGATGAAAGGAAAGACTGAGGGAAGGGAGGGGCTTGATTGTGCCCTGAGGCGGAGTCAATGTGTAATGAAAGCCAGAGCTGGAAGCAGCCTTTAACTGAAAGGGAGGACGGGCTTTGTGGGCAGTATGTTGCAGGTAGGTAAGTGATGGGCAACATGTAGGTACCATGGGCCTTAAAGAGGAACAAAACTCCTGGTTTTGATTATCCTTGGTTTTGTTCTGTGGCCCCAGGGCATCCCAGTTTGACACATTCATGTACAGTGGGAATGCTGGAGGAGGTAAGTAACTGCAAACTGAGGGGATTTCACACAGTCGGGATGCCCCATGAAGAAGAAGCCTTAGAGCTTAGCCGGGTGGTTGCTTCCCCTTTAAATAAGAGGCAGGGCCACTCCAGACACACATTGGGGATTGTCAGCCAGTCGGTCTCTATCGCTCTCATTGGTGATAATGGGATGATCCTGGAGATCATGTGACCCAGTCTAATGGGGGATAGGCAGAGGTGATGAAGCTTTATTGGCCCAGGCACAGGTAGGATTGGAAGCGTATGATTGGTCATCCTGAAACGACCCCAGGTTCAGGCTCAGTCTAATGTAACACCTCCTCATTCACTTCTATGGCAGCCAATCAGGTGACTGCTGGTGACCAATCAGGTTTGCTGAATGAGCCGGTGATCATATGAACGGCTGCCATACAAGCGAATGGGGAAGCAGTGACTTGACTTCCTCTTTAATAACCGATTATAGAGCAAGGCCAATCATGTGACCACCGGCAGCCATTCAGGATTGTGATTGGAGGGGATACAATGAATGAGGAAGTGGTATTTATTGACGGACTTGACTTTAGTTCCTCTTTAAAGTGGACCAAATCCCAGGACATCAGCGGCTCGGGAATGTTACGGGAACAAGAAGGTGCCAATAGCTGCACAGCGTTCCGAGACTCCGCCCAGCTATAGAAACCCACTGGCCTAGCTTTGCTGGGGATCCGCCTCTTCCAGAGCTCCGCCCACTGAGCTTCCCATACCTCCCCAACACCATCATTGATACTGATGCTCTGATTGGACGCAGTTCGTAAGTCTATATGCTGAAAGGGGCGAAACGCGTAGGGCACATATTTTTTTTTCTCCATTATTTGTCCATATTTAGACCTCTTTATATGGACCAAAACCCAGGATTTTGACTATCCTGGGCTTTGGGTCCTTTCCTCGGGGGCACCCCGATCGAGGATGCCCTGCTGTGTGAAACCCCCCAGATCGCCGAAACCAACTCACCTCTTCCCAGTCCTACGGCGCATGTGCGGCCGCTTGTCCAATCAGCCGCTGACATCACATCGTCTAAGCCTTCACCTAAGGCCAGTGGCTCCGAAAGTGTCGGCGGCCACATCCCCTTCTTCCCTCTAACAGGGAGTGTGCCCGCACCGGCCAGTCAGAAATGCCTGGTGTGGGATAGTGGGGATGCGGCCACGGCTCGCACATGTGCCACTGGACAGGGAAGCAAGGTAAGTGTATGGGGTGACCTGGGGGGTTTCACACAGCGGGGCATCCCGATTTTGTATGCCCCGGGAGTAAGGGAATCGATTCCCGGGCCGATCGCAATGGGTTTTGTTCCACTTTAATAACCGATTATACAGCAAGGCCAATCATGTGACCACCGGCAACCATTCAGGATCGATGTACCAAGTGATTGGAGGGGATACAATGAATGAGGAAGCGCTATTCATTGACTGACTTGGCTTTAGTTCCTCTTTAAGGCCCAAAATTCAGCAATTGAAAGTGGACCAGAATTCATGTAAATTAATTGACCCTTTTAAAGCGGGACAAAACCCAACAGGGACGGCTGCTGGCCTTCCTCCTTTGGCATCCCAAATCAGGATGCCCCACTGCATGAAACACCCCAAAACTTACCTTCTTCCTGGCTCCCATATCCCCTGTAAATATTATTGGCTTCCCTTGGTTGTGGCGCGCTCCCGCCCCCAGCCATTGAGATAGAGAGCGCGCCCCTGTCTGGGCGATTGGCTCTGATTGGACGAGAGCCGTAAGGTGCGGTTCTATGAGCGATCACACAGTGCGAGCGGGATCAGGAGTGGAACAAAACCCAGAATTTTGACCTTTTCATCTCGGGTTCTGTTCTGGGGGCAGGAAACAGAACCCGAGATAAAAAGCTCAAAATCCCGGGTTTTGTTGCACTTTAAAACCTGCTGTCTGCTCGCCCCAGAGAGGCTGGATGTCAGGGAGCGTCAGCTTTCATTGAACTTCCTGATAAGCCCTATTGCACTTGCTCCCTTTTGCAGTCACACTTCTCAGGGACCCTTCATGCATTTGTGAGGAGGCCCGGCGGGAGGGAGTTCACTGGGGTTTATCAAGAAACGATACAATAGTAAAATCAAAGAAAGGCGAACAACCCAGATTTGAGATGCAAAAATAGTGTAGGGAATTTAATAGGGGATAATTCACACGAGTGCTCGGTACATATAACACAATATAAATGTACATAACAGTGTGGAATACATAATGCAATACGGTATAATGACCGCTAGATGGCGCTTGATTTGATGCCAGCATCCAATGAGTACATACACATACAATATAATATAGTGGGAAGCATACGTTTAGAGCGCTCCCTCTTGAGAAAGGCCCACGCAGCCGAAACGTCGAGGGTTTACTTCCGCCTGGCACTGCTTGTAAGATCCCTTCTGGTCAAACTGTTATAATGATTTGATATTCCGGTGGTAGCAATAGGGGCACAGACACATAACCTGTTTGACAGATGCCTAACTAAACGTTGCTGGTCATTATTTAGCTCTAAACTTATGCTTCCCTTATATTATATTGTATGTGTATGTGCTCAACAAATCAAGCGCCACCTAGCGGTCATTATACCTTATTGCATTATGTATTCCGCACTGTTATGTACATTTATATTGTGTTATATGTACTGAGCACTCATGTGAATTATCCCCCATTAAATTCCCTACACTATTTTTGCATCTCAAATCCGGGTTGTTCGCCTTTCTTTGATTTTACTATTGCTTTGTGGTTTCCTGTGCGGTAGAACACAGGAGAGGAAGACTGAACACAACCCTTATATATTCATTATATAAATATAACTATTTCCATTGGTGTGCTTCAACCATAACAAAATATAAAGCAGGCTGAATGAAGGATGCAGCACGCAGGTCTGGAGTGCCCCTTTAAGGCCAGAGCCCGGATGCCCCTTTAAAGTGGACCAACACCCTCCCCTGATCGGCTGTGTGAGACCCCCCAGAAACCCCTAAATCCCTACCTGCTCCTCGATCCAGCTGCGCCCGCCGCCGCCTCCCGTGCGTCCCTCTAGCAGGACGCGCACCCGCACCGGCCGTTTGTGAATAGCCGGCGCGGGCGCACGCCCTGTAAGAGTGACGCGCGGGAGGCGGCGGCGGCGGGCGCGCTCTCTTGTCCGTCGCTGCCTCCCGCTTGTCCGGCGGGGATTGGCTGCAGCGGTCACGTGGGAGTGGGGACAGGTGAGTTTTTGGGGCTTTCTGGGGGGTTTCACACAGCGGGGTGCCCCACCGAAGTGGACCAAAACCCAGGATAGTCAAAATCCTGGGTGTTGGTCCACTTTAAGATGGGAGCTGGGTGGGGGTGTCCCCTTGTCGGTGTCAGTGAGGAGCCGGGCGGGTGGTTCTGGCTCTTTGTTTGCAGTGACAATAGACAGGTGTGTTTATTAAACAGCGCGCGTACCTGCAGGTTGGGGGCGTGTCCCCTGTAGGGTGTGAGGACAGGTTAAAGCGGACCAAAAACCCCCGTCTAAAAGTCTCCAGGACACCAGACGGGGGTTTTGTTCCACTTTAGTGAAACCCTTAGGATCACACAAAATCATTCCTAGTTCCTGCGGCGCATGTGCGGCATCCTCTGCGTCCCTCCATATGAAGCACAACTGAATGGCTGGTGGTGGGTGCGCGCACGGCGGTCTGACTGGAGGAGAGCCCGCACATGCTCAGTGGGGGTGTGGAGTGAGGGGAGATTTGTGGTTTAACCCAGTGTGTAATGTGGAACAACATCTAGGAGGGTGTAAATCCGGCGTTTTGGTCTGCTTTAAGTCGGTTAGTGCGGGGGGAAAAGACAGGAAAG
This sequence comes from Gastrophryne carolinensis, assembly GCA_027917425.1. Classification (NCBI taxonomy): domain Eukaryota; kingdom Metazoa; phylum Chordata; class Amphibia; order Anura; family Microhylidae; genus Gastrophryne; species Gastrophryne carolinensis. The sequence continues at coordinate 7,167,933 of CM051238.1, read as the reverse complement.
CAGCAGCGCCCCGAGTGGCTGAGCGCCGCGGGAGCGAGGTTTGATTTCTGAGGCATCCCAAAAATCCCCTGTACCAAAGCCAAGGAGGGTGGAATTTCTGGGTTTTGGTCCGCTTGAAGAGATTCCCCAATTGGGATGCCGTTATGAAATTATATTCAAGCAGACCACAACCTCTTTGTAACCCATCGTACTACACCATGATGCCTGGAGTCTCTAAGACAGGTTTTGGTTCTGCTTTAATGAAACCCTTGGGATCGCACATAGTCTTTCCTAGTTCCTGCGGCTCATGTGCGGCATCCTCTGCGTCCCTCCATATGAGGCACAACTAAATGGCTGGTGGTGGGTGCGCGCAGTGCGGCCAGCGTTACTTTACATGACTGGATGAGAACCCGCACATGCTCAGTGGGGGCGTGGAATGAGGGGTGACTTGTGGTTTAATGTAATGTGAAACAAAATCTAGAAGGGTGTATATCCTGGGTTTTGGTCTGCTTTAATAAGGCAATGAGGGAAGGGGAAAAGACAGGAAATTAGCAGTGCCCCCGAGTGGCCGAGCACCGTTAGAGCGAGGTTCGATTTCTGAGGGTCCCGAAAATCCCCTGTACCAAAACCAAAATTCTGGGTTTAAGTCCGCTTGAAGAGATTCCCCAATTGGGATGCCCTTATGGAAATCTCTTCAAGCGGACCACAACCCATTTTCAAGCTCTTTGTAACCTATCGTACTACACCACGACCCACCGCCATGTGGCAGCGCTGTGTCCTCATTAGTTATGCATACGAAGCTCCGCCCTCCCGGCCCGTGATGACGTAGGCGGCCAGAACATTAGTTATGTATAAGAAGCTCCGCCCACCCGGGCTGTGTTGACGTAAACAAACAAACAAAACAAGGAATACAGGGTTTACTATAGGTCAGGGTAAGCGAGGACTATCTGCAGGGAGCTTTAAATGCCAGGATGAAACCCAGAGATTTCCGGCGCCCCCTCGAGGGTGGCGCCCTAGGCACCCACCTGCCCTACAATCACAGTGGATTGGTTTTGCTTCACTTGAAGGGGAAGGAAGTCTTGATCTGCTTTAAAGTGGAACAAAACCTGTGATTTTGACTCCTGGGTTCTGTTCTGTGCCCCTGGGGCATCCCGGGTTGAAACCCTTCAGATCATCCAGTACCTCTTTTTGGTCCAATGAAGTTTAAGAGGCCTCTTGTCCAATCAGAGCCCTTTGCCGTGTAATTGGCCTAACAGCTCTGATAGAATTTAATGAGGAGCCGCATCCCTAGCGCCACTTGCACCTGTCCCAGCCCTGGATGGATGGAGCGGAAGCGAGCTCACAGCCCGGAGATGCGGGGGATGCGGCCGCTCTCCTCCCCATTGAAAGCAATCAGAGCCGTATGACAAAGTCGCAGCAAATGGCTCTGATTGGACGAGAGCCGGCACATGCGCGGTTGGACTGGGTAAAGGTAAGCTGATACCAGCAGTCTGGGGGGTTTCACACAGCAGTGGCCAGCAGCCGGTCCTATAATAGCCCTGGGTTTTGTTCTGCTTTAAATGCAAGGATGCAATCCGGGATTGGATTGGGTGATAACAGATTTCCGGCGCACCCTTGAGTCATGGCGCCCTAGGCACCTGCCTGCCTTGCAATCAGCTGATCGGCTTTGCTTCACTTGGTGGTCCGTTTTAAATGCGAGGATAAAACCCAGAGATTTCCAGCGCCCCCTCGAGGGTGACACCCTAGGCACCTGCAATCACAGTGGAATGGTTTTGTTTCACTTGGGGGGGGTCTTGGTCTGCTTTAAAGCGGAACAAAACCTGTGATTTTGCCTCCTGGGTTTTGTTCTGTGCCCCTGAGGCATCCCGGATTGAAACCCTCCAGATCGTCCAGTACCTCTTTCAGGTCCAACGGCGCTTTAGCGGGCTCTCGTCCAATCAGAGCCCTTTGCCATTTAATTGGCCCAACAGCTCTGAAGTTAATGAGGAGCCGCATCCCTAGCGCCACATGCACCTGTCCCAGCCCTGGATGGTAGGAGCGGGGGCGCGCTCACAGCCCGGAGATGCAGGGGATGCGGCCGCTCTCCTCCCAATTGTAAGCAATCCGAGCCGTATGACATAGTCACAGCTAATAGCTCTGATTGGACGAGTGCCCGCACATGCACCGTTGGACTGGGGAAAGGTAAGCTGATATGGGCAATCTGGGGGGTTTCACACAGCGTGGGCATCCTGATTCGGAGAGCAAGGTTAACAGCCGACCCCATAACAGCCCTGGGTTTAGTTCTGCTTTAAATGCAAGGATGAATTTCGGGATTGGATTGGGCGATAACGTATTTCCGGCGCCCCTTGAGTCATGGCAGCCCTAGGCACCTCAGTTGGATGGCGGCCGGCCCGCCGGCAGGGGAAGGGTTAATCACGGTGCTACAACTCAGCAATATACCAAGTGTGACTGTTCCCGATAACGGATGGAGGGGGAGCGCGCTGCCCCGTGTGACACAACTAAACGGACAACGGTTGAAGAATTAAAAAAAATAAAATAAAAACCTTCCTGGTCGTTAGTCGGGGGTCTGTCCGGTGGTGAGGGGGTTAATGGCTCGTTGGGCGGTCATGTGACCCTGCACACATCTCTGTACAGGCGTGTTTGTCATGTTTTCCGTGTGTTGGGGGAGGGGCTGGCCGGTCCAGCCCGCGGGGGGGAGGGGGGTTGTGATTTGTTTTTTGGGGATTTTTTTTATTGTTTGATGTTTTATTGTTGTTGTTTTTTTTATTTAATGTGCACATGGGGCTGGTGTGATGGGGGAGGGGGTCCCGGCTGCTGTTTGTGTCTATGCGGGGGCGGGGAGCCGTGCATGTGACCACCCGGACGAGTAATAAAAGAGAATTGTGACAAGGTTGGCTGCTGATCCATTCACTCACTGACAATGTGACCGAACAGAGAACAGCGCCCCCTAGTGCTGTGCATCCTCAATGCCTTCCCTGATAGAGAGGGGCGCGGCAGGCTATGGGATGAAGGCCCTCCAGTCCGAGCCTGGGGCGGAGAGGAACGGATGGATGCACTGCGGAGGGGGCAGGAAGGTACCGATGGAATGAAGGAGGGATGAGGAATGGATGGATAGAGACTGAATAAATAGTTTATAATAGAAAGATGGATGAAGAATGAACAAATGCATCAACTGTAGAAGATGGATGGATTGTGCAGTTGGTTAGAATAGATAACAGAAGGAGGGATAGACAGATCAATAGATATGAGATAGATAGATAGATAGATATGCGATGCATAGATATAGGATAGATAGGCTCAGGTGCAGAGGTAAGGTCAGGTTTAGGTTCAGATGTAGAGGTAAGGTCAGGTTTAGGCTCAGGTGTAGAGGTAAGGTCAGGTGTAGAGGTAAGGTCAGGTTTAGGCTCAGGTGTAGAGGTAAGGTCAGGTTTAGGCTCAGGTGTAGAGGTAAGGTCAGGTGTAGAGGTAAGGTCAGGTTTAGGCTCAGGTGTAGAGGTAAGGTCAGGTTTAGGCTCAGGTGTAGAGGTAAGGTCAGGTTTAGGCTCAGGTGTAGAGGTAAGGTTAGGTGTAGAGGTAAGGTCAGGTTTAGGCTCAGGTGTAGAGGTAAGGTCAGGTTTAGGCTCAGGTGTAGAGGTAAGGTCAGGTGTAGAGGTAAGGTCAGGTTTAGGCTCAGGTGTAGAGGTAAGGTCAGGTTTAGGCTCAGGTGTAGAGGTAAGGTCAGGTTTAGGCTCAGGTGTAGAGGTAAGGTCAGGTTTACAATCAGGTGTAGAGGTAAGGTCAGGTTTACAATCAGGTGTAGAGGTAAGGTCAGGTGTAGAGGTAAGGTCAGGTGTAGAGGTAAGGTCAGGTTTAGACTCAGGTGTAGAGGTAAGGTTAGGTGCAGAGGTAAGGTCAGGTTTAGGTTCAGATGTAGAGGTAAGGTCAGGTTTAGGCTCAGGTGTAGAGGTAAGGTCAGGTGTAGAGGTAAGGTCAGGTTTAGGCTCAGGTGTAGAGGTAAGGTCAGGTTTAGGCTCAGGTGTAGAGGTAAGGTCAGGTGTAGAGGTAAGGTCAGGTATAGGCTCAGGTGTAGAGGTAAGGTCAGGTTTAGGCTCAGGTGTAGAGGTAAGGTCAGGTTTAGGCTCAGGTGTAGAGGTAAGGTTAGGTGTAGAGGTAAGGTCAGGTTTAGGCTCAGGTGTAGAGGTAAGGTCAGGTTTAGGCTCAGGTGTAGAGGTAAGGTCAGGTTTAGGCTCAGGTGTAGAGGTAAGGTCAGGTGTAGAGGTAAGGTCAGGTTTAGGCTCAGGTGTAGAGGTAAGGTCAGGTTTACAATCAGGTGTAGAGGTAAGGTCAGGTTTAGGCTCAGGTGTAGAGGTAAGGTCAGGTGTAGAGGTAAGGTCAGGTGTAGAGGTAAGGTCAGGTTTAGACTCAGGTGTAGAGGTAAGGTCAGGTGTAGAGGTAAGGTCAGGTTTAGGCTCAGGTGTAGAGGTAAGGTCAGGTGTAGAGGTAAGGTCAGGTGTAGAGGTAAGGTCAGGTTTAGACTCAGGTGTAGAGGTAAGGTCAGGTGTAGAGGTAAGGTCAGGTTTAGGCTCAGGTGTAGAGGTAAGGTCAGGTTTAGGCTCAGGTGTAGAGGTAAGGTCAGGTTTAGGCTCAGGTGTAGAGGTAAGGTCAGGTTTAGGCTCAGGTGTAGAGGTAAGGTCAGGTGTAGAGGTAAGGTCAGGTTTAGGCTCAGGTGTAGAGGTAAGGTCAGGTTTAGGCTCAGGTGTAGAGGTAAGGTCAGGTGTAGAGGTAAGGTCAGGTTTAGGCTCAGGTGTAGAGGTAAGGTCAGGTTTACAATCAGGTGTAGAGGTAAGGTCAGGTTTAGGCTCAGGTGTAGAGGTAAGGTCAGGTGTAGAGGTAAGGTCAGGTGTAGAGGTAAGGTCAGGTGTAGAGGTAAGGTCAGGTTTAGACTCAGGTGTAGAGGTAAGGTCAGGTTTAGGCTCAGGTGTAGAGGTAAGGTCAGGTTTAGGCTCAGGTGTAGAGGTAAGGTCAGGTTTAGGCTCAGGTGTAGAGGTAAGGTCAGGTGTAGAGGTAAGGTCAGGTTTAGGCTCAGGTGTAGAGGTAAGGTCAGGTTTAGGCTCAGGTGTAGAGGTAAGGTCAGGTGTAGAGGTAAGGTCAGGTTTAGGCTCAGGTGTAGAGGTAAGGTCAGGTTTAGGCTCAGGTCAGGTGTAGAGGTAAGGTCAGGTTTAGGCTCAGGTGTAGAGGTAAGGTCAGGTTTAGGCTCAGGTGTAGAGGTAAGGTCAGGTTTAGGCTCAGATGTAGAGGTAAGGTCAGGTTTAGACTCAGGTGTAGAGGTAAGGTCAGGTTTAGGCTCAGGTGTAGAGGTAAGGTCAGGTTTAGGCTCAGGTGTAGAGGTAAGGTCAGGTTTAGGCTCAGGTGTAGAGGTAAGGTCAGGTTTAGGCTCAGGTGTAGAGGTAAGGTCAGGTGTAGAGGTAAGGTCAGGTTTAGGCTCAGGTGTAGAGGTAAGGTCAGGTTTACAATCAGGTGTAGAGGTAAGGTCAGGTTTAGGCTCAGGTCAGGTGTAGAGGTAAGGTCAGGTTTAGGCTCAGGTGTAGAGGTAAGGTCAGGTTTAGGCTCAGGTGTAGAGGTAAGGTCAGGTGTAGAGGTAAGGTCAGGTTTAAAATCAGGTGTAGAGGTAAGGTCAGGTTTAGGCTCAGGTCAGGTGTAGAGGTAAGGTCAGGTTTAGGCTCAGGTGTAGAGGTAAGGTCAGGTTTAGGTTCAGGTGTAGAGGTAAGGTCAGGTTTAGGCTCAGATGTAGAGGTAAGGTCAGGTTTAGGCTCAGGTGTAGAGGTAAGGTCAGGTTTAGGCTCAGGTGTAGAGGTAAGGTCAAGTTTAGGTGTAGAGGTAACATCAAGTTTAGGTGTAGAGGTAAGGTCAGGTTTAGGCTCAGGTGTAGAGGTAAGGTCAGGTTTAGGCTCAGGTGTAGAGGTAAGGTCAGGTTTAGGCTCAGGTCTAGAGGTAAGGTCAGGTTTAGGCTCAGGTGTAGAGGTAAGGTCAAGTTTAGGTGTAGAGGTAAGGTCAGGTTTAGGCTCAGGTGTAGAGGTAAGGTCAGGTTTAGGCTCAGGTGTAGAGGTAAGGTCAGGTGTAGAGGTAAGGTAAGATTTAGGCTCAGGTTTTAGGTTCAGGTGTAGAAGGTCAAGGTTTGGGCTCAGTTGTAGAGGTAAGGTAAGTTATCACTTGCTACACTCTGCTTACTAAGGACAATCTGTTGACCCGATAACAAGATTTTATTGGCAGATTATGCGATTATGTCATTGAGAATTTCATCTGAAAATAGGGGCATCCCCAGAGCAGTTTGTACGGGCTGTGTTGAGGTGACCCAGGAGCCTCTGGATGAAGTGGAGTTGCCCGGGAGTCTCTGGATGAAGTGGAGTTGCCCGGGAGTCTCTGGATGGATCGGGGTATCCCTGGAGTCTCTGGATGGAGCTGGATATCCCGGGAGCCTCTGGATGGAGCGGGGTATCCCGGGAGCCTCTGGATGGAGCGGGGTATCCCGGGAGCCTCTGGTTGGAGCGGGGAATCCCGGGAGCCTCTGGTTGGAGCGGGGTATCCCGGGAGCCTCTGGCTGGAGCGGGGTATCCCGGGAGCCTCTGGCTGGAGCGGGGTATCCCGGGAGCCTCTAGATGGAGTGGGGTATCCCGGGAGCCTCTGGTTGGAGTGGGGTATCCTGGGAGCCTCAGGATGGAGCGGGGTATCCCGGGAGCCTTCGCATAGAGCAGGCTATACCGGAAGCCTCGATAGGACGGGGTATCCCGGGAGCCTCTGGATGGAGCGGGGTATCCCAGGAGCCTCAGGATGGAGCGGGGTACCCTGGGAGCCTCAGGATGGAGCGGGGTACCCTGGGAGCCTCAGGATGGAGCGGGGTATCCCGGGAGCCTTCGCATAGAGCAGGCTGTACCGGAAGCCTCGATAGGACGGGGTATCCCGGGAGCCTCTGGATGGAGCGGGGTATCCCGGGAGCCTCTGGATGGAGCGGAGTATCCCGGGAGTCTCTGGATGGAGCGGAGAATCCCGGGAGTCTCTGGATGGAGTGGAGAATCCCGGGAGTCTCTGGATGGAGCGGGGTATCCCGGGAGCCTCTGGATGGAGCGGGGTATCCCGGGAGCCCTTGGATGGAGCGGGGTATCCCGGAGCCTCTGGATGGAGCGGAGAATCCCGGGAGCCTCTGGATGGAGCGAGGTATCCCGGGAGAGTCTGGATGGAGCAGGGTATCCCGGAAGCCTCCGGGTGGAGTGGAGTATCCCAGGAGCCTCCGGGTGGAGCGGGGTATCCCGGGAGCCTCCGGGTGGAGCGGGGTATCCCGGGAGAGTCTGGATGGAGCGGGGTATCCCGGGAGAGTCTGGATGGAGTGGGGTATCCCAGGAGCCTCCGGATGGTGCAGGGTATCCCGGGAGCCTCCGGATGGAGCGGGGTATCCCGGGAGCCTCCGGATGGTGCGGGGTATCCCGGAGCCTCTGGATGGAGCGGGTATCCTGGGAGCCTCTGGATGGAGGGGGTATCCCGGAGCCTCGGGATGGAGTGGGGTATCCCGGGAGCCTCTGGATGGAGCGGGGTATCCCGGGAGTCTCTGGATGGAGCGGGGTATCTCTGGAGCCTCTGGACGGAGCGGGGTATCCCCGGAGCCTCTGGACGGAGCAGGGTATCCCCGGAGCCTCCGGACGGAGCAGGGTATCCCCGGAGCCTCTGGACGGAGCGGGGCATCCCGGGAGCGTCTGGATGGAGCAGGGTATCCCAGAGTCTCTGGATGGAGCGGGGAATCCCGGGAGTCTCTGGATGGAGCGGGTATCTCGGGAGCCTCTGGGTGGAGCGGGGTATCTCTGGAGCCTCCGGATGGAGCGGGGTATCCTGGGAGCCTCTGGATGGAGCAGGGTATCCCGGGAATCTCTGGATGGAGCGGGGTATCTCTGGAGCTTCCAGGTGGATGATCAGAATGACAGAAAACACAGCCTTAGGATTTATTTTCTTCAGCAGGGGATGGCCAGGCTCCACCCTTTTGCTCCCTCGGGGGCTTGACCATATAGTCTAGATAGGCGGCCCGCGGCTCCTCTCAGGCTGGCAAGTATTTGGGCTCATACGGCCGCAGGTCCATCACCTTACAGATGTGGGGTATCCCGGGAGCCTCTGGATGGAGCGAGGTATCCCGGGAGAGTCTGGATGGAGCAGGGTATCCCGGAAGCCTCTGGGTGGAGCGGGGTATCCCGGGAGCCTCCGGGTGGAGCGGGGTATCCCGGGAGAGTCTGGATGGAGCGGGGTATCCCAGGAGAGTCTGGATGGAGTGGGGTATCCCAGGAGCCTCCGGATGGTGCAGGGTATCCCGGGAGCCTCCGGATGGAGTGGGGTATCCCGGGAGCCTCCGGATGGTGCGAGGTATCCCGGAGCCTCTGGATGGAGCGGGTATCCCGGGAGTCTCTGGATGGAGCGGGTATCTCGGGAGCCTCTGGGTGGAGCAGGGTATACCGGGAGTCTCTGGATGGAGCGGGGTATCCCGGGAGCCTCTGGATGGAGCAGGGTATCCCGGGAGTCTCTGGATGGAGCGGGTATCTCGGGAGCCTCTGGGTGGAGCAGGGTATACCGGGAGTCTCTGGATGGAGCGGGGTATCCCGGGAGCCTCTGGATGGAGCAGGGCATCCCGGGAGCCTCTGGATGGAGCCTCCAGGTGGATGATCAGAATGACAGAAAACACAGCCTTAGGATTTTTTTTCTTCAGCAGGGGATGGCCAGGCTCCGCCCTTTTGCTCCCTCGGGGGCTTGACCATATAGTCTAGATAGGCGGCCCGCGGCTCCTCTCAGGCTGGCAAGTATTTGGGCTCATCCGGCCGCAGGTCCATCACCTTACAGATGCAGAGGAGGATCAGGGTGAGGAACCACAAGGCCCAGCCGATGGTGGCGGCGATCCATCCGTAGCTGTCCATCCCGGCCATGCAGCAGCGACTCGCCAGCTCGCAGATACTCACCACTGTGCGGGAAGAAGAGAGAGCATGCCGTTAATAAAGGGGAAATCCGGCATTCAAAGGCTGGGGAGCCTATTCCAGGTTGCACCTCCGTTTCCTCTCAGCTCCTCCTCTGACAACTGGAGCAACCTGGAATAGGCTCCCCAGCCTGAACTGCAGTAACACAAAGGTAAGGTACTCACCTGTCTCCAGCGGTGGACAGGGGCCAAAAATCAGTCCTGGCCGGTCCAAGACGTTCTTGCCCCCCCAAACCATGATGCTGGGGCTGTAGCATGGGGGGCTGGGGTGCCTTCACTTGTGGGTGCAGTGGGGCTGGGTACAGGGGGCTGAGGTTCCTTGGCTTGTGGGTGCAGAGGGACTAGGTACAGGGGGCTGGGGTTCCTTGGCCTGTGGGGCTGGGGTTCCTTGGCTTGTGGGTACAGTGGGGCTGGGTACAGGGAGCTTGGGTTCCTTGGCTTGTGGGTACAGTGGGGCTGGGTACAGGGGACTGGGGTTCCTTGGCTTGTGGGTACTGTGGGGCTGAGTACAGGGTGCTGGGGTTCCTTGGCTTGTGGATACAGTGGGGCTGGGTGCAGGGGGCTGGGGTTCCTTGGCTGGGTACAGGGGTTCCTTGGCTTGTGGGTACGGGGGGCTGGAGTTTCTTGGCTTGTGGGTACTGTGGGGCTGGGTTCAGGGGGCTGGGGTTCCTTGGCCTGTGGGTACAGTGGGGCTGGGTACAGGGGACTGGGGTTCCTTGGCTTGTGAGTACAGGGGACTGGGGTTCCTTGGCTTGTGAGTACAGTGGGGCTGGGGTTCTTTGGCTTGGGGGTACAGTGGGGCTAGGTACATGGGGCTGGGGTTCCCTGGCTTGTGGGTACAGGGGCTGGGGTTCTCTGGCTTGTGGGTACAGTGGGGCTGAGTACAGGGGGCTGGGGTTCCTTGGCTTGTGGGTACAGTGGGGCTGGGGTTCTTTGGCTTGTGGGTACAGGGGGCTGGGTGGAGGGGGCTGGGGTTCCTTGGCTTGTGGGTACAGTGGGGCTGGGTACAGGGGACTGGGGTTCCTTGGCTTGTGGGTATAGGGGGCTGGGGTTCCTTGGCTTGTGGGTACAGTGGGGCTGGGTACAGGGGACTGGGGTTCCTTGGCTTGTGGGTACAGCGGGGCTGGGTACAGGGGGCTGGGGTTTCTTGGCTTGTGGGTACTGTGGGGCTGGGTACAGGGGGCTGGGGTTCCTTGGCTTGTGGGTACAGTGGGGCTGAGTACAGGGGGCTGGGGTTCCTTGGCTTGTGGATACAGTGGGGCTGGGTGCAGGGAGCTGGGGTTCCTTGGCTTGTGGGTACAGTGGGGCTGGGTACAGGGGACTGGGGTTCCTTGGCTTGTGAGTACAGTGGGGCTGGGTACAGGGGGCTGGGGTTCCTTGGCTTGTGGGTACAGGGGGCTGGGTGCAGGGAGCTGGGGTTCCTTGGCTTGTGGGTACAGCGGGGCTGGGTACAGTGGGCTGGGGTTCCTTGGCTTGTGGGTACAGTGGGGCTGGGTACAGGGGGCTGGGGTTTCTTGGCTTGTGGGTACTGTGGGTACTGTGGGGCTGGGTACAGGGGGCTGGGGTTCCTTGGCTTGTGGGTACAGTGGGGATGGGTACAGGGGGCTGGGTTCCCTTGGCCTGTGGGTACAGTGGGGCTGGGTACAGGGGGTTGGGGTTCCTTGGCTTGTGGGTACAGTGGGGCTGGGTACAGGGGGCTGGGGTTCCTTGGCTTGTGAGTACAGTGGGGGTGAGAGGGTGATTAAGGGGCAGGGATTGAATGTGGGTGATAAAAGCAGCAGCCCAAACGGCCCCAAAGCAGTGCAGTCCACTGGGCAATGTCCCAGGTCTCACTATGGCAAATCTGCCTCTACCTGACTCCTTGTATTTAATCCCATTCAGAGCTCTATTTTAAAGTGGAACTTAACTTGTGTAATCTGTCTCTGGTGGGAAAGGTACTCCAGGGTCAGGGTTACAAAATGACTTCGGGGACACCACACGGTGCATGAGCGGGCCCATTTGGCATCCCCCCGTGCACAACCGGCATCTCTGAATGGCTGGAGCCAGAGAGTGTGGCCCAGAGGGAGGAGCCTGACAGTTCAGCATCCATTACTGTGCATTATGCGCATCCTCTGAGATGAGAGCCCACTCATGCGCTGTGGGAGTGAGTCAAGGTGAGTTACCGGGGGTTTCACACACAGGGGCGTGCCACATCAGTGACACCATTGCATACCTTCCAAATATTCAGGGCGGGAAAGAGAGAGAATTGGTTATGCCACGCCCCCCATTGAGGGACGAATGAAGCCACGCACCCTCATTGAGGGATGGATGAAGCACCGCCCCCCCATTGAGGAAAAGAAAAAGCCACGCCCCTCATTGAGGGATGGATAGGAGATACATTGTAACAGTTACAATAGAAACACTTTGAATAAGGAAATGAATCATTTACTGCTGCAGATCTGCATGTTACACCTCAAAGAGGGACAAATAAGAACAAACGAGGGACGGGGACATGGACTCAAAAGAGGGACAATCCCTCCAAATCAGGGACACTTGGAATGTATGCCATTGTAACATAAGAGAGTGAAAATGAGAGCCAAAGAAGACTGCAGGGTTCCTGAACTGGGCGAGAGGGTGGCAATGAGGGGCCGCCAGGGCAGGACTCCTGTATGAGGCCCGACAATGAAGGGGGCCCAGACGTCACCCCAATGGCAGCCCCGCATCAACTCCTGCCTGACCTGCTCGGGAAGATCCCAACCAATGGGGTAATAATGCAGCAGCTGGTGTGTGTCCCCAGCCTCCCTAGTGCCACTCACCCACCCCCATTGCCACTCATTTATTACCCACCCCTCCTAGTGCCCCTCATCCACCCTCATTGCCACTCATTTATTACCCACCCCTCCTAGTGCCCCTCATCCACCCCCATTGCCACTCATTTATTACCCACCCCTCCTAGTGCCCTTCATCCACCCCCTTTGCCACTCATTTATTACCCACCCCTCCCAGTGCCCCTCATCCACCCTCATTGCCACTCATTTATTACCCACCCCTCCTAGTGACACTTATCCACCCCCATTGCCACTCATGTATTACCCACCCCTCCTAGTGCCCCTCATCCACCCCCATTGCCACTCATTTATTACCCACCCCTCCTAGTGCCCCTCATCCACCCCCATTGCCACTCATGTATTAACCGCCCCTCCTAGTGCCCCTCATCCACCCCCCATTACCACTCATTTATTACCCACCCCTCCTAGTGCCCCTCATCCACCCCCATTGCCACTCATGTATTAACCGCCCCTCCTAGTGCCCCTCATCCACCCCCCATTACCACTTATTTATTACCCACCCCTCCTAGTGCCCCTCATCCACCCTCATTGCCACTCATGTATCACTCACTCACCCCCTCCTAGGTTCTCTCAATACTCATTACTTCGCCTTAATTAATCTACCCCCCTCCTCAATCAATGCTGACCCTAAATCAGCCTACTTATTACCACCAGTAAGCCCTGAACTTCCGAGATACTTTTGGAACCTCGTGCAACAAGGGACGCAGAAACAGCTGCACACACATAGAACCTGCAGCTCTCTCTGTAGTGGGTCTATGGGTCATTGTTGATCCATCTAAAAAAAATATCCCTTCGAAAGGTGGCCCAGAGATCTGGATTGGACGGAGCCCAGAAATTTCTGATGGTGGTCCTGGGTGTGAGGACAGGTCACACTAGCCACACAAGCAACAATATTTGTTTGACTAATCGATCAATTAATTCATTGTTCAATTTGATCCTTTTTAATTAATAATCAATTTGTTTTACATTCAATCTGCGCTAAACATGTGATCGCACCAGAATAAAGTGACGTCACAATGTGACGATCAGATACAAACCCCAGTGATCATAAAAGATTAAAAACATTGTAACTGATCAGAAAAACAATCAATCACATTTCCCAGTATTTCCAAATGATTGTTTGACCAATCTGACCTAAAATAGGTTTAAAGACATTACAAAGGAAAAAAGAATGAAACTTGAATAAAAAAAACAGAGTCGAACAATTAACTGTAAAAGATTCATATAATCTGATTGTAATCTGAACAAGATGAAAGTTTATCATGTAATTTCCACTCACCCGGACACTCCAACAGCCCATGAACCGTGTGGTTACTGGCGGACGCTGCAACATAAGAGAACCTGTTACCTGGAGCCCTGAAAACCAACTGTTACATCATCTGCTGTCCAGAGCCAAGAGGAAGATGGAGGAACAGAATTCTAAGGAGGACACAGATGGGGGAAGAGCTTACACTCTATTAGGGTATAAGGGAGGATACAGGAGGAGAAGAGCTTACACTCTATTAGGGTATAAGGGAGGATACAGAAGGAGAAGAGCTTACACTCTATTAGGGTATAAGGGAGGATACAGGAGGAGAAGAGCTTACAATCTATTAGGGTATAAGGGAGGATACAGGAGGAGAAGAGCTTACACTCTATTATGGTATAAGGGAGGATACAGAAGGAGAAGAGCTTACACTATATTAGGGTATAAGGGAGGATACAGGAGAAGAGCTTACACTCTATTAGGGTATAAGGGAGGATACAGGAGGAGAAGAGCTTACACTCTATTAGGGTATAAGGGAGGATACAGAGGGAGAAGAGCTTACACTCTATTAGGGTATAAGGGAGGATACAGGAGGAGAAGAGCCTACACTCTATTAGGGTATAAGGGAGGATACAGGAGGAGAAGAGCTTACACTCTATTAGGGTATAAGGGAGGATACAGAAGGAGAAGAGCTTACACTCTATTAGGGTATAAGGGAGGATACAGAAGGAGAAGAGCTTACACTCTATTAGGGTATAAGGGAGGATACAGAAGGAGAAGAGCTTACACTCTATTAGGGTATAAGGGAGGATACAGAAGGAGAAGAGCTTACACTCTATTAGGGTATAAGGGAGGATACAGGAGGAGAAGAGCTTACACTCTATTAGGGTATAAGGGAGGATACAGGAGGAGAAGAGCTTACACTCTATTAGGGTATAAGGATGGATACAGAAGGAGAAGAGCTTACACTCTATTAGGGTATAAGGGAGGATACAGGAGGAGAAGAGCTTACACTCTATTAGGGTATAAGGGAGGATACAGAAGGAGAAGAGCTTACACTCTATTAGGGTATAAGGGAGGATACAGAAGGAGAAGAGCTTACACTCTATTAGGGTATAAGGGAGGATACAGGAGGAGAAGAGCTTACAATCTATTAGGGTATAAGGGAGGATACAGGAGGAGAAGAGCTTACACTATATTAGGGTATAAGGGAGGATACAGGAGGAGAAGAGCTTACACTATATTAGGGTATAAGGGAGGATACAGGAGAAGAGCTTACACTCTATTAGGGTATAAGGGAGGATACAGGAGGAGAAGAGCTTACACTCTATTAGGGTATAAGGGAGGATACAGAGGGAGAAGAGCTTACACTCTATTAGGGTATAAGGGAGGATATAGAAGGAGAAGAGCTTACACTCTATTAGGGTATAAGGGAGGATATAGAAGGAGAAGAGCTTACACTCTATTAGGGTATAAGGGAGGATACAGGAGGAGAAGAGCTTACACTCTATTAGGGTATAAGGGAGGATACAGGAGGAGAAGAGCCTACACTCTATTAGGGTATAAGGGAGGATACAGGAGGAGAAGAGCCTACACTCTATTAGGGTATAAGGGAGGATACAGGAGGAGAAGAGCTTACACTCTATTAGGGTATAAGGGAGGATACAGAGGGAGAAGAGCTTACACTCTATTAGGGTATAAGGGAGAATATAGAAGGAGAAGAGCTTACACTCTATTAGGGTATAAGGGAGGATATAGAAGGAGAAGAGCTTACACTCTATTAGGGTATAAGGGAGGATACAGGAGGAGAAGAGCTTACACTCTATTAGGGTATAAGGGGGGATACAGAAGGAGAAGAGCTTACACTCTATTAGGGTATAAGGGAGGATACAGAAGGAGAAGAGCTTACACTCTATTAGGGTATAAGGGAGGATACAGGAGGAGAAGAGCTTACACTCTATTAGGGTATAAGGGAGGATAAAGGAGGAGAAGAGCTTACACTCTATTAGGGTATAAGAAAGGATACAGGAGGAGAAGAGCTTACACTCTATTAGGGTATAAGGGAGGATAAAGGAGGAGAAGAGCTTACACTCTATTAGGATATAAGAAAGGATACAGGAGGAGAAGAGCTTACACTCTATTAGGGTATAAGGGAGGATACAGAGGGAGAAGAGCTTACACTCTATTAGGGTATAAGGGAGAATATAGAAGGAGAAGAGCTTACACTCTATTAGGGTATAAGGGAGGATATAGAAGGAGAAGAGCTTACACTCTATTAGGGTATAAGGGAGGATACAGGAGGAGAAGAGCTTACACTCTATTAGGGTATAAGGGGGGATACAGAAGGAGAAGAGCTTACACTCTATTAGGGTATAAGGGAGGATACAGGAGGAGAAGAGCTTACACTCTATTAGGGTATAAGGGAGGATACAGAAGGAGAAGAGCTTACACTCTATTAGGGTATAAGGGAGGATACAGGAGGAGAAGAGCTTACACTCTATTAGGGTATAAGGGAGGATAAAGGAGGAGAAGAGCTTACACTCTATTAGGGTATAAGAAAGGATACAGGAGGAGAAGAGCTTACACTCTATTAGGATATAAGAAAGGATACAGGAGGAGAAGAGCTTACACTCTATTAGGATATAAGAAAGGATACAGGAGGAGAAGAGCTTACACTCTATTAGGGTATAAGGGAGGATACAGGAGGAGAAGAGCTTACACTCTATTAGGATATAAGAAAGGATACAGGAGGAGAAGAGCTTACACTCTATTAGGATATAAGAAAGGATACAGGAGGAGAAGAGCTTACACTCTATTAGGGTATAAGGGAGGATACAGAAGGAGAAGAGCTTACGCTCTATTAGGGTATAAGGGAGGATACAGAAGGAGAAGAGCTTACGCTCTATTAGGGTATAAGGGAGGATACAGGAGAAGAGCTTACACTCTATTAGGGTATAAGGGAGGATACAGAAGGAGAAGAGCTTACGCTCTATTAGGGTATAAGGGAGGATACAGGAGGAGAAGAGCTTACACTCTATTAGGGTATAAGAGAGGATACAGAAGGAGAAGAGCTTACACTCTATTAAGGTATAAGGGAGGATACAGGAGAAGAAGAGCTTACACTCTATTAAGGTATAAGGGAGGATACAGAAGGAGAAGAGCTTACACTCTATTAGGGTATAAGGGAGGATACAGGAGGAGAAGAGCTTACACTCTATTAAGGTATAAGGGAGGATACAGAAGGAGAAGAGCTTACACTCTATTAAGGTATAAGGGAGGATACAGAAGGAGAAGAGCTTACACTCTATTAGGGTATAAGGGAGGATACAGAAGGAGAAGAGCTTACACTCTATTAAGGTATAAGGGAGGATACAGGAGAAGAAGAGCTTACACTCTATTAAGGTATAAGGGAGGATACAGAAGGAGAAGAGCTTACACTCTATTAGGGTATAAGGGAGGATACAGAAGGAGAAGAGCTTACAATCTATTAGGGTATAAGGGAGGATACAGGAGGAGAAGAGCTTACACTCTATTAGGGTATAAGGGAGGATACAGGAGGAGAAGAGCTTACAATCTATTAAGGTATAAGGGAGGATACAGGAGGAGAAGAGCTTACACTCTATTAGGGTATAAGGGAGGATACAGGAGGAGAAGAGCTTACAATCTATTAGGGTATAAGGGAGGATACAGGAGGAGAAGAGCTTACACTCTATTAGGGTATAAGGGAGGATACAGGAGGAGAAGAGCTTACACTCTATTTGGGTATAAGGGAGGATACAGGAGGAGAAGAGCTTACAATCTATTAAGGTATAAGGGAGGATACAGGAGGAGAAGAGCTTACACTCTATTAGGGTATAAGGGAGGATACAGGAGGAGAAGAGCTTACAATCTATTAAGGTATAAGGGAGGATACAGGAGGAGAAGAGCTTACACTCTATTAGGGTATAAGGGAGGATACAGGAGGAGAAGAGCTTACAATCACCTACCTGAGAGCACCAGTGGGATGCAGCAGAGGAGCAGCAGACAGATATACAGACTCTTCCCCATGATGGCGGCACTTGGCTTCCGGAGCGATTGCTGGAGTCGCCTGCAACTACCTGTGTGACCTGGACCAGACTGAAGGTGCTGAGCTGTCAATGGGTAGAGTTAGGTCTCCTCCCACACTTACCTGTGACCAATCCCACACAGAGAGAGAGGATGGAATCTGGCCAATGGAAGCGAAAGGAGGGAAACATTAACCCTTTCCTTCCTAACTAATCATGGCCAAGCTGATATTAGATTGTCCCTCTCAATTTTGCAATGGTCTCCATACTGTATGTTTTACCTTGTCTGTAATTATATCTTGTACAGTTCTACGGAAGAAGATGGCACTATATAAATAAACAATAATAATGATGAATGATGATGACAATGATTAATAATATGCTATTTTTTCAAATCAATTTTAAAAATAATTTACAAATATTTGCGATCCACAAATTTGAATGACTGGATCATCTTTTGCTTAAACAATCAGAAAGATAATGATAATAGATTTCAATCTTCTCATTTGTCTCTAATGATCACCCGCTACTGTCATAAGAGACGGCGATTTCCCAACAGGCTTACATTTTTGAGCGATCGGTTATGAGTGAAAATAAGACATTGGATACATATTTAAAAAAATAGAAAAAATGACGTCATCATGAGAAACGATTGGACACATTTTTTACAGTTGTTGGAAAACTGATCAGATGAACAAACTGGACATGGACAATTAGAACAGATGACTATGGGGGTTATTTAAGAAGGGGTAGCGCCTCGTAGCGGCAGGCAGCGTCTGGTGAACGCGGAGCGCTGTACTCAGATACCACATTTATGAAGGCGATTCTGGTGAGCGCCTCTAACAGCGCCATGTAGCGTCACATGTATTATTACAGGCAGGTCAGTGTATAGCGCCTCTAACAGCGCCATGTAGCGTCACATGTATTATTACAGGCAGGTCATTGTATAGCGCCTCTAACAGCGCCATGTAGCGTCACATGTATTATTACAGGCAGCTCAGTGTATAGCGCCTCTAACAGCGCCATGTAGCGTCACATGTATTATTACAGGCAGGTCAGTGTATAGCTCCTCTAACAGCGTCATGTAGCGTCACATGTATTATTACAGGCAGGTCAGTGTATAGTGCCTCTAACAGCGCCATGTAGCGTCACATGTATTATTACAGGCAGGTCAGTGTATAGCGCCTCTAACAGCGCCATGTAGCGTCACATGTATTATTACAGGCAGGTCAGTGTATAGCTCCTCTAACAGCGTCATGTAGTGCCACATGTATTATTACAGGCAGCTCAGTGTATAGCGCCTCTAACAGCGCCATGTAGTGTCACATGTATTATTACAGGCGTCTTCTGGCTGCAAACAAACACTTTTATACATTTTTGGAACTTTTTATATATTTATGCAGAATTGTCATTACAGGTCTGGCACTAAAGTGTTAATGTCACAGTATTATAACAATGTCATTCCATGTGTTTTCGCTTTGTTACTGGTGGATATGTGTTCAGAAACAGACTTTAATCACACAGCGTCTGGCGCTCTATGCTACAGCGAATCAATTTTGAGTGCCAATGCTGTGTGTGCCCTTTTTTGATAAGTATGGTGTGGAGCGCCGAGAGTCGGTCGCACTGAGGTGGTGCTACCTCTCGCTCCCTGCAGCGCTGTACTGGTGTTAGAGCGCCCAACATGCATCACATTCATCAATGCCGGCCAGGTTACTACAGCGACTGAGGCGCCCTGTTACAGCGCCCGATACCAGCTTACAGCGTCTACTAGCGGTTGCTCTAAGTGCCGCTATACAGAAGCTCATCTGGCAATACCTGGCGCTAGTAGTGAATCAGCCTTCACGATTATTATTAATAATAATAAAATAATTATAATAATAAATATAATTTGTATTTATTTTTTTCTAATAAAAATAATAATAACATTCATTGATTCAGTTATTATTATTATTATAATTTTTATTAATAATAATTTCTAATGTAAGATTGCACAGAGATTGTACAATCAGATTCTTTGGGGTGTGGCCAGGCACTGACAGACTAAATATAAATTCAATATCTAATATGATTTTTATTATTATTGTTCATTTTATAAAGCACCACCTTTTTCTGTAGATCATTTCTAATTATGGTTCACAGCAGATCAGCGATTTACAATCACATTTCTATTGTATCACACTGTAATTAATGATGTCATTCTGTATAGTCACAGTGTATCACATATTGTATCATATCAGATGACATTATTGATTATATTTTGTATATGCAATATATTACACCGTATAATATTGTATCATGTTGTATGTTTCTATTAGACTGCATGATATTTTCATTGCACCACATTGTATTGTTATTCTTATTTCATATTGCACTGTATCATATTGTGGTCTATCGTATTGTATTATGTCGCATTTTATTATATCACTCTGTTATAGCTATTATAATGTGTTGCATGCTATTATTATACATTAAATCATGTCATATATCAGTATGTCCCCCCCTCTTAGAGGCTGATTTATTAATAGCGACATGTAGCGACATTTGAACGACTGTAGCAGTATTTTCACAGCGCCCGCTAGTAGTCGCTGTGCTTGGCCGTTGTTCGGTTGTTGATAGCGACTCAGTCGGTTTGCCGTATTGTTGAATATTAGGTGAGGAGCCGCTATTTGACTGGTTCCGCGCTGTATGGAAGCGCATGATAGCGACTGGCCATAGTGACCGGCTCCCACCATATTCATGAAAAAATCACGCTCAAAAAATTCTCGCGCTGGGAAATGCATGTTTAAACCGCAGAGCGCTGGCGGCGATGAGTTAAAAGTCATTTTTTAACCCGCAAACAACCATATTTTTGGAAACCAAAAAAAAAAGTATTTTAAATAATTTAGTAATATGAATACATTAATATCAGACCTGTAATATCAATTCTGTACAATTTTTGTTTTTAATTTTTTTCCCTTAAAAAAATATCTAACATGGCAGAAGTGGTCACAGAATTTTTCACATAAAAAAAATAAAAAAAAAAAACATTAATAACAATTAATTATTAATATTTAAAGATTGTTCCATTGAAATGCATTGGAGAGCGCCAGGTAGCGAGAGGTCATACCTGTCACTGTTCAAGGTCGCTCGCTGGCGCTGTGGGGTGAGGCTGGAATAATGATGAATGATTCGCTATCTGGCGCTATCTCAGTCGCTAAGCAGGATTGGCTTGATAAATGTGTGATTGTGGTGGGGAGCCGGTGTTCTCGTGGCGGGGCCCGTCATTACCGGCCGCTCACCAGTCGCTAGCTGTCGCTATTCCTTCATAAATAAGGGCCATAGTGTATCACAGTGTATCACATATTGTATCGTATCAGATGACATTATTGATTACATTTTGTATATTACACCGTATAATATTGTATCATGTTGTATGTTTCTATTAGACTGCATGATATTTTCATTGTACCACATTGTATTGTTATTCTTATTTCATATTGCACTGTATCATATTGTGGTCTATTGTATTGTATTATGTCGCATTTTATTATATCACTCAGTTATAGCTATTATTATAATGTGTTGCATGCTATTATTATACATTAAATCATGTCATATATCAGTATGTCCCCCCCTCTTATTCTTTAGACTTGGACGGGGCTCACTCTCCTATTGTATCTCTTAATCTTTGATCTCTGTATATTCTTGTTTGTAAGTCTCTGTACTGTAGGTTTTACCCTGTCTGTCATTACTACTTTGTACCGTGCTACGGAAGAAGATGGTGCTATAAAAACAGTAGTAATAATAATATCACATGACACTGTCTTATATTGTATCCTATCAGATGACATTATATTAGTGTAGATTATCTAGGATCAGATCCGAGCGATCTCATTGGTTCAGTGCGGTGACCTTTTCTCTTTTGAGGCAGGCCGGGGCGGTTGCGGAGTTGCCCCGGGGCCGCTCCAGGATCGGGACAAACCAGTCCCTTGTTTCCTAAACAAGACGGGTGCAGCGCTCTATGAAGGTGACCTGTCGTGTCAACAGCGCCTTTCATAAACGGCCGCCGTTACAGGAGCGCGGCGATCCCATCACATTGATAACGCCACCAAGCGATTGAGATCTGAGGCCCGAGGGTTATTTACTATAAAGAGAACTCCGCCAACTCTCTCACCCACACATCGGGGCCGGACATAGGTCAGGATGACATTTCTCCTTCTTTCTTTTCCACATTCCCTCCTTCTTTCTCTCTTTCCCACATTCCCTCCATTTTTCTGTCTCTCCCACATTCTCTCCATCTTTCTCTCTTTTCCACATTCCCTCCATCTTTCTCTCTATTCCACATTCCCTCCATCTTTCTCTCTTTCCCACATTCCCTCCATCTTTCTCTCTTTCCCACATTCCCTCCATCTTTCTCTCTTTCCCACATTCCCTCCATCTTTCTCTCTATTCCACATTCCCTCCATCTTTCTCTCTTTCCCACATTCCCTCCATCTTTCTCTCTTTCCCACATTCCCTCCATCTTTCTCTCTTTCCCACATTCCCTCCATCTTTCTCTCTTTCCCACATTCCCTCCATCTTTCTCTCTTTCCCACATTCCCTCCATCTTTCTCTCTTTCCCACATTCCCTCCATCTTTCTCTCTTTCCCACATTCCCTCCATCTTTCTCTCTTTCCCACATTCCCTCCATCTTTCTCTCTCTCCCACATTCCCTCCATCTTTCTCTCTTTCCCACATTCCCTCCATCTTTCTCTCTTTTCCACATTCCCTCCATCTTTCTCTCTTTTCCACATTCCCTCCATCTTTCTCTTGTTTCCACATTCCCTCCATCTTTCTCTCATTCTCACATTCCCTCCATCTTTCTCTCTTTCCCACATTCCCTCCATCTTTCTCTCTTTCCCACATTCCCTCCATCTTTCTCTCTTTCCCACATTCCCTCCATCTTTCTCTCTCTCCCACATTCCCTCCATCTTTCTCTCTTTCCCACATTCCCTCCATCTTTCTCTCTTTCCCACATTCCCTCCATCTTTCTCTCTTTCCCACATTCCCTCCAACTTTCTCTCTTTCCCACATTCCCTCCATCTTTCTCTCTTTCCCACATTCCCTCCATCTTTCTCTCTTTTCCACATTCCCTCCATCTTTCTCTCTTTCCCACATTCCCTCCATCTTTCGCTCTTTCCCACATTCCCTCCATTTTTCTGTCTCTCCCACATTCTCTCCATCTTTCTCTCTTTTCCACATTCCCTCCATCTTTCTCTCTTTTCCACATTCCCTCCATCTTTCTCTCTTTCCCACATTCCCTCCATCTTTCTCTCTATTCCACATTCCCTCCATCTTTCTCTCTTTCCCACATTCCCTCCATCTTTCTCTCTTTCCCACATTCCCTCCATCTTTCTCTATTTCCCACATTCCCTCCATCTTTCTCTCTTTTCCACATTCCTTCCATCTTTCTCTCTTTCTTACATTCCCTCCATCTTTCTCTCTTTCTCACATTCCCTCCATCTTTCTCTCTTTTCCACATTCCTTCCATCTTTCTCTCTTTCTCACATTCCCTTCATCTTTCTCTCTCTCCCACATTCCCTCCATCTTTCTCTCTTTTCCACATTGCTTCCATCTTTCTCTCTTTCTTACATTCCCTCCATCTTTCTCTCTTTCTCACATTCCCTCCATCTTTCTCTCTTTTCCACATTCCCTCCATCTTTCTCTCTTTCTTACATTCCCTCCATCTTTCTCTCTTTCTTACATTCCCTTCATCTTTCTCTCTTTCCCACATTCCCTCCATCTTTCTCTCTATTCCACATTCCCTCCATCTTTCTCTCTTTCCCACATTCCCTCCATCTTTCTCTCTTTCCCACATTCCCTCCATCTTTCTCTCTCTCCCACATTCCCTCCATCTTTCTCTCTTTCCACATTCCCTCCATCTTTCTCTCTTTCCCACATTCCCTCCATCTTCCTCTCGCTTTCCCACATTCCCTCCATCTTTCTCTCTTTCTTACATTCCCTCCATCTTTCTCTATTTCCCACATTCCCTCCATCTTTCTCTCTTTCCCACATTCCCTCCATCTTTCTCTCTTTTCCACATTCCTTCCATCTTTCTCTCTTTCTTACATTCCCTCCATCTTTCTCTCTTTCTCACATTCCCTCCATCTTTCTCTCTATTCCACATTCCCTCCATCTTTCTCTCTTTCCCACATTCCCTCCATCTTTCTCTCTTTCCCACATTCCCTCCATCTTTCTCTCTTTCCCACATTCCCTCCATCTTTCTCTATTTCCCACATTCCCTCCATCTTTCTCTCTTTCCCACATTCCCTCCATCTTTCTCTATTTCCCACATTCCCTCCATCTTTCTCTCTTTCCCACATTCCCTCCATCTTTCTCTCTTTTCCACATTCCTTCCATCTTTCTCTCTTTCTTACATTCCCTCCATCTTTCTCTCTTTCTCACATTCCCTCCATCTTTCTCTCTTTTCCACATTCCCTCCATCTTTCTCTCTTTCTTACATTCCCTCCATCTTTCTCTCTTTCTTACATTCCCTTCATCTTTCTCTCTTTCCCACATTCCCTCCATCTTTCTCTCTATTCCACATTCCCTCCATCTTTCTCTCTTTCCCACATTCCCTCCATCTTTCTCTCTTTCCCACATTCCCTCCATCTTTCTCTCTTTCCCACATTCCCTCCATCTTTCTCTATTTCCCACATTCCCTCCATCTTTCTCTCTTTCCCACATTCCCTCCATCTTTCTCTCTTTCCCACATTCCCTCCATCTTTCTCTCTTTCCCACATTCCCTCCATCTTTCTCTCTTTCCCACATTCCCTCCATCTTTCTCTCTTTCCCACATTCCCTTCATCTTTCTCTCTTTCCCACATTCCCTCCATCTTTCTCTCTTTCCCACATTCCCTTCATCTTTCTCTCTCTCCCACATTCCCTCCATCTTTCTCTCTTTCTTACATTCCCTTCATCTTTCTCTCTCTCCCACATTCCCTCCATCTTTCTCTCTTTTCCACATTGCTTCCATCTTTCTCTCTTTCTTACATTCCCCCCATCTTTCTCTCTTTCTTACATTCCCTCCATCTTTCTCTCTTTCTTACATTCCCTTCATCTTTCTCTCTTTCTCACATTCCCTCCATCTTTCTCTCTTTTCCACATTCCTTCCATCTTTCTCTCTTTCTTACATTCCCTTCATCTTTCTCTCTCTCCCACATTCCCTCCATCTTTCTCTCTTTTCCACATTGCTTCCATCTTTCTCTCTTTCTTACATTCCCCCCATCTTTCTCTCTTTCTCACATTCCCTCCATCTTTCTCTCTTTTCCACATTCCTTCCATCTTTCTCTCTTTCTTACATTCCCTTCATCTTTCTCTCTCTCCCACATTCCCTCCATCTTTCTCTCTTTTCCACATTGCTTCCATCTTTCTCTCTTTCTTACATTCCCCCCATCTTTCTCTCTTTCTTACATTCCCTCCATCTTTCTCTCTTTCTTACATTCCCTTCATCTTTCTCTCTTTCCCACATTCCCTCCATCTTTCTCTCTATTCCACATTCCCTCCATCTTTCTCTCTTTCCCACATTCCCTCCATCTTTCTCTCTTTCCCACATTCCCTCCATCTTTCTCTATTTCCCACATTCCCTCCATCTTTCTCTCTTTCCCACATTCCCTTCATCTTTCTCTCTCTCCCACATTCCCTCCATCTTTCTCTCTTTCCCACATTCCCTCCATCTTTCTCTCTTTCCCACATTCCCTTCATCTTTCTCTCTCTCCCACATTCCCTCCATCTTTCTCTCTTTCTTACATTCCCTCCATCTTTCTCTCTTTCCCACATTCCCTCCATCTTTCTCTCTTTCCCACATTCCCTCCATCTTTCTCTCTTTCCCACATTCCCTTCATCTTTCTCTCTTTCCCACATTCCCTCCATCTTTCTCTCTTTCCCACATTCCCTTCATCTTTCTCTCTCTCCCACATTCCCTCCATCTTTCTCTCTTTCTTACATTCCCTCCATCTTTCTCTCTTTCTTACATTCCCTTCATCTTTCTCTCTTTCCCACATTCCCTCCATCTTTCTCTCTCTCCCACATTCCCTCCATCTTTCTCTCTTTCTTACATTCCCTCCATCTTTCTCTCTCTCCCACATTCCCTTCATCTTTCTCTCTTTCTCACATTCCCTCCATCTTTCTCTCTTTTCCACATTCCTTCCATCTTTCTCTCTTTCTTACATTCCCTTCATCTTTCTCTCTCTCCCACATTCCCTCCATCTTTCTCTCTTTTCCACATTGCTTCCATCTTTCTCTCTTTCTTACATTCCCTCCATCTTTCTCTCTTTCTTACATTCCCTTCATCTTTCTCTCTTTCCCACATTCCCTCCATCTTTCTCTCTATTCCACATTCCCTCCATCTTTCTCTCTTTCCCACATTCCCTCCATCTTTCTCTCTTTCCCACATTCCCTCCATCTTTCTCTCTTTCCCACATTCCCTCCATCTTTCTCTATTTCCCACATTCCCTCCATCTTTCTCTCTTTCCCACATTCCCTCCATCTTTCTCTCTTTCCCACATTCCCTCCATCTTTCTCTCTTTCCCACATTCCCTTCATCTTTCTCTCTCTCCCACATTCCCTCCATCTTTCTCTCTTTCTTACATTCCCTCCATCTTTCTCTCTTTCCCACATTCCCTCCATCTTTCTCTCTTTCCCACATTCCCTCCATCTTTCTCTCTTTCCCACATTCCCTTCATCTTTCTCTCTTTCCCACATTCCCTCCATCTTTCTCTCTTTCCCACATTCCCTCCATCTTTCTCTCTTTCCCACATTCCCTCCATCTTTCTCTCTTTCCCACATTCCCTCCATCTTTCTCTCTTTCCCACATTCCCTTCATCTTTCTCTCTTTCCCACATTCCCTTCATCTTTCTCTCTCTCCCACATTCCCTCCATCTTTCTCTCTTTCTTACATTCCCTCCATCTTTCTCTCTTTCTTACATTCCCTCCATCTTTCTCTCTTTCTTACATTCCCTCCATCTTTCTCTCTTTCTTACATTCCCTTCATCTTTCTCTCTTTCCCACATTCCCTCTGTCTTTCTCTCTTTTCTATCTCTCTGACACCCCGAAGCCAGCTTACCTTTTCCCGGGCCTGTGGCACATGTGCAGCATCTCGTCCAATCAGCACACTCGGAGCCACTGACCTCATGTTGTCGGGCGGGCTGATTCATTAATAGCGCCAGGTACCGGCGGATGAGCGTCTGTAGCGAGGCTAGTGGTCGCTCTGATCTGCGGTGAGGCACTATTACAGAGCGCCTCAGTCACTGGCCGGCATTGATGAATTTGATGTGTGACTCACTATTACACCAGTGCAGAGCTGTATGGGAGCGAATTTTAGCGACTGGTCAGTGTGAGTGTCACACCATATTCATCAAAAAAACAGCCTCACACAGCGCCGGCGCTCAAAATTGTGTCGCTGTAGCCCAGAGCGCCAGACGCTATTAATGAATCATCCCGCCCGACAACATGAGGTCAGTGGCTCCGAGTACGCTGACTGGACGAGCGCCAGACGCTGTGTGATTAAAGTCTATTTTTGAACACATATCCACCAGTAACAAAGCGAAAACACATGGAATTACATTGTTATAACACTGTGACATTAACACTTTAGCGCCAGACCTGTAATGACAATTCTGCATAAAAATATAAAAAATAAAAAAAAAAAAAAAAAATGACTTTAAATACAGGAGACGTCACACGATGATTTGATACAAAACAAAACAAAAAATTATTAAAACAAAACCCTGTTTAAACAGAAGAAAAGTAACGTCCATTGAAATGTATGGGAGAGCAACAGGTAGCGACAGGTAATACCAGGCTCTGGAAGCTAGAGCGCCGCCTGGATCCGCTGAACTGTCTGTGATGATGAATCGGACGCTACTTGTCGCTGTAAGAGGCGCTCACCAGAATCGGCTTCATAAATGTGGCTTTGCATACAGCACCTGCTGCTACCTGGCGCTATACCTTGATGAACAAAGCCTTGTCTAAGAGCAGCGCATCCCCCGCTTCCCTCTAACGCCCCGTTCCTGTGCCGACCATTCACAAATACCTGGCCCGGGCACACGCCCTGCTGTTCGCACTGCGCCGTTGGACCGGGAAAGAAGGTGAATTTCTTGGCGCCCTGGGGGGTTTCACACTGGATCTGGATACCCCCAGGATAGGGAGGATTCCTGCCCTGGCCTCTCATAGATTCCAGGGTGGGTTTTGGTCCACTTGAATACTCCAGGGACAGATGATCAGCTAATCTATGGGCATCCCATTTCAGGATGCCCTGCTGTAGGGGGACGGCCACAGTGGGTGGTTGGTCCAAACATGCCTGGCATACAGTGCTGATTGGATGAGAGTCCGACCAGGGGAAAGGTGAGTATTGGGAAGAACCCCACAAAGGCGAGTCTTCACAGGTGAGACCCAACAGGTGACGCCCCACATAGGTGACATCCCACACAGGAGAGACCCCACAGGTGACATCCCCCATAGGTGAGTTCCCATAGGTGAGATTCCCTATACCCACAGGTGACATCCCACACAGGCGAGACCCCACAGGTGACATCCCACACAGGCGAGACCCCACAGGTGACATCCCCCATAGGTGAGTTCCCATAGGTGAGATTCCCTATACCCACAGGTGACATCCCACACAGGCGAGACCCCACAGGTGACATCCCACACAGGCGAGACCCCACAGGTGACATCCCACATAGGCGAGACCCCACAGGTGACATCCCACATAGGTGAGACCCCACAGGTGACATCCCACACAGGAGAGACCCCACAGGTGACATCCCCCATAGGTGAGTTCCCATAGGTGAGATTCCCTATACCCACAGGTGACATCCCACACAGGCGAGACCCCACAGGTGACATCCCACACAGGCGAGACCCCACAGGTGACATCCCACATAGGCGAGACCCCACAGGTGACATCCCACACAGGCGAGACCCCACAGGTGACATTCCACATAGGTGAGACCCCACAGGTGACATCCCACATAGGTGAGTTCCCATAGGTGAGATCCCCACAGGTGATGCCTTACATAGGTGAGATCCCACAGGAGACATCCCACATAGGTGAGTTCCCATAGGTGTGATCCCCTATACCCACAGGTGACGCCGCACATAGGTAAGACCTTACAGGTGACATCCCACATAGGTGAGACCCTACAGGTGACATCCCACATAGGTGAGTCCCCATAGGTGAGATCCCCTATCCCCACAGGTGACATCCCACATAGGTGAGACCCCACAGGTGACATCCCACATAGGTGAGACCCTACAGGTGACATCCCACATAGGTGAGTCCCCATAGGTGAGATCCCCTATCCCCACAGGTGACACCCCACATAGGTGACATCCCACATAGTTGAGACCCTACAGGTGACATCCCACAAAGGCGGGTTGCCATAGGTGAGATCCCCTTTCCCCACAGGTGATGCCACACATAGGTGACATCCCACATAGATGAGACCCTACAGGTGACACCCCACATAGGCTAAACCCTACAGGTGAGACTCCACACATGTGAGATCTCAAAGGTGACACCCCACATAGGTGAGACCCCACAAGTGACACTTTCCACTTTCCACTTTAAGACTCTAGGGACAGATGATCAGGTAACCTTGGGGTATCCCATTTCAGGATGCCCTGATGTGGGGGGGGCACAGTGGGTGGTTGGTCCAAAAATGCCTGGCATACAGTGCTGATTGGACGAGAGTCTGACCTGGGGAAAGGTGAGTATTGGGAAGAACTAGGAAAGTTTCACACATCCGGAAATATCAAATCAGGATGCCCCTGGGGCAAGAACCGAAGCCAGGGATAGTGAAAATCCTAGGTTTTGGTCCTCTTTAAAGGCCCAGGGCCAGCAAAACAGGCTGCCGTTTCTCTATAAGGTAAAGCCGGCCCCTACCTGCGCTGCCCGGAGAGGTGATGCCGGGGACGCGGCGCTCTGTTATGGCCAAAACGCTGCGTCTGCTGACACTACACACAGAGAGCGAAGAGAACCGGCCCCAGGCCGCCAGGTGCAGCTCTGCCCAGGTGAGACCCCGCAGGAGGGGAGGGGAGGAGAGGAGGGTGGCACAGGGGCCCCGGTGCCTCCACCCACCCCAGCACCAAAACCCACACTTTAACCACCTAAACCAGAGAGCTGCTGGCTACCTGAGAGGCGACAGGTGAGATCCCACAGGTGAGTCCCCACAGGGGAGACCCCTATCCCTACAGGTGAGACCTCATATAGAAAAGACCCTACAGGTGACACCCCACATAGGTGAGACCTCTATCCCCACAGTTGTGATAGCCATGTAGGTGAGACCCCACAAGGGAGACCCCCTAACCCCACAGGTGAGCCCTCATATAGAAAAGACCCTACAGGTGAGATCCCACAGGTGAGTCCCCACAGGGGAGACCCCCTAACCCCACAGGTGAGACCTCATATAGAAAAGACCCTACAGGTGAGATCCCACAGGTGAGTCCCCACAGGGGAGACCCCTATCCCTACAGGTGAGACCTCATATAGAAAAGACCCTACAGGTGAGATCTGAAAGGTGAGACCCCACAGGGGAGACCCCCTAACCCCACAGGTGAGACCTCATATAGAAAAGACCCTACAGGTGTGATCCCACAGGTGACACTCCACATAGGTGAGACCCCACAGGTGACATCCCACATAGGTGAGACCTTACAGGTGAGTCCCCACAGGTAGAAAAGACCATACAGGTGACATCCCACAGAGGAGACCCCCTATCTCCACAGGTGAGATCCCACATAGGTGAGACCCTACAGGTGAGATGCAGGTTAGACCCCACAGGTGACATCCCACACCTGAGACCCCACAGGTGTTATCGCCCACAGGTTTGAACCCTGGAGACAACATCTTCTGTTACTTTTTGTTTATCTGGAATGTTCCCGACCCTTTTCCCCTCTTTCATGTTACTATGATTAGAGGTGAGGGTCTCAGGTAGCCATGTTGGTGGCCCAGGGAGAGGGGGCGCAGGGGCAGCTACTGTGCCCAGGTGAGCTTCTCCTCCTCACGTTACACCTGTCAGCAGATACAATGTATTTCTGGAAGAGCAACACATTGTAACATTGTATCTCTGTAAAATGCTTTGGTGATGAAGGCTCATAAAGAGGCCCAACGAGGGATTCCCAGGTAACCCTGAGGGCCAGTCCGAGCCTGTATCCCACTGGCGCAGCATTTGCCTTGATCTCTGTACTGTATGTATTGCCTCGTCTGTAATGATTGTACTGCGCTACTGCAGAGGATGGCGCCATATACATAATAATAATCATAATCTGAAGGTGTATGTATTACCTCGTCTGTAATGATTGTACTGCGCTACAGCAGAGGATGGCGCCATATACATAATAATAATCACAATCTGAAGGTGTATGTATTACCTTGTCTATAATGATTGTACTGCGCTACTTCAGAGGATGGCGCCATATACATAACAATGGAGGTTTGATCAGAGGCGGATCTGACCGAACAATCGCATTTCTATTATCGATTCGCAGCCAATGCGATTGTTCTGTTGAGAGGCCGATCGATCCCGCCGCGTATTTACTGAATCGCCGTCTGATCGGCCGGAGCCTCAATCAAATTCTGATCGCTTTAGTTTGAACAATAATTCTGACGATTGGACTCTGATCAGAATGACAAGAGATCACTAAGGGCCTTATTCATGAAGGGATAGCGCCAGGTAGCGCCTTGTAAGTGACAGGTGAACGCCGGACACGGCAGCAATTACACATATATCAAGAAGAATCTGTTGAGTGACTGGGATAACGTCATGTAGCGTCCGATTCATCATTATCCCAGCCTCAGCCAACAGCGCCGGCGTTCAGCCTTGCACAGCGCCACGTCTTACCTCTCGCTACCTGTCGCTCTCCCATACATTTCAATGGGCGTTCTTTTATTCCTCTTTAAACAGTTTTTTTTTTTAATTTTATTTTTTTTATTCTCAAATAATATTGTGACGTCTTCTGCCCTAGAAAAAGCCATTTATCCAAATATTTTTCATTTTTTATATATTTCAGAAATGACATCACAGCTCTGCCATTATAGTGTCATGTTACAATGTTGTTACAATGTAATTCCATATGTTTTCGCTTTGTTACTGGTGGATAGATGCTGGAAAACAGACTTTAATCACACAGCCTCCTGCGCTCTGGGCTTCAGAGAAGCATTTTTCAGCGCCAGAGATTTGTGAGGCTATTTTTTTGCTGAATATGGTGTGAGTCGGTCGCACTGACCAGTCGCCAACATTCGCTCCCATACAGCGCTGTACTGCTCAGATAGCGACTCCTCACAATGTATTCATCATTGCTGCACAGCCACTGAGGCGCTCTGAACTAGCGAACCACGGCCTAGCACAGTGACTACTAGCGGGCGCTCTGAAATGCCTGCTACAGACGCTCATCTGTCGCTACCTGGCGCTAGTAATGAATCAGCCTGTAAGAGTCGATAATGGTGGTCGCTTTAAATGGGATAGATTGAATATCAATCATTAGCACAGCACTGCCTCTAGTGGCCAGCTCCCTGCACTGCAGGCAAGGTTATCTGCCCTTTACAGCTCATTAAAATAACTAAGGGGTTGCAAATGAGGGCACTGCGGGCAGTATGTGGCCCCTGGGCCGCAGGTTGTGCGTCTCTGCTTTAGAGTAAAGGGATTTTGGTCCACTATAAAGTGCAACAAAACCCAGGATTTTCACTTAGTGGTTATTGGTCCTTCACTGTTTATAGCATGTCAGCAATTTCCTCCATTTATATGATGCTTTGCCTTCCTCCTTTCAAAGTGATAAGAAACTGTCATTTCTGCCTTCAGGAGGCGGAGCTACATGACTGATGGGTGGGGCTATGTGATAGAAAGCTTCCTGTGTGCAGTGCAGCCTGATTGACACGTGCAGCATTCACTGTTTATAGCATGTCAGCGTTCCCCCCCATTTATATGATGCTTTTCCTTCTTCCTTTCTAAGCGATCATTTTTGTCTTCAGGAGGCGGAGCTACATGACTGATGGGTGGGGCTATGGGATAGACAGCTTCCTGTGTGCAGTGCAGCCTGATAGGCATGTGGAGTATTCACTGTTTATAGCATGTCAGCGTTTATATGACACTTCTGTTGTTTATTTCAGTCCTCCAGGTCGTTCCTGATTTGCATTGGTCGGGTCCCTCGGGGGCGGTCCTCAGGATGGGTTCCCTGTTCCGCAGCGAGGAGATGAGCCTGACGCAGCTGATCCTGCAGGTGGAGGCGGGTTATTGCTGCATCGCTGAGCTGGGCGAGCTGGGCATGGTGCAGTTCCGGGATGTGAGTAGCGCCACTTCCTGTCGCTGATCGTTGTCTGTGTCTTATTACCTCCGCGCACTCACCTTTGTCTTATCACCTCCACGCACTCACCTGTGTCTTATCACCTCCGCACACTCACCTGTGTCTTATCACCTCCACGCACTCACCTGTGTCTTATTACCTCCGTGCACTCACCTGTGTCTTATTACATCCACGCACTCACCTGTGTCTTATCACCTCCGCGCACTCACCTGTGTCTGATTACCTCCGCGCACTCACCTGTGTCTTATCACCTCCGCGCACTCACCTGTGTCTTATCACCTCCGCGCACTCACCTGTGTCTTATCACCTCCGCGCACTCACCTGTGTCTTATCACCTCCGCGCACTCACCTGTGTCTTATCACCTCCGCACACTCACCTGTGTCTTATTACCTCCACGCACTCACCTGTGTCTTTTCACCTCCGCGCACTCACCTGTGTCTTATCACCTCCGCGCACTCACCTGTGTCTTATCACCTCTGCGCACTCACCTGTGTCTTATTACCTCCGCGCACTCACCTGTGTCTTATCACCTCCGCGCACTCACCTGTGTCTTATAACCTCCGCGCACTCACCTGTGTCTTATCACCTCTGCGCACTCACCTGTGTCTTATTACCTCCGCGCACTCACCTGTGTCTTATTACCTCCGCGCACTCACCTGTGTCTTATAACCTCCGCGCACTCACCTGTGTCTTATCACCTCTGCGCACTCACCTGTGTCTTATTACCTCCGCGCACTCACCTGTGTCTTATCACCTCTGCGCACTCACCTGTGTCTTATCATCTCCGCGCACTCACCTGTGTCTTATTACCTTTCGCGCACTCACCTGTGTCTTATCACCTCCGCACACTCACCTGTGTCTTATTACCTCCGCGCACTCACCTGTGTCTTATCACCTCCGCGCACTCACCTGTGTCTTATCACCTCCGCGCACTCACCTGTGTCTTATCACCTCCGCGCACTCACCTGTGTCTTATCACCTCGGCGCACTCACCTGTGTCTGATTACCTCCACGCACTCACCTGTGTCTTATCACCTCCGCGCACTCACCTGTGTCTTATCACCTCCGCGCACTCACCTGTGTCTTAACACCTCCGCGCACTCACCTGTGTCTTATTACCTCTGCGCACTCACCTGTGTCTTATCACCTCCGTGCACTCACCTGTGTCTTATCACCTCCGCGCACTCACCTGTGTCTTATCACCTCCGCGCACTCACCTGTGTCTTATCACCTCCGCGCACTCACCTGTGTCTTATCACCTCCGCGCACTCACCTGTGTCTTATCACCTCCGCGCACTCACCTGTGTCTTATTACTTCCGCGCACTCACCTGTGTCTTATCACCTCCGCGCACTCACCTGTGTCTTATTACCTCCACGCACTCACCTGTGTCTTATCACCTCTGCGCACTCACCTGTGTCTGATTACCTCCACGCACTCACCTGTGTCTTATCACCTCCACGCACTCACCTGTGTCTTATCACCTCCGCGCACTCACCTGTGTCTTATCACCTCCGCGCACTCACCTGTGTCTTATTACCTCCGCGCACTCACCTGTGTCTTATTACTTCCGCGCACTCACCTGTGTCTTATCACCTCCACACACTCACCTGTGTCTTATCACCTCCGCGCACTCACCTGTGTCTTATCACCTCTGCGCACTCACCTGTGTCTTATCACCTCCGCGCACTCACCTGTGTCTTATCATCTCCGCGCACTCACCTGTGTCTTATTACCTCCGCGCACTCACCTGTGTCTTATCACCTCCGCGCACTCACCTGTGTCTTATCACCTCCGCGCACTCACCTGTGTCTTATTACTTCCGCGCACTCACCTGTGTCTTATCACTTCCGCGCACTCACCTGTGTCTGATTACCTCCACGCACTCACCTGTGTCTTATTACCTCCGCGCACTCACCTGTGTCTTATTACCTCCACGCACTCACCTGTGTCTTATTACCTCTGCGCACTCACCTGTGTCTGATTACCTCCACGCACTCACCTGTGTCTTATTACCTCCGCGCACTCACCTGTGTCTGATTACCTCCACGCACTCACCTGTGTCTTATTACCTCTGCGCACTCACCTGTGTCTTATCACCTCTGCGCACTCACCTGTGTCTTATCACCTCCGTGCACTCACCTGTGTCTTATCACCTCCGCGCACTCACCTGTGTCTTATCACCTCCGCGCACTCACCTGTGTCTTATTACCTCTGCGCACTCACCTGTGTCTTATCACCTCCGCGCACTCACCTGTGTCTTATCACCTCCGCGCACTCACCTGTGTCTTATCACCTCTGCGCACTCACCTGTGTCTTATCACCTCCGTGCACTCACCTGTGTCTTATCACCTCCGCGCACTCACCTGTGTCTTCTCACCTCCGCGCACTCACCTGTGTCTTATCACCTCCTTGCACTCACCTGTGTCTTCTCACCTCTGCGCACTCACCTGTGTCTTATCACCTCCTTGCACTCACCTGTGTCTTATCACCTCCGTGCACTCATCTGTGTCTTATCACCTCTGCGCACTCACCTGTGTCTTATTACCTCCGCGCACTCACCTGTGTCTTATTACCTCCACGCACTCACCTGTGTCTTATTACCTCCGCGCACTCACCTGTGTCTTATCACCTCCGCGCACTCACCTGTGTCTTATCACCTCCGCGCACTCACCTGTGTCTTATTACTTCCGCGCACTCACCTGTGTCTTATCACTTCCGCGCACTCACCTGTGTCTGATTACCTCCACGCACTCACCTGTGTCTTATTACCTCCGCGCACTCACCTGTGTCTTATTACCTCCACGCACTCACCTGTGTCTTATTACCTCTGCGCACTCACCTGTGTCTGATTACCTCCACGCACTCACCTGTGTCTTATTACCTCCGCGCACTCACCTGTGTCTGATTACCTCCACGCACTCACCTGTGTCTTATTACCTCTGCGCACTCACCTGTGTCTTATCACCTCTGCGCACTCACCTGTGTCTGATTACCTCCACACACTCACCTGTGTCTTATTACCTCTGCGCACTCACCTGTGTCTTATAACCTCTGCGCACTCACCTGTGTCTTATCACCTCCGCGCACTCACCTGTGTCTTATCACCTCCGCGCACTCACCTGTGTCTTATCACCTCCGCGCACTCACCTGTGTCTTATTACCTCTGCGCACTCACCTGTGTCTTATCACCTCCGCGCACTCACCTGTGTCTTATCACCTCCGCGCACTCACCTGTGTCTTATCACCTCTGCGCACTCACCTGTGTCTTATCACCTCCGTGCACTCACCTGTGTCTTATCACCTCCGCGCACTCACCTGTGTCTTCTCACCTCCGCGCACTCACCTGTGTCTTATCACCTCCTTGCACTCACCTGTGTCTTCTCACCTCCGCGCACTCACCTGTGTCTTATCACCTCCTTGCACTCACCTGTGTCTTATCACCTCCGTGCACTCACCTGTGTCTTATCACCTCTGCGCACTCACCTGTGTCTTATTACCTCCGCGCACTCACCTGTGTCTTATTACCTCCACGCACTCACCTGTGTCTTATTACCTCCGCGCACTCACCTGTGTCTTATCACCTCCGCACACTCACCTGTGTCTTATCACCTCCGCGCACTCACCTGTGTCTTATCACCTCCGCACACTCACCTGTGTCTTATCACCTCCGCGCACTCACCTGTGTCTTATCACCTCCGCACACTCACCTGTGTCTTATCACCTCCGCGCACTCACCTGTGTCTTATCACCTCCGCGCACTCACCTGTGTCTTATTACCTCCACGCACTCACCTGTGTCTTATCACCTCCGCACACTCACCTGTGTCTTATCACCTCTGTGCACTCACCTGTGTCTTATCACCTCCGCACACTCACCTGTGTCTTATTACCTCCACGCACTCACCTGTGTCTTATCACCTCCGCACACTCACCTGTGTCTTATCACCTCTGTGCACTCACCTGTGTCTTATCACCTCCGCACACTCACCTTTGTCTGATTACCTCCACGCACTCACCTGTGTCTTATTACCTCCGCACACTCACCTGTGTCTGATTACCTCCACGCACTCACCTGTGTCTTATTACCTCCGCGCACTCACCTGTGTCTTATCACCTCCGCACACTCACCTGTGTCTGATTACCTCCACGCACTCACCTGTGTCTTATTACCTCCGCGCACTCACCTGTGTCTTATCACCTCCGCGCACTCCACTGTGTCTTATTACCTCCACGCACTCACCTGTGTCTTATCACCTCCGCACACTCACCTGTGTCTTATCACCTCCGCACACTCACCTGTGTCTTATCACCTCCGCACACTCACCTGTGTCTTATCACCTCCGCGCACTCACCTGTGTCTTATCACCTCGGTGCACTCACCTGTGTCTTATTACCTCCGCGCACTCACATGTGTCTTATCACCTCCGCGCACTCACCTGTGTCTTATCACCTCCGCACACTCACCTGTGTCTTATCACCTCCGTGCACTCACCTGTGTCTTATCACCTCCGCGCACTCACCTGTGTCTTATCACCTCCGCGCACTCACCTGTGTCTTATCACCTCCGCACACTCACCTGTGTCTTATCACCTCCGCACACTCACCTGTGTCTTATTACCTCTGTGCACTCACCTGTGTCTTATCACCTCCGCGCACTCACCTGTGTCTTATTACCTCCGCGCACTCACCTGTGTCTTATTACCTCCGCGCACTCACCTGTGTCTTATCACCTCCGCGCACTCACCTGTGTCTTATTACCTCCGCGCACTCACCTGTGTCTTATTACCTCCGCACACTCACCTGTGTCTTATCACCTCCGCACACTCACCTGTGTCTTATCACCTCCACGCACTCACCTGTGTCTTATTACCTCCGCGCACTCACCTATGTCTTATTACCTCCGCGCACTCACCTGTGTCTTATCACCTCCGCGCACTCACCTGTGTCTTATCACCTCCGCACACTCACCTGTGTCTTATCACCTCCGTGCACTCACCTGTGTCTTATCACCTCCGCGCACTCACCTGTGTCTTATCACCTCCGCGCACTCACCTGTGTCTTATCACCTCCGCACACTCACCTGTGTCTTATCACCTCCGCGCACTCACCTGTGTCTTATTACCTCCGCGCACTCACCTGTGTCTTATTACCTCCGTGCACTCACCTGTGTCTTATTACCTCTGCGCACTCACCTGTGTCTTATTACCTCTGCGCACTCACCTGTGTCTTATTACCTCTGCGCACTCACCTGTGTCTTATCAGCTCCGCGCACTCACCTGTGTCTTATTACCTCCGCGCACTCACCTGTGTCTTATTACCTCCGTGCACTCACCTGTGTCTTATTACCTCCGCGCACTCACCTGTGTCTTATCACCTCCGCGCACTCACCTGTGTCTTATTACCTCCGCGCACTCACCTGTGTCTTATTACCTCCGCGCACTCACCTGTGTCTTTTTACCTCCGCACACTCACCTGTGTCTTATCACCTCCACGCACTCACCTGTGTCTTATTACCTCCGCACACTCACCTGTGTCTTATCACCTCCACGCACTCACCTGTGTCTTATTACCTCCACGCACTCACCTGTGTCTTATCACCTCCGCTCACTCACCTGTGTCTTATTACCTCCGCGCACTCACCTGTGTCTTATTACCTCTGCGCACTCACCTGTGTCTTATTACCTCTGCGCACTCACCTGTGTCTTATCACCTCCGCTCACTCACCTGTGTCTTATTACCTCCACGCACTCACCTGTGTCTTATCACCTCCGCTCACTCACCTGTGTCTTATTACCTCCGCGCACTCACCTGTGTCTTATCACCTCCGCGCACTCACCTGTGTCTTATTACCTCCACGCACTCACCTATGTCTTATTACCTCCGCGCACTCACCTGTGTCTTATCACCTCCGCGCACTCACCTGTGTCTTATCACCTCTGCGCACTCACCTGTGTCTTATTACCTCTGCGCACTCACCTGTGTCTTATTACCTCTGCGCACTCACCTGTGTCTTATTACCTCTGCGCACTCACCTGTGTCTTATCACCTCCGCGCACTCACCTGTGTCTTCTCACCTACGCGCACTCACCTGTGTCTTATTACCTCTGCGCACTCACCTGTGTCTTATCACCTCCGCGCACTCACCTGTGTCTTATCACCTCCGCGCACTCACCTGTGTCTTATTACCTCCACGCACTCACCTGTGTCTTATCACCTCCCCGCACTCCCCTGTGTCTTATCACCTCCGTGCACTCACCTGTGTCTTATCACCTCCACGCACTCACCTGTGTCTTATTACCTCTGCGCACTCACCTGTGTCTTATTACCTCTGCGCACTCACCTGTGTCTTATTACCTCTGCGCACTCACCTGTGTCTTATCACCTCCGCGCACTCACCTGTGTCTTCTCACCTACGCGCACTCACCTGTGTCTTATTACCTCTGCGCACTCACCTGTGTCTTATCACCTCCGCGCACTCACCTGTGTCTTATCACCTCCGCGCACTCACCTGTGTCTTATTACCTCCACGCACTCACCTGTGTCTTATCACCTCCCCGCACTCCCCTGTGTCTTATCACCTCCGTGCACTCACCTGTGTCTTATCACCTCCACGCACTCACCTGTGTCTTATTACCTCCACGCACTCACCTGTGTCTTATTACCTCCGCGCACTCACCTGTGTCTTATCACCTCCGCGCACTCACCTGTGTCTTATTACCTCCACGCACTCACCTGTGTCTTATCACCTCCGCTCACTCACCTGTGTCTTATTACCTCCGCGCACTCACCTGTGTCTTATCACCTCCGCGCACTCACCTGTGTCTTATTACCTCCACGCACTCACCTGTGTCTTATCACCTCCGAGCACTCACCTGTGTCTTATCACCTCCACGCACTCACCTGTGTCTTATCACCTCCGCGCACTCACCTGTGTCTTATCACCTCCGCGCACTCACCTGTGTCTTATCACCTCCGCGCACTCACCTGTGTCTTATCACCTCCGCGCACTCACCTGTGTCTTATCACCTCCACGCACTCACCTGTGTCTTATCACCTCTGCGCACTCACCTGTGTCTTATCACCTCCGCGCACTCACCTGTGTCTTATCACCTCCACGCACTCACCTGTGTCTTATCACCTCCGCGCACTCACCTGTGTCTTATCACCTCCACGCACTCACCTGTGTCTTATTACCTCCACGCACTCACCTGTGTCTTATCACCTCCGCGCACTCACCTGTGTCTTATTACCTCCGCGCACTGACCTGTGTCTTATCACCTCTGCGCACTCACCTGTGTCTTATCACCTCCGCGCACTCACCTGTGTCTTATCACCTCCCCGCACTCACCTGTGTCTTATCACCTCCGCGCACTCACCTGTGTCTTATCACCTCCACGCACTCACCTGTGTCTTATCACCTCCGCGCACTCACCTGTGTCTTATTACCTCCACGCACTCACCTGTGTCTTATCACCTCCGCGCACTCACCTGTGTCTTATCACCTCCGCGCACTCACCTGTGTCTTATCACCTCCGCGCACTCACCTGTGTCTTATTAACTCTGCGCACTCACCTGTGTCTGATTACCTCCGCGCACTCACCTGTGTCTTATCACCTCCGCGCACTCACCTGTGTCTTATTACCTCTGCGCACTCACCTGTGTCTTATCACCTCCGTGCACTCACCTGTGTCTTATTACCTCCGCGCACTCACCTGTGTCTTATCACCTCCGCGCACTCACCTGTGTCTTATCACCTCCGCGCACTCACCTGTGTCTTATCACCTCCACGCACTCACCTGTGTCTTATCACCTCCGTGCACTCACCTGTGTCTTATCACCTCCACGCACTCACCTGTGTCTTATCACCTCCGCGCACTCACCTGTGTCTTATCACCTCCACGCACTCACCTGTGTCTTATCACCTCCGCGCACTCACCTGTGTCTTATTACCTCCGCGCACTCACCTGTGTCTTATTATCTCCGCGCACTCACCTGTGTCTTATCACCTCCGCGCACTCACCTGTGTCTTATCACCTCCGCGCACTCACCTGTGTCTTATCACCTCCGCGCACTCACCTGTGTCTTATCACCTCCGCGCATTCACCTGTGTCTTATTACCTCTGCGCACTCACCTGTGTCTTATCACCTCCGCGCACTCACCTGTGTCTTATTACCTCTGCGCACTCACCTGTGTCTTATTATCTCCGCGCACTCACATGTGTCTTATCACCTCCGCGCACTCACCTGTGTCTTATCACCTCCGCGCACTCACCTGTGTCTTATCACCTCCGCGCACTCACCTGTGTCTTATTACCTCCGCGCACTCACCTGTGTCTTATTACCTCCGCACACTCACCTTTGTCTTATTACCTCCGCGCACTCACCTGTGTCTTATCACCTCTGCGCACTCACCTGTGTCTTATTACCTCCGCGCACTCACCTGTGTCTTATTACCTCCGCACACTCACCTGTGTCTTATTACCTCCGCGCACTCACCTGTGTCTTATCACCTCTGCGCACTCACCTGTGTCTTATTACCTCCGCGCACTCACCTGTGTCTTATCACCTCCGCGCACTCACCTGTGTCTTATCACCTCCGCACCCTCACCTGTGTCTTATCACCTCCGCGCACTCACCTGTGTCTGATTACCTCCGCGCACTCACCTGTGTCTTATCACCTCCACGCACTCACCTGTGTCTTATTACCTCCGTGCACTCACCTGTGTCTTATCACCTCCGCGCACTCACCTGTGTCTTATCACCTCCGCACACTCACCTTTGTCTTATTACCTCCGCGCACTCACCTGTGTCTTATCACCTCCGCGCACTCACCTGTGTCTTATTACCTGCGCGCACTCACCTGTGTCTTATCACCTCTGCGCACTCACCTGTGTCTTATTACCTGCGCGCACTCACCTGTGTCTTATCACCTCTGCGCACTCACCTGTGTCTTATTACCTCCGCGCACTCACCTGTGTCTTATTACCTCCGCACACTCACCTTTGTCTTATTACCTCCGCGCACTCACCTGTGTCTTATTACCTGCGCGCCCTCACCTGTGTCTTATTACCTGTGCGCACTCACCTGTGTCTGATTACCTTCGCGTACTCACCTTTTGTCGCCGGGTCGTTGCAGCTCAACGCATCGGTGAACAACTTCCAGAGGCGATTTGTGAACGAGGTTCGGCGCTGCGAAGGAATGGAGCGGATCCTGCGTGAGTACTCCGACCCCTAACTTTTATTTTCCTTGTTGTGACACTGCCTGCTTGCATGGAGACAGGTGCAGAAATAAGCGCGGGGGTGGAGTCAGAGAGCAGACACGCCCATGAGGAGACGGGGTGACCTTTATACAATTTCATTGCTATTCCAGAAACTGAAGATAATAGGAAATAAACTCAAGCCGCCTCCTATGAGTGGATAACCAAATCTCGCAATTATTAGGCAGAGGGCGCAGAGGTCCCACCAGCTTCCTAGACCAAATAATAATTAATAATAGTATTAATAATAATAATTATTATTATTATTGTTATTATTAAATAATAATAATAATCATTAAAGGCAGAGGGCATAGAGGCCCCACCAACATCCATGACCATATAATAATTAGTCATAAAAAATGAATAACGAGAGAAAATAATTAATGGTCAGAGGACATAGAGGTCCCATCAGCCTCCTAGACTAAATAATAATTATTAATATCATTATTATTATTATCATTGATATTATTATTAAAAAATAATAATAATAATTAAAAGGCAGAGGGCACAGAGGCCCCACCAACCTCCATGACCATAAAATAATTAGTAATAAAAAATAAATAATAAAAAAAATAATTAATGGTCAGGGGACACAGATGTCCCACCAACCTCCTTGATCATATAATAGTAATAAATAAATAATATGAGAAAATAATGAATGGTCAGAGGACATAGAGGCCCCATCAACCACCTAGACCAAATAATAGTTAATAATATCATAATTATTATTATTATTATTATTAATAATAATTATTATTATTAGAAAATAATAATAATAATTAAAAGGCAGAGGGCACAGAGGCCCCACCAACCTCCATGACCATATAATAATTAGTAATAAAAAATAAATAATATAATAAATAATGAATGGTCAGAGGAACTATAGGTCCCATCAGCCTCCTAGACCAAATAATAAATAATATTATTATAAATAATTATAATAAATATTAATATTAAGAATAATAATAATAATTAAAAGGCAGAGGCCCCACCAACCTCCATGACCATATAATAATTAGTAATAAATAATAAGAGAAAATAATTAATGGTCAGAGGACATAGAGGTCCCATCAGCCTCCTAGACCAAATAATAATTAATAATATCATAATTCTTATTATTAATAATAATATGTATTATTATTATTATTATTATTAAAAAATAATATTAATAAGTAAAAGGCAGAGGGCACAGAGGCCCCACCAACCTCCATGACCATATATTAATTAGTAATAAAAAATAAATAATAAGAGAAAATAATTAATGGTCAGAGGATATAGAGGTCCCATCAGCCTCCTAGACCAAATAATAATTAATAATATCATAATTTTTA
Organism: Gastrophryne carolinensis; assembly: GCA_027917425.1. Classification (NCBI taxonomy): domain Eukaryota; kingdom Metazoa; phylum Chordata; class Amphibia; order Anura; family Microhylidae; genus Gastrophryne; species Gastrophryne carolinensis. The sequence goes on along the minus strand of CM051238.1, from coordinate 7,124,947 downwards.
TTATTATTAATAATAATAATAATATTATTGTTATTAGAAAATAATAATAATAATTAAAAGGCAAATGGCACAGAGGCCCCACTAGCCTCTATGACCATATAATAATTAGTAATAAAAAATAAATAATAAGAGAAAAATAATTAATGGTCAGGGGACACAGAGGTCCCACCAACCTCATTGACCATATAATAGTAATAAATAAATAATATGAGAAAATAATTAATAGTCAGAGGGCATAGAGGCCCCACCAACCTCCTATACCAAATAATAATAAATAATAATAGTAATTATTATTATTATTATTATTAATAAAAAATAAATAAAAGGGAGAGAGCATAGAGGTCCCACCAACCTCATTGGCCATACAATAATTAGTAATAAAAAATAAATAATAAGAGAAGATAATTAATGGTCCGATGGCATAGAGAATCCACCAACCTCCTATACCAAATAATAATTCATATTATTATTAATAATAATAATGATAATTATTATTATTATAAAAAAATAAATACATAATAATTATTAAGCAGAGGACACAGAGGTCCCACAACCTCCTTGACCATATAATGATTAGTAATAAAAAATTAATAATATAAGAAAATAATTAATGATCCGAAGGCCATCAACCTCGTAGAACAAATTACAATTAATAATAAATGGGCAGAGGGTATAGAGGTCCCACCAACCTCCTAGACCAAATTATAATTATTAATAACTAATAATAACCTATACCAAATAATAATAGTTATAAAAATAATTATTAGGCAGAGGGCATAGAGGTCCCAACAACCTGCCATATCAAATTGTTCATTAATAATGAATAATAATTATTAAAGGGCAGAAGACATAGAGGTCCCACCAACCTCCCAGACAAAATAATTATTATTAATAAATAATAATAGGCAGAGGACTCAGAGGTCTCATCTAGACCAAATAATAATTATTCAGTATTATTAGTACTACTTCTACTACTAATAATAATAATAATGGCAGTTTGCCAGTAGTTCTAAATTTATACCACTACCCATGGCGCATGCTGCCACCTGCTGGCCAGAAGTGGTGCCTATGAAATAGTTGCCTATAATATATATATATATAAATAACCACAGCTTTAGATGTGAAATAATTGCCCCTGGGGTCTCAGTCCCCTCACAGTGACTGTTGTTTGAGGGAATGTTCCGGACTGACATGCTGGAACCTTTTTGCAGGATTTCTGGAGTGTGAAATGGAGAATGACAAGATTTTAATACGGAACCCAGAGAAGCCCCCGCAGACCCCCCTTCCACGGGAGATGATTGACCTGGAGGTAGGTGACAGGGAAGGTTGGTAGGTGGGTGGTGGGGGTTGCGCGGTGCTTTCAGAAAGAGAGGAGGGTAGGTAGGTTGTGGAGCCAGTACAGAAGTTTTATTGGATAGGGAGGTAGGTGATTTGGGGGGGGGGTAGCATAGTGTTCTCTGAAGACGGTGAGGTAGGTGGGTAGTGTGGCCCCCTAAGGGGGAGGGGGTAGGTGAGTAGTGGAGGTATGTGAGGTAGATGAGTGTTGGGAGTAGGGCAGTGTTCCTTGGGAAATGGGGGGAAGGTGAATGGTGGAGATAGGGGAGTTAGGTAAGTTGTGGTAGGTGACCGTTTTGGCAAGACGAGTGCAGTGGGGGTAAGTCTGGTAATGGGGTGGGGGGTTGATGAAAGGTGGGGTAGTGGGTCAGTGGTAGTAGGTTAGTGGCAGGGTGTAGGGGAGGTGGGTGGTGGTGGTATGTGCTAATGGCGGTAATTGAGTGGTGGGGCTACATGAGGTAGATGAATGGAGGGGGTAGGTCAGTGATGGGGGATGGGTAAGAGGAGGGGTAGATGGCCAGTGGTGGTAGGTTAGTGATGGGGGTTTGGGGACATAGGTGAGTGGTTGTAGGTTCTAATGGTGGTAAGTGAGTGGGGGGGGGCAAGGTAGGTAAATTGTGTGAGTAGGTCAGTGATAGGGGAAGGGGAGGTGGGTAAGTGGTGAGGGTAAGTGGCCGGTGGGGCTAAAAAAGTAGATAAATGGTGGGGGATAGGTTGGTGATGGGGCAGAGGATGTAGGTGAGTGGTGGTGTAGGTGGGCAGTGGGGGTAGTTTAGTGGCGGGGGGTAGGGGAGGTGGATCAGGGGTGGTAGCTGCCAATGGTGGAGGTAGGTAAGTGGCATGGGGCAGAGGATGTAGGTGAGTGATGAGGTAGGTGGCCAGTGGTGGTGGGTTAGTGGTTGGGGGTAGGTCAGTGGCAATAGGTGGCAGTGTTGATGTGGTTGGGTAGGCAAGATAGGTAAATGGTGGGGGTAGGTGAGTGATAGGGAGGAGAGGTGGGTGAGGGTGGGGCTAGACAAAGTAGATAAATGGTGGGGGATAGGTTGGTGATGGGGCAGAGGATGTAGGTGAGTGGTGGGGTAGGTGGCCAGTGGTGAAAGGTTAGTGGTGGAGGGGGTAGGTGACTGGTAATAGGTACCATTGGGGATAAGTGAGTGGTGGGGTAGGCAAGATAGGTAAATAGTGAGGGTAGGTGAGTGATGGGGAGGAGAGGTGGGTGAGTGATGGGGTAGGTGGCCATTGGAAATAGGTGAGTGATGGGGAGGGCAGGTAGGTAAGTGGTGGGGGAGGGGCTATTGTGGCAATGTGGGGGTATGGTAAGTACTTACCCGCTGTCCTATTCCCCGCAGACAGGGCTGGAGAAACTGGAGGGGGAGCTGCAGGAGGTGAATCGCAACCAGCAAACGCTAAAGCAGAATTTCCTGGAACTCACCGAACTCAAACACCTGCTGAGGAAAACTCAGGACTTCTTTGAGGTGAGAGCTGATACAATGTATCACTACAGGCTACAAGGCGAAGGGGTGTGGCCACTGGACTATATACAGAAGTGATTGGTGGCCGCAAATCACATGTCCTGATAGCAGCATAAACAAATACTAATATGAGTAATGCTAAAACATTAGCCCCGCCCACAAGGAATAGAATAGGATGTGGCTTCATCAATCCCTCAATGAGGGGGCGTGGCTTCATCCATCCCTCAATGAGGGGGCGTGGCTTCATCCATCCCTCAATGAGGAGGTGTGGCTTCATCCATCCCTCAATGAAGAGGTGTGGCTTCATCCATCCCTTGATGAGGGGGCGTGGCTTCATTTACATATCGCCCCTTATTGAGGTGTAACATGCAGATCTGCAGCATTAAATGATTCATTTTCCTATTCAATGTGTTTCTATTGTTGTAACTGTTGCAATGTATCTCCTATCATCCCTCAATGAGGGGGCGTGGCTTCATCTATCACCCACATACAATTAAGCCAATAGGCCTGATACAGTGAGAAAACACTACATAGAACAGTTTCACCCTTTGTGTAGGGAAAACAATCCCCGCTGTGCGATATGCTGGAAACCTCTATAGACTACGCGTTCTGTGGCGCACCACTTCCTCAAGGTGCCAGTCTATAGTCTAGAACAAGAACTATAGCTGTTCATAAATAAATGGCTCTGGCCCCCCAGTTAGCTATATGCGATGCCTGGATGACAGGGCTGGAGAAGCTGGAGGGGGAGCTGCTGGAGGTGAACCACAACCAGCAAACGCTAAAGCAGAATTTCCTGGAACTTAGAATTTTAGTTTTCTATATAGTCTGAACACTGGAGCGAGCCTGGTTACCCTGGGGCCCAGTCTTTACTATGGGGCCCAGCCATCACGTATAGGTTATGAGCAGGGGCATTTTTGTTGTATGAGGCCCAAAAATTCCCTATGGCCGCCCTGAGCAGGTACATCCAGCCCGGGCCGGCCATTGGAGTGTGCAGATGGATCAGCCGCACAGGGCTCCAGCATCCTAGGGGGTGGCAATGGGGAACCAGTCCTATAGGGGGATGGGAATAGGGAGCCAGACCTATGGGAGGCGGCAATGGGGAGCCTATGGGGCGACAATGGGGAGCCAGACCTATAGGGGGATGGGAATAGGGATCCAGACCTATGGGGGGCAGCAATGGGGAGCCTATGGGGCGACAATGGGGAGCCAGACCTATAGGGGGGTGGCAATGGGGAGCCAGACCTATAGGGGGGTGGCAATGGGGAGCCTATGGGGCGACAATGGGGAGCCAGACCTATAGGGGGGTGGCAATGGGGAGCCAGACCTATGGGGGGCAGCAATGGGGAGCCTATGGGGCGACAATGGGGAGTCAGACCTATAGGGGGGTGGCAATGGGGAGCCAGACCTATGGGGGGCAGCAATGGGGAGCCTATGGGGCGACAATAGGGAGCCAGACCTATAGGGGGGTGGCAATGGGGAGCCAGACCTATGGGGGGCGGCAATGGAGAGCCAGACCTATAGGGGGATGGGAATAGGGATCCAGTCCTATGGGGGGTTGGCAATGGGGAGCCAGACCTATGGGGGGCAGCAATGGGGATCCAGACCTATGGGGGGCAGCAATGGGGATCCAGACCTATGGGGGGCAGCAATGGGGATCCAGACCTATGGGGGGTTGGCAATGGGGAGCCAGACCTATTATTTGTTTTTAAAGGAACTCTTTTTAAAATATTTTGTGTTTCGCTGACCCCTGACTCTCCGGCTCCCTCTGCAGGCGGAGGCCAACCTGCCGGACGACTTCTTCAATGAGGACACCAGCAGCCTCCTGGAGCTCCGCACTGTGCCCACCGCCGCTGCCGCCGGGAAGCTTGGGTGAGTACTGCCATTGCTGTGCCTGTATAGAGGCTTGGGAAGGTGATCCGACAGTAAATATAGGAGTGTCATTGCCCCCCCTGGATGTCCTGTCTTCAGCAATCAAACAGCAGTTGGGGGGACAGTGAAAGGAACACTACAATGATGATTCTAACCTCGGTCCTCGGCCAACTATAACAATACCTGAAACAGTCATTCTGGCTGGGGTTTAAAGTAGACCTACACTGTGTAATCTGCTAAAGAGAATCTTGTCCCTTATTTCATAGGAATACCCCATTATGGCGGTCACTTTAGCAAGACAGAACCACCTGTGTGTGTAATAGTGTGTGAGGGTCCGGGGTCCAGTCACAGGTCTCCACATTATATTTGGGGGGGTCCTATCATTTGTAACTACCCACCCCCCCCCCCCCCAATGCACTGCATGCCATTATATAGAACAGAGGTGGGTGAAGGGAATTAACAGAATTCATCACTGAACGAGAGATCTGGGCACTATCGTGTTTATACAGTATCACTATAATGGATACATTTTATCTCTATAATTGTCACGTTGTATCTCTATATCTGTCATATTGTATCTCTATAACAGTCAGGTTGTATCTCTATAACTCTCACATTGTATCTCTATATCTGTCACATTGTATCTCTATAACGGTTGCGTTGTATCTCTATAACTGTCAGGTTGTATCTCTATAACTGTCAGGTTGTATCTCTGTAACTGTCACATTGTATCTCTATATCTGTTATATTGTATCTATCTCTATAACTGCCATGTTGTATCTCTATAACTTTCACATTGTATCCCTATAACTGTCAGGTTGTATCTCTATAACTGTCAGGCTATATCTCTGTAACTCTCACATTGTATCTCTATATCTGTTACATTGTATCTCTATATCTGTTACATTGTATCTCTATATCTGTTACATTGTATCTATCTCTATAACTGTCATGTTGTATCTCTATAACTGTTGCGTAGTATCTCTATAACTGTCATGTTGTATCTCTATAACAGTCATGTTGTATCTCTATAACTGTCAGGCTGTATATCTATAACTGTCACATTGTATCTCTATATCTGTTACATTGTATATATCTCTATAACTGTCATGTTGTATCTCTATAACTGTCAGGCTGTATCTCTACAACTGTCACATTGTATCTCTATATCTGTTACATTGTATATATCTCTATAACTGTCATGTTGTATCTCTATAACTGTCAGGTTATATCTCTCTAACTGTCAGGTTATATCTCTGTAACTCTCACATTGTATCTCTATATCTGTTACATTGTATCTATCTCTATAACTGTCATGTTGTATCTCTATAACTGTCAGGCTGTATCTCTATAACTGTCACATTGTATATATCTCTGTAACTGTCATATTGTATCTCTATAACTTTCACATTGTATCCCTATAACTGTCACATTGTATATATCTCTATAACTGTCATGTTGTATCTCTATAACTGTCACATTGTATCTCTATATCTGTCACATTGTATATATCTCTATAACTGTCATGTTGTATCTCTATAACTGTTGCGTAGTATCTCTATAACTGTCAGGTTATATCTCTGTAACTCTCACATTGTATCTCTATATCTGTTACATCGTATCTCTATAACTGTCATGTTGTATCTCTATAACAGTCATGTTGTATCTCTATAACTGTCACATTGTATCTCTATAACTTTCACATTGTATCCCTATAACAGTCAGGTTATATCTCTATAACTGTCAGGCTATATCTCTGTAACTCTCACATTGTATCTCTATATCTGTTACATTGTATCTCTATAACTGTCATGTTGTATCTCTATAACAGTCATGTTGTATCTCTATAACTGTCAGGCTGCATCTCTATAACTGTCACATTGTATCTCTATATCTGTTACATTGTATCTATCTCTATAACTGTCAGGCTGTATTTCTATAACTGTCGCATTGTATCTCTATATCTGTTACATTGTATATATCTCTATAACTGTCAGGCTGTATCTCTACAACTGTCACATTATATATATCTCTATAACTGTCAGGTTGCATCTCTATAACTGTCACATTGTATCTCTGTAACTGTCAGGTTTATCTCTGTAACTCTCACATTGTATCTCTATATCTGTTACATTGTTTCTATCTCTATAACTGTCATGTTGTATCTCTATAACTGTCACGTTGTCCCTCTATATCTGTTACATTGTATCTCTAGAGTTTATGCTGTGTGTTGAGCAGCCAATCACTGTGTGTTCTCTCCCTGGTTTCAGGTTCACCACGGGGGTGATCAGCAGGGAGAGGATGGCCGCCTTCGAGAGGTTGCTGTGGCGGGTTTGCCGGGGGAACATTTACCTGAAGTACACCGAGATGGACGCCGCCTTGGAGGACCCCATCACTGTAAGCTGCTCATGATGGAGCGGGAAGGGGTTAGAAGCCCAATGTTTGGTCACCAGAGACAGAATATTATCAATGGGTGTCGTCCAGACCCTAAAGCTGTGACCAGCAGGAAAAGGGGGTTCCTGGGCCAAGGGCACTGAAGGGGGCCATTCATTTTTTTGTGTAGATGAACTTCCTGTTTGGCCTCCACTGACAGCATGCAATGCCAAGCAGCTGCTTCCAAGGCCACCAAATTTTATAATACATTAATAGAGGCCTGGAATCACGGGATAGGTGAGTAATTTTGTCTCTTTACAAGGCACTGGTGCGCCCTCATCTGGAATATTCCGTCCAGTTTTGGGCGCTCGTTCATAGAAAGGACGCTCTGACTATGGAAAGGGTGCAAAGGAGCCACCAAACTAATAAGAGGAATGAAGGATCTTAGTTATGAGGAAATATTACAGGAATTAAATCTGTTTAGTCTTGAGAGGAGACGGCTGAGGGGGGACATGATTAACTTGTATAAATATATAAATAGCCCATACAAAAAAAAAATGGGGGACACTATTTCAGGTAAAATCCTCTCTAAGGACAAGGGGGGCTCTGCCTTTGATTGGAAAAAAAGAAATTTAGTCTCCGGAGGCGACAATCGTTTTTTACCATAAGAACTATAAATCTATGGAATAGCCTCCCACAGAAGCTTGTCACAGCATCAACCGCTGACAGCTTCAAAAAAGGATCAGATGCTTATTTAGAAGAAATTAACATTAACAGTTACTATTAGCTGTTATCAGTAAAAAAAAATAAAAAACAAAAAATAAAATAACTTCCCCTATAAAATAAAACAAAAAATAACTTCCCCGGCCCCAACACCCTTGGTTGAACTTGATGGACATATGTCTTTTTTCAGCCGTATTAACTGGGAGGCCAATTCATTAATAGCGCCAGGTAGCGACAGATGAGCGGCAGTAGCGGTATTTTCACAGCGCCCGCTAGCAGTCGCTGTGCTTGGCCGTTGTTCGGTTGTTGACAGCGACTCAGCCGGTTTGCCGTAATGTTGAATACGGGGTTAGGAGTCGCTGTTTGACAGGTTCCGCGCTGTATGGGAGCGCATGACAGCGAATGGCCATAGCGAACGGCTCCCAGCATATTCATTAACAAATCACGCTCAAAAAATTCTTGCGCTGTGAAATGCTTGTTTAAACCCCAGAGCGCTGGCGGTGATGGGTTAAAAGTCGTTTTTTAACCCCCAAACAAACATATTTTTAAAAAAAAAAAAAACATGTTTTTCAAAACATTTTGTAATATGAATACAATAATATCAGACCTGTAATATCAATTCTGCACAAATGTTTTTTTTTTTTTTTTTTTAACCTTAAAAAAAATATCTAACATGGCAGAAGTGGTCACAGAATGTTTGACATTTTAAAAAAATAAGTAAAAATTAATAGCAATTAATTATGAATAAAGATTGCTCCATTGAAATGCATTGGAGAGCGCCAGGTAGCGAGAGGTCATACCTGTCGCTGTTCAAGGTCGCTCGCTGGCGCTGTGGGGTGAGGCTGGAATAATGATGAATGAGTCGCTATCTGGCGCTCTGTCAGTCGCTAAGCAGGATCGGCTTGATAAATGTGTGATTGCGGAGGGGAGCCGGCGTACTCGTGGCGGTGAGCGTCATTACCGTTCGCTCACCATTCGCTACCTGGTGCTATCCCTTGTTAAATAAGGGCCTATGTAACTATATGACAGGAAGTTAAACTGAAGAGGAAAAGGTGAGTTTATGGGCGATCCTGGGAGATACACACAGAGATTTGGGATACCCCCACTAAGAAGAACAAAGCCCGAGAGAAGTGAAAATCTTGAGGCGTAACTTGAGGGAGTGTGACCGCACAGGGGCCCAGAAGGTCAGAGGTGTCCATCATTGTTGCTCCTCCACCTAGTTCTCCTGTAACAGCTTACCTTTTCCTGGTCCAATGGTGATTACACAAGCTCTGGTCCAATCAGAGCCTTTTGCCACACCTATGTCATGCAGCAAACAGCTCTGCCCTTCTGTGATAAGGAGCGCAAGCCCCCCCCCCCCCCGCATCTTTGGGCTGCGCACGCCCTCCATCCCAGACATTCAGATAGGCTGAGAGGTGTGCCCGAGCACTGCTGAGGATGCGGGCGCTTGCACTCCCATTGCAGAGCCGTTGGCCCAGTGACATAGGCTCAGCAAACGACTCTGATTGGATCAGAGCCCACGCATGCACCGTAAGACCGGGGAAAGTTAAGCTGTTACAGGTGATCTGGGGAATCATGTAGTGGGGCATCCCAAATCGCGGGGGGGGGGGGGGTCACGGAACAAACCCCGGGATAGTCAAAATCCCAGGTTTTGTTCTGCTTTAAAGGATTTCTAACTTTATATAAAAATGATCTAAAGGAGTTAAAGAGGAATTATTCCTTTGCTGTTAATATACATGTTTCTGTTAAAGCAGAACAAAACCCAGGAATGTAACTTTTCCGGGTTTTGTTCCGTGCCCCTGGGACATCCCAAATTGGGATGCCCCACTGTGTGAACCCCCCAGAAAGCAGAGTAAACTTACCTCTCTTCGCTCTGAAAGCCAAGCGCCTCTGATTGGACGAGAGCCTGTGCATGCGCCGTTGGAGCAGGGAAGGGTGAGTTTTTACGGACGCCCTGGGAGTTTTCACACCAATTCAGTAACGGAAAGGAGCCCATGATAGTCAAAGTTCCAGGTTTTGTTCCACTTTTTGCTCCACCTCCAGCTTTACGTAAAGATAATATTTAAAGTGGTCGAAACCCATTTTTTCACCCATAGCCCCCCTCCCCCCCCCCCCCATCTCCCCAGCCCCCTACCTTGGGCCCTGCTGTTGGCTGGGCGGTGGCCTGATTTTTTATACAAAACCGGGCTGTTCCACCACCGAAGCCACGCCCAGCGGCAATTTTGAGATCGCCAATTGGCTAATCTGAAAGGTGCTGCAGCAACGAGGTGCAGCCGTCTGGTTGCATCCCTGGCAGCCAATCAGAAAGGCTGGGCATGGGAGAGCGCACGGCGGCAGAGAAGCCGGGGATGCGGTACCGGCGATCGCAGCGCTTTGAGCCTCACTATTAAAGTGGACCAACACCCAGGATTTTGACTATCCTGGGTTTTGGTCCACTTCGGCGGGGCACCCCGATCGGGGGTGCCCCGCTGTGTGAAACCCCCCAGAAACCCCGAAAAACTCACCTCTCCTCGCTCCCACGTGACCGCCGCTGCCAATCCCCGCCGACGGATAAGCGGGAGGCAGCGACGGACGAGAAAGCGCGCCCACCGCCGCCTCCCACGCGTCGCTCTTACAGGGGATCGAGGTGCCCCGCAGTCAGGGGTCTGATCTTGGGAGGGTGTTGGTCCACTTTAAAGGTGAGTTTATTGACAATCCAGGGGGTGTCACATGGTGGGGTATCCTGCTATAGGGAGCCCCAGGGGCAGATTCTAGGGCCGTGCCTAATGGGTTTTCATCCTCTTTATAGGAGTTAAATAGGAATTATTCCTTTTCTGTGAAATCACATAATTTACAGGGGGGAAGGTTACTATAGTTAAAGTGGACCAAAACCCACAGAGATCGGCCCGGGAATCTATAGTATTCTAGGGCCACTTGACTCTCTCTCCCCAAGGCATCCAAAATCGGGATGTCCCGCTGCGTGAAACCCCCCAGGTTGCCCAAAAACTCACCTTCTTTCCCGGTCCAACGGTGAATATGCGAGCAGCGGCCACATCCCCGCTATCCCTTTAGCACGCTCCCTGTTAGAGGGTAGCGGGGATGCGGCCACCAGCGCGTTTGGATCCGCTTGCCTTAGACGAAGGGGCGGGAGCAGATCCGAGCATGCAGATTGGACGTGAGGCTGCGCATGCGCTGTAGGACCAGGGTGAGGTGAGTTTCTACAGGTGACCTTGGGGGGTTTCACACAGCGGGGCATCACAGATCGGGGTGCCCCGGGGGCAAGGACCAAAACCCACAACAGTCAAAATCCTGTTTTATTCCACTTTAAAAGGAGGCTTCTTCTATGTATTTCCAGTATCCTGGAGGTTCTCCTGATATGTAATGCACCTAATTCCTCCTCTTCTGTTTCTGTTCCAGAGAGAAGACGTGAAGAAGAATGTCTTCATCATCTTCTACCAGGGAGACCAGCTGAAGCAGAAGATCAAGAAGATCTGTGACGGGTGAGACAGACGGGGGTGTCCAGATTCCCTGTGTGTACAGTGATGACTGGTCACTCTTAGGGGTTTATTCATGAAGGGATAGCGCCTCGTAGCGGCAGGCAGCATCTGGTGAACGCCGGGCGCTGTATGGGAAACCAGATTTATGAAGGCGATTCTGGTGAGAGCCTCTAACAGCGCCATGTAGCGTCACATGTATTATTACAGGCAGGTCAGTGTATAGCGCCTCTAACAGCGTCACATGTATTATTACAGGCAGGTCAGTGTATAGCGCCTCTAACAGCGCCATGTAGCGTCACATGTATTATTACAGGCAGCTCAGTGTATAGCGCCTCTAACAGCGTCACATGTATTATTACAGGCAGGTCAGTGTATAGCGCCTCTAACAGCGCCATGTAGCGTCACATGTATTATTACAGGCAGGTCAGTGTATAGCACCTCTAACAGCGCCATGTAGCGTCACATGTATTATTACAGGCAGGTCAGTGTATAGCGCCTCTAACAGCGCCATGTAGCGTGACATGTATTATTACAGGCAGCTCAGTGTATAGCACCCCTAACAGCGTCATGTAGCGTCACATGTATTATTACAGGCAGCTCAGTGTATAGCGCCTCTAACAGCGTCATGTAGCGTCACATGTATTATTACAGGCAGGTCAGTGTATAGCACCTCTAACAGCGCCATGTAGCGTGACATGTATTATTACAGGCAGCTCAGTGTATAGCGCCTCTAACAGCGTCATGTAGCGTCACATGTATTATTACAGGCAGGTCAGTGTATAGCACCTCTAACAGCGCCATGTAGCATCACATGTATTATTACAGGCAGGTCAGTGTATAGCGCCTCTAACAGCGCCATGAAGCGTCACATGTATTATTACAGGCAGGTCAGTGTATAGCGCCTCTAACAGCGCCATGTAGTGTCACATGTATTATTACAGGCAGGTCAGTGTATAGCGCCTCTAACAGCGTCATGTAGCGTCACATGTATTATTACAGGCAGCTCAGTGTATAGCGCCTCTAACAGCGTCATGTAGCGTCACATGTATTATTACAGGCAGGTCAGTGTATAGCACCTCTAACAGCGCCATGTAGCATCACATGTATTATTACAGGCAGGTCAGTGTATAGCGCCTCTAACAGCGCCATGTAGTGTCACATGTATTATTACAGGCAGGTCAGTGTATAGCGCCTCTAACAGCGCCATGTAGCGTCACATGTATTATTACAGGCAGGTCAGTGTATAGCGCCTCTAACAGCGCCATATAGCGTCACATGTATTATTACAGGCAGGTCAGTGTATAGCGCCTCTAACAGTGCCATGTAGCGTCACATGTATTATTACAGGCGGCTCAGTGTATAGCGCCTCTAACAGCGTCATGTAGCGTCACATGTATTATTACAGGCAGGTCAGTGTATAGCGTCTCTAACAGCGTCATGTAGCGTCACATGTATTATTACAGGCAGGTCAGTGTATAGCGCCTCTAACAGCGTCATGTAGCGTCACATGTATTATTACAGGCAGGTCAGTGTATAGCGCCTCTAACAGCGTCATGTAGCGTCACATGTATTATTACAGGCAGGTCAGTGTATAGCGTCTCTAACAGCGTCATGTAGCGTCACATGTATTATTACAGGCAGCTCAGTGTATAGCGCCTCTAACAGCGTCATGTAGCGTCACATGTATTATTACAGGCAGGTCAGTGTATAGCGTCTCTAACAGCGTCATGTAGCGTCACATGTATTATTACAGGCAGGTCAGTGTATAGCGCCTCTAACAGCGTCATGTAGCGTCACATGTATTATTACAGGCAGGTCAGTGTATAGCGTCTCTAACAGCGCCATGTAGCGTCACATGTATTATTACAGACAGGTCAGTGTATAGCGCCTCTAACAGCGTCATGTAGTGTCACATGTATTATTACAGGCAGGTCAGTGTATAGCGTCTCTAACAGCGCCATGTAGCGTCACATGTATTATTACAGACAGGTCAGTGTATAGCGCCTCTAACAGCGTCATGTAGCGTCACATGTATTATTACAGGCGGCTCAGTGTATAGCGACTCTAACAGCGTCATGTAGCGTCACATGTATTATTACAGGTGGCTCAGTGTATAGCGACTCTAACAGCGTCATGTAGCGTCACATGTATTATTACAGGTGGCTCAGTGTATAGCGCCTCTAACAGCGCCATGTAGCGTCACATGAATTATTACAGGCAGGTCAGTGTATAGCGCCTCTAACAGCGCCATGTAGTGTCACATGTATTATTACAATTAACAGCGACTGGGTCGCTCTGAGCTAGCGAACCACGGCCGAGCGCAGCGACTACTAGCGGGTGCTCTGAAATCCGCTCTACAGACGCTCATCTGTCGCTACCTGGCGCTAATGATGAATCAGCCTGCCCGTCAGGAAATTTTAAAGCGGGACAAGAACCCAAGAGTTTGACTTTCCCGGGTTTTGTTCCATCCCGAATTGAGATGTGTGAAACCCGAGCGGCGCGCCCACACAACCTGAGGATGCAGGGGGTGCGGCCGCTTGCAGAGCAGAGCTTTTTGACAAATGATGTAGCCACGGAAGAAAGGCTCTCATCGGATGAAAGCTTGTGTTCGAGCCAGGAGAGGAGGGTGGACACCGGCTCCACAGCGGGCGGATCTGGAATATTTAATTTTTTACAATCCAACAGAGTTTTGTTCTGCTTTAATGAGCGAGCCCCAGCTATGCGCGTGCGCGCGCTGCCCATTCAGAAAGGCCTGGCGCAGACATGCGCACAGCTAGAGGCATGCTGGGGATGCGGCCACATTGCAGAGAGGCGCTGCGGGCATGTCAAATGGGGGATCTGGGGATTTCACACTGTGGGGCGTCCCTATTGGGGATGCCCCATAAAAAGGTAGAGCACCCCCCCAGGAGTCTTATAGACTGGAGATGGTGTTGCTCCTCTTTAATCCGGACCTTCACCATGATTTAATGAAAAGCCCAAACCCTTAAAAAACGATTCCCCAGCATCTAAAATTAATATATTTTAAGTTTTTAGTCACTTACTTATTATTCTTTCCCCCACTGGGCTGCAACTCTGTTCAGGACTCTAGGATACGGGCGCCACCATCTTGCCTGAGAAGCATCGCATACTGAGGAGAGGAGAGCGGGATAAAGTGCAGGGGGCAGGGTTATAGCTGTTCTTTGCTCAGACAGAGCAGAGCTGGGGTCAGGAAAAGGTCAGCAATCCCAGAATGCAGAGCAGCACAGTCAGAAGACACTTCCTGTTTACAGGCTGCCTGATGTTCCATGAGCTGCCATCTTGGATGTTAAAAGGCTCATAACATGCAGTAGATGCAGGTAGGATGATTTTTAATGTAAGCAATCTGTATGTACAGGGTGTGAGAAACATATAAGATAGGCTCTTATTCAGGGTAAAGGTCCGGATTAATGTGAGCAATCTGTATGTACAGGGTGTGGGAAACATATAAGATAGGCTCTTATTCAGGGTGAAGGTCCGGATTAATGTGGGCAATCTGTATGTACAGGATGTGGGGAAACATATAAGATAGGCTCTTATTCAGGGTAAAGGTCCGGATTAATGTGAGCAATCTGTATGTACAGGGTGTGGGAAACATATAAGATAGGCTCTTATTCAGGGTGAAGGTCCAGATTAATGTGGGCAATCTGTATGTACAGGGGGAAACATATAAGATAGGCTCTTATTCAGAGTGAAGGTCCAGATTAATGTGGGCAATCTGCATGTACAGGGGGGAAACATATAAGATAGGCTCTTATTCAGAGTGAAGGTCCGGATTAATGTGAGCAATCTGTATGTACAGGGGAAACATATAAGATAGGCTCTTTTTCAGAGTGAAGGTCCGGATTAATGTGGACAATCTGTATGTACAGGAGGGGAAACATACAAGATAGGCTCTTATTCAGAGTGAAGGTCCACTTTAATGTCTACAGTAAAGATCTGCTTATAATGAATAATGCTGATGGTTTCTTTGGCATTTATTGATTTCCCTTGGACAGCTTTAAAGCGACGGTGTACCCATGCCCGGAGTCGGCGACCGAGCGGCGTGACATGGCGGCGGATGTAAACACCAGGATTGAGGACTTGAATGCGGTGAGCGTTATGTCGGTTGTAGTCAGGGCCGGAGTAAGTGGTGGAGGCCCCGGATACAGTATAAAATAACTGTCCAGCCTAGTAACTGATTGGTGGTTGTCCGGCACCCGCCCACTTACTGGAAGGTCAGATGGAGTCCCTTGTGCCACTCATGTGCGGGTGCGTGCTGCTCGGGAACTCCTGCTTTGCCATCCTGGGTGGGGGGTGTGTAGTCGCCCGGCTGGTTCCCTGCATTGAGCTGCCAGCAGCTTGCCCAGGCGCGTCCCCACTGCCGCCGATAGTTTTGTTGCTGCCCCCACCGCCCGTCAGACCAAAGACTGAAGAGCCTCCTGGACCAAACCGTAACCCAAAGGTTGGTGGGGGGGGCCCCTGTGCGGGGCAAGTGGTGGAGGCCCCGGGGCGCGAGCCCCTTCATAATCTGGCTCTGGTTGTAGTAAGCAGAAGCATTAAGGTGATCCTGAAGTCAGAGCGGTCCGCTGTAAAGGTCGGTGCCCATGTAGTAGAGTTGGCCTCAGGGTGCGTGCATAGATTTTATAGGGCTGGCTTATATTCAGGGGCCCTGCACAGGAAACAAATAGATGTTAAAGTGGACCAAAACCCACGTCCCGGGAATCTATAAAATCATTGATTCCCTCTCCCCGGGGCGTCCAAAATCGGGATGCCCCGCTGTTTGAACCCCCCCAGGTCACCCTATACACTTACCTTGCTTCTCGGTCCAACGACGCATCACCGCTA
The DNA here is from genome assembly GCA_027917425.1 of Gastrophryne carolinensis. NCBI lineage: Eukaryota > Metazoa > Chordata > Amphibia > Anura > Microhylidae > Gastrophryne > Gastrophryne carolinensis. Next base: position 7,108,857 of record CM051238.1, on the reverse strand, counting down.
TCCCAGCAGCAGGGCGCGTGCCCGCGCCAGGCATTTGTGAATGGCCGGCGTGGGTACACTTCCTGTTAGAGGGAAGCGGGGGATGCAGCTGTCAGCGCGCTCAGAGCCGCTGGCTTTAGACGAAGGCTTAAACGATGTGACATCAGCGTCTTCAAGCGTGCTGATTGGACGAGCGGCTGCGCATGCGCCATAGTCCCGGGAAGAGGTGAGTTGGCTTTGGCGATCACACAGCGGGGCATCTCCGATTACGGGAAAGGACCAAAACCCAGGATAGTCAAAATCCTGAGTTTTGGTCCACTTTAAAGTGGACCAAAACCAGAGATCGCACATTAACTCACCGCATGCGCGGCCAATCGTCCAATCAGTGTGCTCGGAGCCGCTGAGCTATGGTCATCTAATCTGACGTCTTAGCTCAGCGGCTCAGAGTGCGCTGGGGGCCGCATCTCACGCTTTGCTCTATACAGAGGGATTGCGGGGATGCGGCAGCGGCCCGCGCATTCGCCGTCGGACCGGGATTGAGGTAAGTGTACGGGGCGACCTGGGGGTTTCACACAGCGGGGCATCCCGGGTGGGGAGGGAATGGATCGGCACAGGAATCTTATAGACCTTATTATGGGCCGATCCAGCTGAGTTTTGGTCCACTTTAAAATCTTGCTCTCCCAATCGAAGTCTATCTGAGCCGTTTGCCCAATGACATAGTCGCGGCAAACGGCTCGGATTGGATGAGAGCCCGCACGTGCCCTGTTGCATGGGGAAGAAGTGAGTTATTTTGGGTGTTCCAGGGGGGCGGGGTTTGACATAGCGGGGCATCCCAATTCAGCATGCCCAGGGGGCTTCAGAAAAATAGACAATAGTCAAAAATCACGGGAGTGGCCATTTTTTACCCTGTCCGTGATCTCTTCCTGCAGTGCTATAGCTGGAAAGCACCTTGGGGGCGGGATTTAGCAGCTCGGGGGCGGGCCAAGGCTAGCAAGTATTGGGGCTGATCTTTGGCTCCTGCCCACCGGCAACGCTGTTCCTTGGGTCAGGGGCCAAAAATCAGCCATGAAATTTACTAGCCTTGACCCGCCCCGCGAGCTGCTAAATCCCGCCCCCAAGGTGCATTCCAGCTATAGCCAAAAATCAAGGCTGAATCTTCGCGGCGCTCTCCCCCGCAGGTCATCACCCAGACGGAGTCGCACCGGCAGCGGGTTCTCCTGGAAGCGTCGCAGAACCTGGGCAGCTGGATGGTGAAGGTGATGAAGATGAAGGCCGTCTACCACGTGCTGAACCTCTGCAACATCGACGTCACCCAGCAGTGCGTCATCGCCGAGATCTGGTGCCCGGTCACCGAGAGGGAGCGCGTCAAGCGGGCCCTGCACCTGGGCATGGTGAGTACTGCGACGATTGCACGGGTTGATCGTTCATCTGGTCAAACCGGCCAATCGTACCCCACGTGTGTCACCACAATTATTTAACTGGCAACACGCGTGGCTATAGACTGCTGCCACCAGAACCCAAACATTGTTCACCTCTATATAAGCCGCACACAACACAATCAAATCGAACAGATCGATCGACCCACAACCACTTCCAGGCGGGGGGGGGGGGGGGGGGGGCGATCGAGCGTCCTAGGCAAGTAATGTAGCCAGGCTCTTCAGAAATAGCGCAAGCTTTTTAGATCCTTAATTCAGAGCATCAGTGACCCTCTGCTGTAGTTTTAGAATTTATTTAAAACCACAAAAAGAACAAGAAACAGGTGATAAAAAACAGAATAGAGTAAACAAGATAAATAGCAAGAGATATAAAAAAATGGCAAAATACTTAGGAGTCTGGGCTGCGGTCCGATCGAATAAAGTCCTTACACGCTTTCTGGTCTTCTTCTGCTGTTAAAAGGCAGTGTGTGTCACGCTTAAAGTGGACCAACACCCAGGATTTTGACTATCCTGGGTTTAGGTCCACTTCGGTGGGGCACCCCGATCGGCCCCGCTGTGTGAAACCCCCCAGAACGCCCGGAAACACTCACCTCACCACGCTCCTACGTGGGCGCTCGTCCAATCAGAGAGCTCAGAGCCGCTGTGGTATGCACGTACAAGCGGCGTCCAACCACAGCGGCTCTGAGCGCTGGAGGCCGCGTCTCGCGCGTCCCTCTTACATGGAGCGCGCCCGCGCTGGCCATTCACAAACGGCCGGCGCGGGTGCGCGCCCTGCTAGAGGGAAGCGCGAGACGCGGCCACAGCCCACACATGCGCCGCTGGAACGGGGTTAAGGTAAGGCTTCTGGGCTTCCTGGGGGGTATCACCCCGCGGGACATCCCGATTTCGGATGCCCCGCGGGGAGGGATCTGATCGGCCCGGGAATCTTTTAGATTCCCGGGCCGATCCCCCCTGGGTGTTGGTCCACTTTAATGGTAAGATTAGAGTCTGTGGCCATTCTTGCCAGCCATGCTTATAGGCCCCAGAACAGTGGGTCTCCCTCTCCCCCTCCCACCAGGGGGCTGGTGTTGGTATCACAGCCTCAGAATATTCCAATCTCATTTCTGCCATATGATACCACAAGCAGGAGAGGAACTTTGGGACTTTGTGATCTATTTGGTTTCCACACTGGGGGTTTTATTACCCCCAACCACTCCCTATTTATTACTAGGTGGGAGGGGGGGGAAAGGATGTGAGTAGGACAGGACACATTTGAGGGGGTTATCAGCATTGACCTGGCATGTGAGGGTTAGATAAAGGTGAAACCCAAGTGGGAGGGGGGGACAAGAAATGAGTGTTTTACACCGAGCAGCCAAGGTCCGTATACATATATATGCATATATACACACACATATATACATACACACACACATATATTCATACACACACATATATACATACACACACACACACATATATATATATATACATATACAGACAGACACATTCAATACCGGCTTGGTCTGCCACTACTGTGTGATGTCACTTCCTGCGGGAGAGTGATGATGTCACTTAATGTTTTATACAAGGAGCAGAGGAGATTCCATCATGAGGGGGGAAAGGTTAGTATCACTGACCTTATTATTGTGTCCCCAGGAACGCAGCGGCTCCACCATTGCGCCCATCCTCACCGACATTCCCACCAGGATTGAGCCGCCGACGTTCAATCGCGTCAACAAGTTCACCGCCGGCTTCCAGAACATTGTGGACGCGTACGGCGTCGGGAACTACCGAGAGATGAACCCAAGTGAGAGCGCGAATCCTGGGGCAGCACAGTGCACCCATCGGGGGGTCCGTCCAGCACCGGGGGCAGATGGGGTATAACCAATGGTGCCTGGTGCTGAATTGACCCCTTTATGTTGTGTAGCCTTTATTTGAAGTGGGGGGTTGGGAGCCACTGGAGGTGGGGGGTTGGTAGCCATTTGAGGTGACAGGTTGGTAGCCATTTGAGGTGAGAGGTTGGTAGCCATTTGAGGTGGGGGTTTGGTAGCCATTTGAGGTGAGAGGTTGGTAGCCATTTGAGGTGAGAGGTTGGTAGCCATTTGAGGTGAGAGGTTGGTAGCCATTTGAGGTGAGAGGTTGGTAGCCATTTGAGGTGAGAGGTTGGTAGCCACTTGAGGCGGGGGGTTGGTAGCCATTTGAGGTGAGAGGTTGGGAGCCACTGGAGGTGGGGGGATGATAGCCATTTGAGGAGAGAGGTTGGTAGCCATTTGAGGTGGGGGTTGGTAGCCATTTGAAGTGGGGGGTTGGGAGCCACTGGAGGTGGGGGGTTGATAGCCATTTGAGGTGGGGGGTTGGTAGCCACTTGAGGCGGGGGGGTTGGTAGCCATTTGAGGTGAGAGGTTGGGAGCCACTGGAGGTGGGGGGATGATAGCCATTTGAGGTGAGAGGTTGGTAGCCATTTGAGGTGGGGGTTGGTAGCCATTTGAAGTGGGGGGTTGGGAGCCACTGGAGGTGGGGGGTTGATAGCCATTTGAGGTGGGGGGTTAGTAGCCATTTGAGGTGAGAGGTTGGTAGCCATTTGAGATGAGAGGTTGGTAGCCATTTGAGGTGGAGGGTTGGGAGCCACTTGAGGCGGGGGTTGGTAGCCATTTGAGGTGAGAGGTTGGTAGCCATTTGAGGGGGGTTGGGAGCCACTTGAGGCGGGGGTTGGTAGCCATTTGAGGTGAGAGGTTGGTAGCCATTTGAGGGGGGGTTGGTAGCCATTTGAGGTGAGAGGTTGGTAGCCATTTGAGGTGGGGGGTTGGTAGGTATTTGAGGCGGGGGGGGTTGGTAGCCATTTGAGGTGGGGGGTTGGTAGCCATTTGAGGTGGGGGGTTGGTAGCCATTTGAGGTGAGGGTTGGTAGCCATTTGAGGTGGGGGGGGTTGGGAGCCATTTGAGGTGGAGGGTTGGGAGCCACTTGAGGCGGGGGTTGGTAGCCATTTGAGGTGAGAGGTTGGTAGCCATTTGAGGGGGGGTTGGGAGCCACTTGAGGCGGGGGTTGGTAGCCATTTGAGGTGAGAGGTTAGTAGCCATTTGAGGGGGGGGTTGGGAGCCACTTGAGGCGGGGGTTGGTAGCCATTTGAGGTGAGAGGTTGGTAGCCATTTGAGGTGGAGGGTTGGTAGCCATTTGAGGTGGGGGGTTGGTAGCCATTTGAGGTGGGGGGTTGGTAGCCATTTGAGGTGGGGGGTTGGTAGCCATTTGAGGTGGGGGGTTGGTAGCCATTTGAGGTGGGGGGTTGGTAGCCATTTGAGGCGGGGGGTTGGTAGCCATTTGAGGCGGGGGGTTGGTAGCCATTTGAGGTGGGGGGTTGGTAGCCATTTGAGGCGGGGGGTTGGTAGCCATTTGAGGTGAGAGGTTGGTAGCCAATTTAGGTGGGGGGTTGGTAGCCATTTGAGGTGGGGGGTTGGTAGCCATTTGAGGCGGGGGGTTGGTAGCCATTTGAGGTGAGAGGTTGGTAGCCAATTTAGGTGGGGGGTTGGTAGCCATTTGAGGTGGGGGTTGGTAGCCATTTGAGGTGGGGGGTTGGTAGCCATTTGAGGCGGGGGGTTGGTAGCCATTTGAGGTGGGGGGTTGGTAGCCATTTGAGGCGGGGGGTTGGTAGCCATTTGAGGCGGGGGGTTGGTAGCCATTTCCTGTCTCATAATAAGACGGGATCATTGGCTGTTGGGTCTGATCTTCATTACGGGAGTATTCATGTGTGTTAAGTGTTTTTTTTTTTAATCAAATGGGTATTTTTTTAAAGCTGGGGTATTACAGATGGGTTGGGGGTATTCATTTGAGGAGGGGGTATTATAGATAGAAGGATTTTTCATTTAGAGAGGGGAGTTATTATAAATGGGGCAGATATTCGTTTGGAGAGGGGGGTATTATAATTGTAGAGCTTATTTATTTGGGTGGGGGTATTATAAATGTTATTCCTTTAGATAGGGGGTATTATAAATGGAGGGGTTATTCCTTTAGAGAGGGGGTATTATCAATGGTGGGGTTATTCCTTTAGATAGGGGGTATTATAAATGGAGGGGTTATTCCTTTAGATAGGGGGTATTATAAATGGAGGGGTTATTCCTTTAGAGAGGGGGTATTATAAATGTTATTCCTTTAGATAGGGGGTATTATAAATGGAGGGGTTATTCCTTTAGATAGGGGGTATTATAAATGGAGGGGTTATTCCTTTAGATAGGGGGTATTATAAATGGAGGGGTTATTCCTTTAGATAGGGGGTATTATAAATGGAGGGGTTATTCCTTTAGAGAGGGGGTATTATAAATGTTATTCCTTTAGATAGGGGGTATTATAAATGGGGGGGTTATTCCATTTGGAATGGGGGGTATTACATATGTTATTCCTTTAGAGAGGGGGTATTATAAATGGTGGGATTATTCTTTTACATAGGGGGTATTATAAATGTTATTCCCTTAGATAGGGGGTATTATAAATGGAGGGGTAATTCCTTTAGAGAGGGGGTATTATCAATGGTGGGATGTTCCTGATTGGCTGCCTCTCTCTGCAGCTATGAAACCCCGCCCTCCTGTATGGTCACACTACCGGTATGTGCTGGCAGGCTGGAGACGCTCTTAGCCTGCAGCATTTCTCACCTCCTTTTTCTGGTCACACTATGTGCTGGCAGGCTGGAGACGCTCTTAGCCTGCAGCATTTCTCACCCCCTTTTTCTGGTCACATTATGCGCTGGCAGGCTGGAGATGCTCTTAGCCTGCAGCATTTCTCACCCCCTTTTTCTGGTCACACTATGTGCTGGCAGGCTGGAGACGCTCTTAGCCTGCAGCATCTCTCACCCCCTTTTTCTGGTCACACTATGTGCTGGCAGGCTGGAGACGCTCTTAGCCTGCAGCATCTCTCACCCCCTTTTTCTGGTCGCATTATGTGCTGGCAGGCTGGAGACGCTCTTAACCTGCAGTATCTCTCTCACCACCTTTTTCTTGTCACACTATGTTCTGGCAGGCTGGAGATGCTCTTAACCTGCAGTATCTCTCTCACCACCTTTTTCTTGTCACACTATGTTCTGGCAGGCTGGAGATGCTCTTAGCCTGCAGCATCTCCCACCCCTTTTTCTGGTCACACTATGTGCTGGCAGGCTGGAGACGCTCTTATCCTGCAGCATCTCTCGCCGACTTTTTCTGGTCACACTTTGTGCTGACAAGCTGGAGAGGCTCTTAGCCTGCAGCATCTCTCACCCCCTTTTTCTGGTCAAATATTACTATGATATATGTAAAGCACACAGTGTGCTTACATCACATCACTGTTGCCACACCCACTGTTCCTCCTCATTTTTTCTCTGCATCTCCAATGCTCTAATACGTTTAGCAATAACTTAGGAACTACAGGGTTGAAGTTTAGGACAGTGCAACGTGTAGCCCGAGACAGTGGGACAACAATCGGGGACTCACCTTTAGTATAACCTTAAGCTCATCTGCCCCATTGTCTCTCTCTCTGTCGCTTGTTGCAGCTCCGTACACCATCATCACGTTCCCGTTCCTGTTTGCCGTTATGTTTGGTGACTTTGGACACGGCCTGGTCATGCTTGGATTCGCAGCCTGGATGGTCATGAACGAGAAGAAGCTCCTGGCCTCTAAAAGCGACAATGAGGTGAGGTGATAGAACTGATCTGAATGAATCGATCTCTGTTATGCACAGGTAGGGGGCGCTGCCGCTCCCCACACACATCCATGTTGGAGATCTGCCTTCTATGCCTTTCTTTGCTCTCCTTTGGAAGCTCTCCTTTTCCCATCAGCAGGCTGAGATCTTGGGCCGGTTCTTGGATCAGGTTTAGGCCCGGACATGGGCTAGTAGCTCTTGGTCTAGGTATAGGTTGAGGATCTGGTTAGGCAGCAGAGGTTTGTGGTTCAGGCCAATGACTTGGGCAGGAAGAGGAGGCTCTTGGTTGAACTACAGGCCAAGATCATGGGCAAGCAGCAGAAGTTCTAGGCTGAGGTACCAGCTGAGGTCTTGAACAGTCAAGGGAGGTTCTTGGACAAGGTACAGACTTGGGTCATGGGCAGAGAGCAGAAGCTCTTGGTCTAGGACTTGGTGTTGGACAGGTTTGTGGATGAGGCTTAAGCCCGAGCATGGGCTAGTAACAGAAGCTCTTGGTCTAGGTATAGGCTGAGGTTCTGGTTAGGCAACAGAGGTTTGTGGCTCAGGCCAGTGACTTAGGCAGGAAGAGGAGGTTTTTGGATGAACTACAGGCCAAGACCATGGGCAAGCAGCGGAGGTTCTAGGCTGAGGTACCAACTGAGATCTTGAACAGGCAAGGGAGGTTCTTGGAAAAGGTACAGACTTGGGTCATGGGCAGACAGCAGAAGCTCTTGGTCTAGGACTTGGTGTTGGACAGGTTTGTGGATGAGGCTTAAGCCCGAGCATGGGCTAGTAACAGAAGCTCTTGGTCTAGGTATAGGCTGAGGTTCTGGTTAGGCAACAGAGGTTTGTGGCTCAGGCCAGTGACTTAGGCAGGAAGAGGAGGTTTTTGGATGAACTACAGGCCAAGACCATGGGCAAGCAGCGGAGGTTCTAGGCTGAGGTACCAACTGAGATCTTGAACAGGCAAGGGAGGTTCTTGGAAAAGGTACAGACTTGGGTCATGGGCAGACAGCAGAAGCTCTTGGTCTAGGACTTGGTGTTGGACAGGTTCGTGGATGAGATTTAGGCCCGGGCATGTGCCACTACCGGAAGCTCTTGGTCTAGAACTTGGTCTCAGACAGGTAAATGGATGAGGTTTAGGCCTGAGTACGGTCTAGTAGTGGAAGCTCTTGGTCTAGGTATAGGCTGAGGTTCTGGTTAGGCAGCAGGGGTTTGTGGTTCAGGCCAAGGACTTGGGCAGGAAGAGGAGGTTCTTGGATGAACTACAGGCCAAGATCATGGGCAAGCAGCGGAGGTTCCAGCTGAGGTCTTGAACAGGCCATGGAGGTTCTTGGACAAGGTATAGACCTGGGTCATGGGCAGACAGCAGAAGCTCTTGATCTAGGACTTGATGTCGGACAGGTTCGTGGATGAGGTGTAGGCTTGGCCATGGGCTAGTAGAGGAAGCTCTTGGTCTAGGTATAGGCTGAGGTTCTGGTTAGGCAGCAGAGGTTTGTGGCTCAGGCCAGGGACTTAGGCAGGAAGAGGAGGTTCTTGGATGAGCTACAGGCCAAGACCATGGGCAAGCAGCGGAGGTTCTAGGCTGAGGTACCAGCTGAGGTCTTGAACAGGTTCAAGGTAGGTTCTCAGACAAGGTATAGACCTGGGTCATGGGCAGACAACAGAAACTCTTGATCTAGGACTTTGTGTTAGACAGGTTCGTGGATGAGGTGAAAGCCCGAGTATGGGCTAGTAGCGGAAGGTCTAGGTATAGGCTGAGGTTCTGATTAGGCAGCAGAGGTTTGTGATTCAGGCCAAGGACTTGGGCAGGAAGAGGAGGCTCTTGGATGAGCTACAGGCCAAGATCATGGGTAAGCAGCAGAGGTTCTAGACTGAAGTAGAAGAACAGGCAAGGGAGGTTCTTGGCCAAGGTACACACTTGGGTTGTGGGCAGACAGCAGAAATTCTTGGTCTAGGACTTGGTCTCGGTACAAGCCAAGGTCTTTGGTAGGCAGCAGAGGATTACAGGTGATTGGAGCAAAATAACAGTCCAGGTCTTGTGAATCAGCACTTAACAGGTAAAAGTCCCTTTGATACACCAACACAGACGAGTAAAGGGATTGGAGTACACAAACAAATTTGATTTATATTAGTTAAGCCCCCTGATGGTAGCCATAGGCTTCAAATGGATATACCAGACTACTGCAAATTTCAAGGTGAAGATACAGGCCAAGGTCTTCGACAGGTTCTTGGATGAGGTTTAGGCCCGGGTATGGGCTAGTAGCGGAAGCTCTTGGTCTTGTTCTGTTAAGGGCAACAGAGGTTTGTGATTCAGGCCAAGGACTTGGGCAGAAAGAGGAGGTTCTTGGATGAGCTACAGGCCAAGACCATGGGCAAGCAGTGGGGGTTCTAGACTGAGGTACCAGCTGAGGTCTTGGACAGGCAAGGGAGGTTCTCGAACAAGATATAGACTTGGGACATGGCAAACAGCAGAAGCTCTTGGTGTCGGACAGGTTCGTGTAGGCTCGGGCATGGGCTAGTAGCGGAAGCTCTTGGTCTAGGAATTGGTGCCGGACAGGCCCGGGTATGGGCTAGTAGCAGAAGCTCTTGGTCTAGGTATAGGCTGAGGTTCTTGGATGACTTGGGCAGGAAAATGAGGTTCTTGGATGACCTACGGGCCAAGACCTTGGGCAAGCAGTGGAGGTTCCAGCTGAGGTCTTGGAACAGGCAAGGGAGCTTCTCAGACACGGTATAAACCTGGGTCATGGGCAAACAGCAGAAGCTCTTGGTCTAGGACTTGGTCTCGGGACAAGCCAAGGGCTTTGGTAGGCAGCAGAGGGTTACAGTTGATTGGAGCAACATAACATTCCAGGTCCTAGGAATCAGCACTTAACAGGCAAAGGTCCTTTTGATACACCAACACAGACGAGCACAGGGATTGGAGTCTACAAACATTTTTTTTTATATATTAGTTAAGCCCCCTGATGGTAGCCATAAGCAAATTGTGGTGTTCTGTTGCATAGTACTTATATTATATGTTATGTATATTATTATCTTATATTATTATATTATATATTACATGTGTGTATATTATATGTTGACATCACACTCCCCGTCGAGGTTACATGACCAACCTTGCTCATTTTATCTCAGCGGTGGACAGTCTTAGTGTGCAGAAGCCAGTTAGTGACCCCCAAAGGATCAAGGCAGGGGATAGTTAGGTTTTTGTTTTTTATTTACTGCATATTGTATTATATCCGGGCTGTGCGGCTGATCTGGTTGCACCATGGAGTGGTTTTGGATGGGTCGCACCATGGAGTGGTTCTGGATGGGTTGCACCATGGAGTGGTTCTGGATGGGTCGCACCATGGAGTGGTTCTGGATGGGTCGCACCATGGAGTGGTTCTGCATGGGTCGCATCATGGAGTGGTTCTGGATGGGTCGCACCATGGAGTGGTTCTGGATGGGGTCACACCATGGAGTGGTTCTGGATGGGTCGCACCATGGAGTGGTTCTGGATGGGTCGCACCATGGAGTGGTTCTGGATGGGTCGCACCATGGAGCGGTTCTGGATGGGTCGCACCATGGAGCGGTTCTGGATGGGTCGCACCATGGAGTGGTTCTGGATGGGTTGCACCATGGAGCGGTTCTGGATTTGTGACCCTTATGTTTCTCCTCCCGTCCTCCAGATCTGGAACACATTTTTTGGCGGGCGATATCTCATATTACTGATGGGCATCTTCTCCATCTACACCGGCTTCATTTACAACGACTGCTTCTCTAAAGCCGTCAACATCTTCGGCTCGTCCTGGAGCGTGCGCCCCATGTTCACCAACAGCACCTGGACGTAAGTAATTGGGACTTGTCCCTGGTGTTTCCGTCATTGTTTATTAATCTTTGATCTATATAGTGTCATCATGGTCCATATCAGAGAACAGGGAATGTGAGGTTCGGCTGTTTAGAGGCAGTTCTGGGTCAGAGAACTGGGGCAAATCTAATAGAAAGAGATTCTATAGAATACAGGATAAGAGGGCTTGTGATGGATAGTGGGGTGTAGGTGGATTATGGGGACAGAGGTAGGGAGCTCAAGATGAGTTTGGGGGTGTAGATGAAAAGTAGGGACAGAAGAGAGTGTATGATGAACTTTGGGATGTAGATGGATTATAGGGACAGAGGAATAGGGCTCATAATGGATATTGGGGTGTAGATGGATTATGGGGACAGAGGTAGATAGCTTGGGATGAATTTGGGGGTGTAGATGAATAACATGGACAGAAGAGAGTTTATGGTGGATTTTGGGGTGTAGATGGATTATAGGGACAGAGGAAGAGGGCTCATGATAGATACTGGGGTGCAGATGGATTATGAAGGCAGAAGAAGGCTTGGGCTGGATATTGGGGCGTAGATGGCTTATAGGGACAGAGAAGAGGGCTCATGATAGATATTGGGGTGTAGATGGATTATAGGGACAGGGGAAGATGGGTTATGATGGTCATTTGGGTGTAGATGGATAATGGAGGTAGAAGAGGGCTCAGGGTGGATTATAGGGGCTTGAGATAAATTTGGGCATGTAGACGAATAATAGGGAGAAGAGAAAGGAGGTTCATGATGGATATTAGGCTGTAGATGAATTATGAAGGCAGGAGAGGGCTTAGGTTGGATTTTGGGGTGTGGATGAATTATGGGTAGAAAGAGTGTTCACAATGGATTTTGGGAAGGCTCAAGATGGATCCTGAGGCGTAGATACAAAATGGTGACAAGGGAAGATGGCTCGTGACAACTTTTGGAGGGTGGATGGAGGGGGTAATTGGTTCATTGGGGTGTAAGAGGGATATTGGGCATTTGATTGTAAATAGGGTCGTTGGTTGGTCCATTGGGGATGTAAGACAAATAATGGGGCATATGATTACTATAGGGATACTGGTTTGTTCTTTGGTGTGTAAGATAGATAATAGGGCATGTGGCTGACTACAGTATGGGGTCACTGGTTGGTTCAATGGGGTGTAAGAGGGATATTGGAGCACAGGGTGAACTATAGGGTCACTGGTTGGTTCATTAGAGTTTCAGAGGGATAATAGGGCATATGATTGTCTGTGGGGTTACTGGTTCGTTTATTGGGGTGTAGAGTGGGTAATGGGGCATATGATTGAATAGATGGGTCATAGAGGTGTAGGCTGGATAATGGGGTGTAGGATTATTTCAATGAGCCAACTGATGGGTCATGGGGGTGTAAGCTGGATAATGAAGTGTTTACAAGATGGAGGAGAACATGTAAGGCCGGAGGGTGGGCCATGGTGATTGGGTATGAATGAGAGAACCCATATGGAGTATATGTCATTGACAAATCTCTGTCTTTCCACACAGCTAGACATGTTTGTTGCTTGATATTTAGTTGATGAGAGGGTTAAACTGGGTGGTAAGTTAGTTCCCAGGCCCTGAATAATAATAATAATAATTTTGTAAAAATGTGATTGAGCTGCTCCCACCCCCCTTTATTCATTTGAATTGCCATGAGCACAAGCAGGGAGGAATTCAGTCAATATGGATTTCTCCCTGTGAAGTGTTATAAAGGGAGGCTGGCTGCTTCCCAGGTGAGTAGCTCTCAAATATTTGTCTGCATTGCATGTCCCAATGTTGCGGACTCAAAATTAAGAGTAGGGACCACACTAAACACAGAGTGCCTTGTCGGGGCGGTGTGGCTTCCACCTGTATCTGCAGATATGTGCAACCAAATCTCTGTCTTTCCACACAGCTAGACATGTTTGGTGCTTGATATTTAGTTGATGAGAGGGTTAAACTGGGCGGTAAATTAGTTCCCAGGCCCCGAATAATAATAATAATTTTGTATAAATAATAGTGATTGAGCTGCTCCCACCCCCCTTTATTCATTGTGGGTGTAGGGTAATGAAGGGGGTATATGTTATTGTGGGTGTAGGGTAATGATGGGGTATATGTCATTGTGGGTGTAGGGTAGTGATGGGATATATGTCATTGTGGGTGTAGGGTAGTGATAGGGTATATGTTATTGCGGGTGTAGGGTAGTGATGGGGTATATGTTATTGTGGGTGTAGGGTAGTGATGGGGTATATGTCATTGTGGGTGTAGAGTAATGATGGGGTATATGTTATTGTGGGTGTAGGGTAATGATGGGGTATATGTTATTGTGGGTGTAGGGTAGTGATGGGGTATATGTCATTGTGGGTGTAGGGTAGTGATGGGGTATATGTCATTGTGGGTGAAGGGTAATGATGGGGTATATGTTATTGTGGGTGTAGGGTAATGATGGGGTATATGTCATTGTGGGTGTAGGGTAGTGATAGGGTATATGTCATTGTGGGTGTAGGGTAGTGATGGGGTATATGTCATTGTGGGTGTAGGGTAATGATGGGTGGGGTATATGTTATTGTAGGTGTAGGGTAATGATGGGGTATATGTTATTGTGGGTGTAGGGTAATGATGGGGTATATGTCATTGTGGGTGTCGGGTAATGATGGGGTATATGTTATTCTGGGTGTAGGGTAGTGATGGGGTATATGTCATTGTGGATGTAGGGTAATGATGGGGTATATGTTATTGTGGGTGTAGGGTAATGATGGGGTATATGTCATTGTGGGTGTAGGGTAGTGATGGGGTATATGTCATTGTGGGTGTAGGGTAGTGATGGGGTATTTGTTGTTGTGGGTGTAGGGTAGTGATGGGGTATTTGTTATTGTGGGTGTAGGGTAGTGATGGGGTTCCCATATGATCCCGGGATATTCATGCCTCCTTCTCTCCTCCCCAGAGAGGCTCTGCTACATCAGAACATTGACCTGCAGATGGACCCCGCTGTGCCCGGCGTCTTTTCCGGAAACCCCTATCCATTCGGCATCGACCCGGTAAGAGAATTTCCCATCTCCTGAGGGTCTTCCAGGGGTCTGGGGTCTCTTCTGAGACATTGACCTGGTAAGAGAATTTCCCATCTCCTGAGGGTCTTCCAGGGGTCTGGGGTCTCTTCTGAGACATTGACCCGGTAAGAGAATTTCCCATCTCCCTCGGGTCTTCCAGGGGTCTGGGGTCTCTTCTGAGACATTGACCTGGTAAGAGAATTTCCCATCTCCCAAGGGTCTTCCAGGGGTCTGGGGTCTCTTCTGAGACATTGACCTGGTAAGAGAATTTCCCATCTCCTGAGGGTCTTCCAGGGGTCTGGGGTCTCTTCTGAGACATTGACCCGGTAAGAGAATTTCCCATCTCCCTCGGTTCTTCCAGGGGTCTGGGGTCTCTTCTGAGACATTGACCCGGTAAGAGAATTTCCCATCTCCTGAGGGTCTTCCAGGGGTCAGGGGTCTCTTCTGAGACATTGACCCGGTAAGAGAATTTCCCATCTCCTGAGGGTCTTCCAGGGGTCTGGGGTCTCTTCTGAGACATTGACCGGTAAGAGAATTTCCCATCTCGCGAGGGTCTTCCAGGGGTCTGGGGTCTCTTCTGAGACATTGACCGGTAAGAGAATTTCCCATTTCGCGAGGGTCTTCCAGGGATCTGGGGTCTCTTCTGAGATTTCTTCTCTCTCCAGATCTGGAACATCGCCAAGAACAAGCTGACCTTCCTGAACTCCTACAAGATGAAAATGTCGGTGGTCATGGGCATCTCGCAGATGGTGTTCGGCGTCATTGTCGGCTTGATCAACCACATGTAGGTCACATGACCCGGCCACGCTGCCCCTTCCCCATTGCAGTAGAACGTCTGTCACACTCTGTATCCATCTCCCCCCGTTCTAGAAACTTCCGGCGTTACATGAACATCTTGCTGCAGTTCATCCCGGAGATCATCTTCATCCTCTGTCTCTTCGGCTACTTGGTCTTCATGATCATCTTCAAGTGGTGCACATACAATGTGTTCACCTCGCAGGTCGCGCCCAGCATCCTCATCCACTTCATCAACATGTTCCTGTTCAACTACAGCGACCCCACCAACCCCCCTCTCTACGAGCACCAGGTGATTCCCTACCCTGACCCTACCTGCAACCCCCAACCAGGCCCCACCCCATCCCAACCTGCAACCCTAACCTGACCTCAACCCATCCCAACCTGCAAACCCAACTAGGCCCCATCCCAGCCTACAGCTCCAACCTGACCCAACCCACAACCTCAACCGACCCCACCCGAGATGCCACCCCCACCTGACCTGACCTGACTCCATCCCAATCCCCAACCCCAACCTGACCCACCCCATCCCAACCTGCAACACCAACCTGACCCAACCTCATCCCATCACAACTCCAATCAGACCCCATCTCAACCTGTAAACCCAACCAGACTCCACCCCATCCCAAACTGCAACCCCAACTGACCCAACCCGCAACCCCAACTTGACCCACAACTCCAATCAAACCCCATGCCAACCTGCAACCCCAACCAGGCCCCACTCCATCCCAAACTGAAACCCCAACCAGACCCTAACCTGGCCCGACGTTGCCCAAGCCTCAAACCCAAGCAGGCCCCACCCCATCCCATACTGCAACCCCAACCTGTTCCAACCGGCAACCTGACCGCACCAGAGCTGCAACCCCAACCTGACCCAACTGCTTTCCAGGGAAGACCCCATCCAAGCTGCAACCCCAACCTAACCCCACCCATCCCAACCTGACTCCATCCTAAGCTGAAACCCCATCCCAACCTGACCCCATCCCATCCTGAGGTGCAACCCCAACCTAACCTGACCCCTTACCGACCTGCAACAGCAATCTGACCTGAACCTATTCCGACCTGCCACCCCAGCCCAGTTCCGCCCCATCCCAACCTTGACCCCACCCCATCCCGAGCTGCAACTCCAACCTGACTCCACCCATCCCAACCTGATCCCATCCCGAGCTGCAAGCCCAACCTGACACAACCTTATCCTGACCTGCAGCTCCAATCTGACCTGACCCTATACTGACCTGCAATCCCAACCTGCAACCCCAAGCTGCAACTCCAGCCTGACTTGACCCCATACTGAGCTGCAACCTAATCTGATCAAACACGCAACCCTGACCTGACCCAACCCCATCCCAACCTGCAACCCCCACCTGACCCAACCCCATTTTGCCCTGCAACCCCCACCTGACCCAACCCCATTTTGCCCTGCAACCCCCACCTGACCCAACCCCATGCCGAGCTGCACGCCCAACCTGACCCAATCCCATGCCGAGCTGCAAGCCCAACCTAACCCAATCCCATGCCAAGCTGCAAGCCCAACCTGACCCAATCCCATGCCGAGCTGCACGCCCAACCTGACCCAATCCCATGCCGAGCTGCAAGCCCAACCTGACCCAATCCCATGCCGAGCTGCAAGCCCAACCTGACCCAATCCCATGCCGAGCTGCAAGCCCAACCTGACCCAATCCCATGCCGAGCTGCACGCCCAACCTGACCCAATCCCATGCCGAGCTGCAAGCCCAACCTGACACCATTATTTCTAAAATTAATAATACTAATTATTATTATTATATGTATTACTTTATGTCCTATATGTGCTTATCTTCTATTGGTTACATTGTATTCTATTTTTGGTGCACTTATTATTCCTGATGATGGCGTCATGTGATGTGTACTTACCTCCATCCACCTTCCCCCCCCCCTCAGAGGGAAGTGCAGACCTTCCTGGTGATATTCGCCCTCATCGCTGTTCCCTGGATGCTTCTGATTAAACCATTCGTCCTCCGAGCCAATCACCAGAAGGCGCAGCGCATGGTAAGTGGGGGGAGCGTGGATTTCCACCTCCTGTCCCTGCATTGCTCCCATATAAACAGGGCCAAGCCCAGGTGCATGTGGGCCCTTGGGCGACAGAATCTCAGTGGGTCCCTTGCGTTTTGTCACAAACCGTGGTAAACGAAAGATCGAAAGAATGATATAAAAAAAAAAATATATATATATATATATATTATATATATATATATTAGAAATAGAGTCAGAAAGAATAGATAGAAGGAATAAAAGAAGGAGAAATTCAGAATTATGTAAATGAAGGATAGAAAACAATTCAGATGAAAGCATAGAACTAACATAAAACTAATGACAAATGACTGGGGAAAGAATAGAAGGAATGAAAGAATAAAAGAAAGAAAAGGAAAATAAGAAAAACTAATGACAGAAAAATAATATCAGTAATAACGAAATAAGGCAAATAAAAAAAATCGAATGAATGAAAGATAGGGAAAGAATAGGGGGAATAAAAGAAAGAAAAGGAGAATAAGAAAAACAAATGACAAATAAAGTCAGAATTTATAGTAAGAATGAAATAAGGTGAAAAAGGGATAGAATTATTATTATTATTATTATTATTATATAATATTTATAGAATAAATAAAAATGAGAAAGAAAGGAGATGGAATGTAAGATAGAGAAAAAAGAATGACAGAAAAAGGAAAAAAGAATAGAAGGAATTGTCGAAAGACAACTGACAGAAAGAAAGAATATAAGGCAAAAGTCAAAAAGAAAGGACAGAAGGAATGAAAGAAAGTGAAAGAAACTAAGAAATAAGAAAAACGGTAGCGGAAAAAAAATCAGAGGAAAGAATAGAAGAAAAATGGGCAAAAAGAATAGAAGGGTTGAAGGAAAGAAAAAAAGAAAAGAAGGCATGACAGATAGGGAAAGAATAGAAGGAATAAATGAGTAGGAAAGGTATGAAAAAGAAGAAAAAAGATAGAAATAAATTCATATGAAAGAATAAAAGCAATGAAAGAAAGAAAAGTGACACGACAGAAAGCAACGAAAGAATAAAAGACAGAAAGAAATAATAGAATGATTGAGAAAAAAAGAGAAAAAGAAATTAAAGAAAAAGAAGGGAAGCAGTAAAGAGAAAAAGGAGTGACAGAATAAAAGTATGAAAGAATCAAAGAGAAAAAAAAGATAGACAAAAAAATAAAATAAATGAAAGAAAAGTGGCAAATATCAGAAATTGAAGAAGGATTGGAAGTAATAGAAGAAATATAAAAAGAAAAACAGAAGGAATACACGAAATGCCGAGAAAGAAAGTATAGAAGGAATGAAAGAAAGTGAAAGAAAAGAAAGTCAGAAAGAAAGAATGGGAGGAATGAAAAAAAGAAAGAAAAACAAGCAAGCAACAGCAAAAGTTGGAAGTTGATTTACCCACAGTTCCCTGCTCTTCTCTTTACAGCTTCAGTCTCACTCCTCCCCCGAGGAGGACATCGAGATCTCCGAGCTGGAGAATTCCCAGTCCAATAACTCCAAGGGACAGAAGAAGGAGGAGCATGGAGGACACGGCGGGGGACACGGCGGAGGACACGGCGAGCACGGAGAGGAGGTCAGTGTGCCGATCAGCCAATACAGGAGCGCGAAATATACCCGATGCGTTTCGCCTGTTGGCTTCGTCAGGGGAACAGGCGAAACGCTCCGGGAATGAAACACAGTCAGGCTAGGATTGGCGCATGGGGTTACCGGGGAATCACCCGGGGGAGACCCTGGATTCCCCTTCCAAAATCTGATCTATCTTATTTGTGGCATCCCAAGTATTGTGTAGAGACAATACAGTCTGGTCTAATGTTTCTGTGCGTGCGCCCCCCTTCGGTTCACCCGATACTCACCTCAAATCCCTACAGCACATGTGCGTACCCTCTGCGGCATCCCTGGCAAGTGAGCGCACCGCGCAAATGGAGGGAGAGGACCTCCTGCTGGGTGCAGTGACATACAGGCTGATTCATTAATAGCGCCAGGTATCGGCAGTCTGTATAGCGACGCTAAGAGCTACCGCTAGTAGACGCTGTAAACGGGTATCGGGCGCTGTAAGAGCATCTCGGTCGCTGTAGTAACCTGGTCGGCATTGATGACTGTGATGTGTGGTGGGCGCTCTAACACCAGTACAGCGCTGCAGGGAGTGAAAGGTAGTGCCAGCTCAGTGCGCCCGGCACTCCACACCATACACACACACAGCGTCAGCTCTAAAGCTGGGCGCTGTAGCATAGAGCGCCAGACGCTGTGTGATTTGAAGTCTGTTTTTGAACACATATCCACCAGTAACAAAGCGAAAACACATGGAATGACATTGTTATAACACTGTGGCATTAACACTTTAGTGCCAGACCTGTAATGACAATTCTGCATAAAAATATATAAAAAATAAAAAAGTTTTCAAAAATGACTCTTTCTAGGCCAAGAGACGTCACACAATGATTGGAGAGAAAAAAAATGAAATAAACTCAAAAACCCTGTTTAAACAAAACAAAAGTAACGTCCATTGAAATGTATGGGAGAGCGACAGGTAGCGACAGCTAATACCAGTTTCTGGAAGCTAGAGTGCCGACGCTATACACTGAGCCACCTGTAATAATACATGTGACGCTACATGACGCTGTTAGAGGCGCTATACACTGACCTGCCTGTAATAATACATGTGACACTACATGACGCTGTTAGAGGCGCTATACACTGACCTGCCTGTAATAATACATGTGACACTACATGGCGCTGTTAGAGGCGCTATACACTGACCTGCCTGTAATAATACATGTGACGCTACATGACGCTGTTAGAGGCGCTATACACTGACCTGCCTGTAATAATACATGTGACGCTACATGACGCTGTTAGAGGCGCTATACACTGACCTGCCTGTAATAATACATGTGACACTACATGACGCTGTTAGAGGCGCTATACACTGACCTGTCTGTAATAATACATGTGACACTACATGACGCTGTTAGAGGCGCTATACACTGACCTGCCTGTAATAATACATGTGACACTACATGACGCTGTTAGAGGCACTATACACTGACCTGCCTGTAATAATACATGTGACGCTACATGGCGCTGTTAAAGGCGCTATACACTGAGCTGCCTGTAATAATACATGTGACGCTACATGGCGCTGTTAGAGGCGCTATACACTGACCTGCCTGTAATAATACATGTGACACTACATGGCGCTGTTAGAGGTGCTATACACTGACCTGCCTGTAATAATACATGTGACGCTACATGGCGCTGTTAGA
The DNA here is from genome assembly GCA_027917425.1 of Gastrophryne carolinensis. Taxonomy (NCBI): domain Eukaryota; kingdom Metazoa; phylum Chordata; class Amphibia; order Anura; family Microhylidae; genus Gastrophryne; species Gastrophryne carolinensis. Next base: position 7,088,874 of record CM051238.1, on the reverse strand, counting down.
GGCGCTATACACTGAGCTGCCTGTAATAATACATGTGACACTACATGACGCTGTTAGAGGCGCTATACACTGACCTGCCTGTAATAATACATGTGACGCTACATGGCGCTGTTAGAGGCGCTATACACTGACCTGCCTGTAATAATACATGTGACACTACATGACGCTGTTAGAGGCGCTATACACTGACCTGTCTGTAATAATACATGTGACGCTACATGGCGCTGTTAGAGGCGCTATACACTGACCTGCCTGTAATAATACATGTGACACTACATGGCGCTGTTAGAGGCGCTATACACTGACCTGCCTGTAATAATACATGTGACACTACATGACGCTGTTAGAGGCGCTATACACTGACCTGCCTGTAATAATGCATGTGACGCTACATGGCGCTGTTAGAGGCACTATACACTGAGCTGCCTGTAATAATACATGTGACGCTACATGGCGCTGTTAGAGGCGCTATACACTGACCTGCCTGTAATAATACATGTGACACTACATGACGCTGTTAGAGGCGCTATACACTGACCTGCCTGTAATAATACATGTGACGCTACATGGCGCTGTTAAAGGCGCTATACACTGAGCTGCCTGTAATAATACATGTGACGCTACATGGCGCTGTTAGAGGCGCTATACACTGACCTGCCTGTAATAATACATGTGACACTACATGGCGCTGTTAGAGGCGCTATACACTGACCTACCTGTAATAATACATGTGACACTACATGACGCTGTTAGAGGCGCTATACACTGACCTGCCTGTAATAATACATGTGACACTACATGACGCTGTTAGAGGCGCTATACACTGACCTGCCTGTAATAATACATGTGACACTACATGACGCTGTTAGAGGCGCTATACACTGACCTGCCTGTAATAATACATGTGACACTACATGACGCTGTTAGAGGCGCTATACACTGACCTACCTGTAATAATACATGTGACGCTACATGGCGCTGTTAAAGGCGCTATACACTGAGCTGCCTGTAATAATACATGTGACGCTACATGGCGCTGTTAGAGGCGCTATACACTGACCTGCCTGTAATAATACATGTGACACTACATGGCGCTGTTAGAGGCGCTATACACTGAGCTGCCTGTAATAATACATGTGACGCTACATGGCGCTGTTAGAGGCGCTATACACTGACCTGCCTGTAATAATACATGTGACACTACATGACGCTGTTAGAGGCGCTATACACTGACCTGCCTGTAATAATACATGTGACGCTACATGACGCTGTTAGAGGCGCTATACACTGACCTGCCTGTAATAATACATGTGACGCTACATGACGCTGTTAGAGGCGCTATACACTGACCTGCCTGTAATAATACATGTGACGCTACATGACGCTGTTAGAGGCGCTATACACTGACCTGCCTGTAATAATACATGTGACACTACATGACGCTGTTAGAGGCGCTATACACTGACCTGCCTGTAATAATACATGTGACGCTATATGGCGCTGTTAGAGGTGCTATACACTGACCTGCCTGTAATAATACATGTGACACTACATGACGCTGTTAGAGGCGCTATACACTGACCTGCCTGTAATAATACATGTGACGCTACATGGCGCTGTTAGAGGCACTATACACTGACCTGCCTGTAATAATACATGTGACACTACATGGCGCTGTTAGAGGCAGCATTATACTGGTGTTAGAGCGCCCAACATACATCTCATTCATCAATGCCGGCCGA